>OZ026616.1:1200000-1595000 GCA_964020975.1 Hermodice carunculata | reverse complement strand
CTACAGCAAAGCTCATACAGTGGTTCCCCACCCCCCCCCCCCTCACTTGTAAAGCCCCTCATGCCAGAGACCCCCCAGCCCCCACCCCCACCCCGACAAAGACTATACCATTCTTCTGCAGAAATGAGAAATATCCTACATACTGTGCAGGCCAAGAAAATTCCTATGTCATATTGTCCAGGACAAGTAAAATATGATGCAGGACAAGTGAAAATTCAGAAAAATAACATTTAAAAACACAGAGGCACTTGTTCATGGACAAGTAAACCCAGGATGGAATTTTCTCATCCTGAATGTGCTCCACAGTCAACCCCTTTGACTTGCATTTGGGGCAGCCTTAGAGGGGGACTATTGTATATCTGAGGGGACCATTGTATACACATCTGAGGGGACTATTGTATACATATCTGAGGGGACCATTGTATACACATCCGCACATCTTGAGATTTTCAGCAGAAAATTTTAGCCTGCACCTTGAGAAGCCAGTTTTGTCTATGTTTGGTGTCTCAAGAAAAGTTGTGTTTTGGTGATTATAATCCTGTTCCCTCAAAGTCAATGTGGTGCTCAACTAAACTATTTAGTACAAGTTCAAACTGCTCATATAAAAGAACTTTCATTTCAATACTGCACATCTGCTTTTCAGAAGACATATATATCAGTGGTGCAGCTCAACAGCTTAATTACATGTTGTGTGTACCAAAAATGTACACAAGAAGGTTGTTGACTTGCTAAAACCTTGTACTGGAAGAGAGGATTTTCTTGACATACATTAAAACAAGAATAAGAGGTTTGCTTAGAAAGAGGAAAGAAATAAAGAACCTGTGAAACTACAGAATATTTGTGTTGGCTGGTTCACAGACATATTTGCAGCCAAATACATGTATGTGGAGCTTCTAGCCCAGCCTGTCCATTTTCCATATTTATCTACGAGAAACTTCATTCAAATGCCAATCACCAGGCAAACCAGTGTTTTCACCCACATGCCAAGCAGAAATGCTGCAGCTTCTCCAGAGGCAACTGCAGCATGACTTGTCAGGCAGCTGAAGCACCACTGACCGACACCTGTGAACTAGAACAGTAGGCAGCCAGTTTACCAGCCATCAAGGGAGCCAGTCAAAATGTCCACTGACAATAGCCATTTTAATACTAGAAAATGAAGGAGGGGGGGTTATACTGTTTGCTGACCCACAAAAGCAGGTGGCCATTATAGGACAGGTTTGACAATACATGTACAATTGATTTGTAAACAAATGTGTTTCACATAACTTGCTGCCCTCCCACCTTCGCCTCCCTTCATATACCACAATCATGGTATTCAACATTGACGACTTTAATTGGATTTTGTTCCTAATTACACACGTGCATTTGAGATGTAGAGGCTGCAGCCCTGTACCTTGATACAAATATAACAGAAAAACAGGAAGCACAGAATTGTACCTGTACAGTGTTGCATCTTGCCCTGTGTCATAATTCAGTCACCTAACATGTACATGTGCTGTAATCAATGGCCAGGGTTGATAGAGCTTCAGAGAAACCTCATTGGTACACTCAGTCCACTTGTATAGTGCAGTGTAATAGGGAATGGGTTTTTTTTTTTGTATCAGCACTGGGATACATCAGGCTTGTAACATCACCTTTTATTGATAAAATATATGGCCTGCTACAACAGCAGGGTTTTCCTTACATGTAAAATTACCTGGAGAATCTAACCCTTTGGCCAAGGCAGTGATGTATGTGTGGCATGCTGGAGCATGGATGATGCCTCTATTGTACGTTAACCCTCTCCTAATTAAGACAGCAAAATATGCCATGAAACTGGTCTATTAAGACCCCACCCCACCCCCACCCCCCAGTCTGTGATTAAAACTGCATATGGCTTTTTTACAAGTTACACGTTTGTCTCTTGTGGCAGGTAATATATATCATGCAGCTCAGTTTTACAGCATCAATTATAGTCACAGGTTTAATAGTGGGTGACCTCTAGATCATGACGGTGGCTTGTAGGTTTCACTCTACTATCATGTTCTGAATACAGTAGCAGGTGATCATTAGATGATGTCATCATGACATCCGCCTTGTAGACCTCACTCTGGTCTTGATAATAGGTGATCCTAAGATCATGACACCAGCTTGCACATTTCACTGTACATAATATCATGGTCTTAATAGTTGATGCAGTCTACATCATGACAGTAGTGTTGATGATGTCTACATCATGACAGTAGTGTTGATGATGTCTACATCATGACAGTAGTGTTGATGATGTCTACATCATGACAGTAGTGTTGATGATGTCTGTAGACATCATGACAGTAGTGTTGATTTGACTTTTCTAGCTGGGTCTTCACATTTCACTGCATGTGCTAGCAGGGTCCTAATCTAAGGTAACTGTTGTATGTAAATTACTTCATTACGATAACAGCACATACTCTAATAAGGGCACACCCCCATTTTTTATCAGAAAAGAAACCTTGGTTTTCACAGATATAGGTCAATTTTCAGTCCCAATTCTAGTCCATTACCTGTTTTTTCAGGCATATTTTCTAATTAAATTTTCCTAAGGGCACTGTGTTCTTATTAGAATGATTACAGTATCAAAAAAAAAAAAAAAAAAAAAAAAAACCCACTGGGATAAGGAGCATCACTGCCCAGGGATTAATTTTTTTGACCTTTTCCACGAGGTACTTTTTGACCAAATTTCAGCGTAACCTGATTAGCCAAACAAGAGGGCTGTGTGAACAGCCCATGCTCAGCTGACCTAAAGATTCATCACACTTGTGGCTCTGTGAACTTGGGATAGGATCAAGGTCACCCATGTACTGAGTAAGTCTGACCTTCACAGAAGAACACAAACATGTCCAACATCAAAGTCCCAGTTCAAGTAGTTCTCAAGTTATAGTGAAGAGTAAAATTCATGTATCTTGCACTGTGATCCCAGAAATGAGGCCAAGCTCACTCATGTACTCTCTACATGACCTTCAAAGAAAAACATTAACATGCGCAACATCAAACTCCTAACTCAAAACATATCTCAAGTTATCAAATGAACAGTAAATTTCAAGTCAGTTCTGTGACCTTGGGAATGAGGTCAAGGTCCAAAAATCAGTAGAGCATGACCACTTGCACAAAGTAGGTAGATGCTTATAAAAAAAGTATATCCCTAACAAGTTTGACACAAATCTGGAAAAATTATTTAATTTATAAATATTACAAGAAATTCCCATGTTAAACTTTCATATTCAAACTTTTTTAAAGACTTTTGAAAAAATCCAAAAATATCCATATCCACCAAGTTTTAGCTTAATCTGAGTGACAGTTTTGGAAAAGAAGTTGAAAATAAGAAAATCAACAACAACAACAACAACAACAACAACAACAACAACAACAACAACAACAAAAAACATTAAAAAAATAGAAAATAATTGCAGTGCCACCTGGTAAACAAATTAAGAACTAGTAGTTCCTAAGAGTGTTCGTGTGTGATATCAGAGCAACTGGGTAAGTGGTTTTGGACAGAAATTTTTTTAAGATTTGCCCCAAAAAAGAACAAAAAGCATGAGCGCTGTGTGAACAGCCCATGCTCAGCTGACCTAGAGTGACAGTTCTGGAGGAGAAGCTGAAAATAGGAATTACACACCAAAAAATCATAAAAGATTAGAAAAAATTACAGCACCACCTGGTGAACAAATTCAGAACTAAGATTCCTTAGGAGTGTTCCTGTGTGATATGAAAGCAATTGGGTGAGTGGTTTCGGAGAAGATTTTTTAAGATTTGCCCAAAAAAGAACCAAAAAAATCATAACAAATATAAAAATCACTTGAGTGTGATCATTTGACGAAATTTGGAAAAGAGCCACCCAAGGTAAGTTGCCAGCAAATTTGAAGTCAATGTGGCTGACGGCTTCGGAGAAGAAGTTGATTGTTGACGATGTATGACGCGTGATGACAGACAAAGGACCATAAGATAAGCCCAGCTACTGATGAGTCAGCTGAGCTAAAAATCATAAAAAAATCCAAAAATCGAAGGAGCATAACTTTTTGAACAATTTGGTATAGAGCTATACAAGGTACATCTCCACCAAGTTAGAGGTGAACCTGGCCAGTGGTTTTGGAGAAGAAGTCGAAAATGTGAATGGTGGACACTGACGGATGGATGGACGATGGATACCTAACCACCACATAAGCTCAGCTGACTGACCATTTGAAGACACATGACAGAGACACACCCAAGGTAGATCCCACCAAGCTTGAAGAGGATCCAACCAAGGGTTTCAGAGAAGAAAAAAGCGTAAGTGTGAATGGACAAAACATGAAGGACAATGGATGGAGGGTGGACAGATGATTTACCATTGTACATGTAAAAGCTCAGCTGACTGATCAAATCAGCCAATATAAAACTCTGCTCACAACCTTTCTTTCCCCTTCAGCCATGCTCCACAAATGTAATTAAGGGTTTGTTATTAAATCTTATCCAATCTGATTTGTGGTCTTTCCCTGTAACATGACCATAGTCTTTCAATTATTATCCTCATGATAATACATTACAGTACCCGCCAGCTGTCTCTACATGTAGGATCCTCAACTTGTCTCTTTTTCTTTCAATTCCTTGAGAGTACTAAAAAAGAAGAGTTCCAATCAAATCTGATAGTGTATTTGGCAAATCAAATCAGCTGTGGATGCACGTGAGGATTAAGCTACCTTGCATGCACTTCATCTCACTATCAAATGTGATAGTAATCAATGTTTGTGCAATCACTTTAGCCTACATACAAGGTTCAGTCATGTACATTCTTTGGAATTCTAGTGCTCTGGTAACTGTATGATGACCAATATGCATGTCTTTGCTGTTAGAAGATAAGTTATGGTAACATGTCACAACATATGTGTATTGCAGTATTTGACCTTTGCTTGTGGTGTGGCTAAATAGCTTGAAGCTTGTCAAGCCTTTTTAATACATGAAGCCTGAGAAGCCAGAAAACTAGTGGTATGGGGTTTTCAACTAATTTAGTAATGAAAAATAATTTGACTGAATAAGACCTGTCAAGACAACATGACCCAGGTCAACAGCTTTCCTTGGCATGGGTTTTGGCACTTGGTGACCAACCTATGCCAAGGAAAACTGTTGACTCAGTTGTAATTCAAAGGAGAAAGGGCTATTACATTAAAACAGCAATTAGATCGGATATAATACATGTATGTATGTTTGTATACAATGTATATGTATGTGTGTGTGTGCATGCATGCGTGTGTACGTACGTACATACGTATACATGTATGTATGGGTGTATATGCATCCAGTCTTGTCATTCAATGGCTTTACATTCCATTCCACTGTAGTTCTGGTGTTTGGTCGTGGTAAGAAGTTTATACACGAGGATTATATGGCATTGTGCAGGGTGAATGAGTAGTGCTTACCAACCACCAGCCAAACTCTCCAAGAAACTGTGATTGGCCAGGGAAAATTTTTTGGTTGGCAGTCTCTTTGACTTGTGAGACTTGTCATGAGTATATCTGTTCTTGTTTACAAACTCTGCTGATTGGACTGACATTGGATGTGTGTTTTTCTTTTTCTCGACAACAGCTAGTCTGCCTTGTCTGACTAGTTAAAAATAGATTAAGAGTGGTTAATTTAGGTCTTGCCTGTTCCCTCGTCACACTTGAAGTGAAATATATTTGAACCAAAAAGTGTTAATTTGAAGCCAAAGTGTGGGTCCACTCAACAGCTTCAGATGCTGGCCCCATGTTCAAATTGCAGCTGTCAACCAGTGTTATTAAGTATGAAGACCAAAATGTAAAAAGGCATTGACCCATGCATGGCAACCTCTGCTGTTCCTGAATGTAAGCCGTCACCCATGCAGAATGTAGATGACTTTAAGCACCACAGAACATGCAACTTTCCACAGATTTAGCTCACTGCAATTTTCTTGGGCATTAGGCACGACTGCTACCCTGTCCAACTGACCCGGCCTTCTTTACAGGATCATTTCACCGAGTTCCAAATTTTGAGTTTCACTGAATTAATCACAAAAACTTCTATTCTACATATTTTGGAAATTCTAAAGTTGATATCTCCACCACTTTTATGCAAAACAGCCATCTGAAGAAATAAAACCACAATTAAGATGACAGTTTGTCATTCAAATTTTGATACATAAAACGAAAGACGAACTTCCATGTGTGGCTTTGAAGCGAAGTAGAACAGCAATTATCCCATTTTTTCCAACAAGTTTACATACCACCTCAACATTGCAGCACCTTCCACCTTGGTATAATGATGGCTCCACTAACAATAGACAGTAGTACCAGCAGGGACTTACTGTCAACCATGAGCCTGGCGAAAGTTTTACCTTTATAACCCAATACAAAGAGGTGGTCCTAATCACAGGATGGATAAAACAAGAAACAAACAAGAGGGCTGTCAGAATAGCCCATGCTCAGCTGACCTAGACATTCATCACACTTGTGGCTCTGTGAACTTGGGATAGAATCAAGGTAACCCACATTCTGACTAGGTCTGACCTTTATAGAACACTAACATGTACAACATTAAGGTTCCAGTTCAAGTAGGTCTCAAGTTATAGTGAAGAGTAAAATTCATGTATGTTGCACAGTGACCCCAGAAATGGGGTCAAGGTCACTCATGTACTGCCTTCATAGAGAAACATTAACATGTGCAACACCAAGGTCCTAACTCAAAACAAATCTCAAGTTATTCAGTGAACAGTAAATTTCGTGTCAGTTGTCCTGTGACCTTTGGGAATGAGGTCAAGGTCCAAACATCACTGGAGCATGACCATTAGCACACAATAGGTAGACACTTATAAAAAGTACATCCCTACGAAGTTTGGCACAAAAATTGCCAAAATTATTTAAATTATAACCATTACTAGAAATTCCCATGTTAAACTTTTCTATTAAAACTTTTTTAAAGATTTCCGGAAAAAAATCATAATTTTTTTTTTTAAAAAGCTGGATTGTGACCATTAGAATGCTCATTGACTTGCATACATGTAGTAAGCAATAGAAAAGGTGCATTTACCGATAAGTAAACGAATTGAAAAATATCGTTAAAAATCAGGAATCCACAGCACTGCTACCTAGTGAACATCTTTGCTTGACCCTTTCACAAGGAACATATCCACAAAGTTTCAACTTAATCTGAGTACCAGTAACGGATCTGAAGAAGTCACAAGTATCAAAAACACACAAAAATTCATATATTTTTTTTTAATTGCAGCACCACCTGGTGAACAAATCAAGAACTAAGAGTCCCTAGCAGTGTTCTTATGTAATATCAAAGCAATTGGGTGAGCGGTTGTGGAAAGGAAGATTTTTTAAGATTTGTCCAAAAAAAGAACAAAAACAAAATCATAAAAAATAAAAAAACTGGAGCATGACCATTTGAACAAGTCTGGTAGAAACCCAACCAAGGCACATTGTCACTAAGTATGAAGTCAATCTGGATGATGGTTTTGGAGAAGAAGTTGAAAATGTAAATTAGCATTACAATGCCCATTGACTTGCATAGTAACCAACAGGAACGCTGCAGGAGACACCTAGTGAACAACATTGTTTGACCCTTCCACCAGGAACATATTCACCAAGTTTCAGCTTAATCTAAGTGACGGTTCTGCAGAAGAAGTCAAAAATAGCAAAATCACACAAAAAATCATAAAAAAATTAGAAAAAAAATCACAGTGCCACCTGGTGAACAAATTAAGAACTAGGAGTCCATGGGAGTGTCCCTGTGCAATATCAAAGCAATTGGGTGAGTGGTTTTGGAGAAGAAGATTTTTTAAGATTTGCCCCAAAAAAGGAAAAAAAATCATAAAAAATCCACAAATCAATAGATCGTGACCATTCGAACAAAACTTGGTAGAGACCAACCCAAGGCACATCCCCAACAATTCGAAGTGAATCTGGCTGACGGTTTTGAAGAAGAAGTCAAAAATGTGAATTGTGGATGGACAACGGACGTCTCTAGTATGATACACTTATGTAGAAAAACATGACCCATTTTCATCAATATCAAACCCAACAATAACAGCAAAGAGATTCCAGAGTTACCAAACCATCAACATTCATCTTCCAATATGGATGTGAAGAAACAAATTTCACTCCTGACTTGAGACAGGCAGTCACCCACAAAAGCTCAGCTGATTGACAAGGCAGCTGAGCTAAAAACAAGATATAAATTTGGGAAATTTTGTACATGTACACATGTATGACTTTTTCCTTCAATGTTAATCTTAATTTACAATGAACTTCAAGAAAAATTTAATTCAAATTCATCAAAATTTTACTGAAAATCAAATGTTTGAAAATTATCCTAAGACACACACACACACTCACTCACAATGTCTGTGTTTTATGTGGGGGGGGGGGGGAGTATACCATCTTTCTTTTAAGGTTATGACAAGCAAAATGTGGTGTACACAAACTGCACATAACATACTGGGAATGCTTTTTTTTTGCTGTGATAAGTAAATCTCGCAAAAAGTAGTGCCTATAGTTATAATTCAGCATAAAATGACATTATCATTGTAAGCAGCATTTTGCATTTTACCAGGGATCCGCCATGATGGCTTCTCACACTATAACAGTTACAGCAGGCATGGCAAGACAAATAAACTTGTCCTCAGAGCCAGCTGGTGCTTTTGAAATTTCAGTCTGCCTCTTGTACAGCTCACTTTCACGTCTATCTAACACATATACCTGTTACCCTGAGGCAAGTTATAAAAAAACTTTTATTTGTCCTGATTGAAATTCTACTTGTCCCTACTATGTGGACAGTTAAATTGCTGAGTCCCACTGAAAGTTCAATTCAAGGACAAGAAATATAGATTTATAATATGCTCATAAAGTGGTCAATATTATAAAACAGGCTACATGGACCTGTTAAGGCAAAGTATGTGGGCCTGCATGAATTTATGGATATGTCAGTGAATAACAAATTTAGTCACTGCATCATGAAGGCTCACTCTTCCAGATTTGTTTCAAAGCCTCATATATATTAATGTTTAAAAATAATTTAATATTATGGTGACAACAAATAATCAACACTTTTGAATATTATTGAAGTGTAAAAGCACAACATTTTGTTAATTAACCCTACTGTAAACTACATACACTTGCACCTTTAATGTGCTTGGTCCCACATTCTCTTTGAAGCCAGATCTATATTCCCCTCACCGACTTAACTTTGTTTGCTTTTACTTCTCCAGGAGGGTAATCTGGTGTAGATAGGCAGGTTTCTGTCACTGATCTGGGTTCATGTGTACACAAAGGCTTTTATTCACATGTCAGTAACTTGCAAAAGACCTTCTGGTCCTTAGCTGTTTTACTTTTACCTACGTATACAGTCCCCTGTTGTTCTACTGTTGTAGTTGAAATATGGTATCTTGCTCTTCATCACAAGTATATACCTCAGTCTATTCTCCCACTGTCTCCTATCTCCACCATCTATGCTTACAACCAGCAGTGAAAGGTTACATTTATCAAACTCAAACACCATACCTGTATTTGTTTTGATTTAACTTGCATGATCTTGTCAAGATGTTGTTCACAGCACTATCTCCAACAATTAGTAGTACATGACAAATATAATTACCAAAATACAATCTTGTAAAAAATTATCAATCTTAGAGTAAAGACATAGAAAATTGCTAGCTGTCACTCTTCAATGGTTTGTTATTTGAACCCAGTTTTTGAGTTAACTCACTGGAACTTAGCTCCCAAGATTGTAGATACCACGCAGCACATTACATTTTCTGATTGAAGATTAACCCTTGCATTGCTACTTTTTAGCACATTGAGCAAAGAGCATAAAATAAACAAAGAATGCTACATACAAACTTAGCAAATGCGTATTCAAAACTTTGCACCTCTCTGTTTGGAAAACCTCATTTATGTACCACTCTGGAAAGAGAGGCCAAACAGGGGATTGGGATCTTAGTGGGCCAAGTAAACAGAACATTAGCAACCAAACCAAGGCCATTTGGTAAATCACTTCAGCTAATCAAAGCATTGGCACAGCTGTACAAATAAAGAACAGGCAAGTTTGGGGTTAAATTAGACTTTTTTAATCTTTTTTTCTCTCCTCTTAAAGTCAGCAATGAAATCCAGAAGGCACAGTTTGATCTATGGCGTTCCCTGTATGTTATGAGTGCTATGATGTGAACTGTTTTGCATAGTCTTCTATTTTGTTTTTCCTAGGTATAATTCAACATTTTTTCACTTGGGAAAATGTGTGATTTCATAAAAATGCTAAATCCCTGTGCATGCTCTTAGGCAACAAAGTTCCTATAATGAATATATAAGCTAGCAATGTTGTTTGCCCAGAATCATATTAAGAGCTCAGTCAATTTTGTCTATTGTACCGACAGGATCGATTGCATTGCAAGTGAATGGCCTAGTTCTTTGCCATCAGTAACTAACAGCACTTCAGCTTGTATGCTAAAGAAACACATGCAGCCAGGGGCTTGTTGATGAAATCTGTGTAGAATTGAGGGTAAATACTGTACAGATACTCCTCAAGTCATACTGCAACATAAACAAATGGTGCATACCCAGCTGTATACAAAACACATTTGCACATAAGTACAAATACTTGTTTACATTCCTTGTAGTATTGACTGAAAGCAGCTGGTATAGGGTCAACAAATGATGAATGAACTTAAATCTTGCTGAGGGTGTGTAAATAAGTACTTCAAGTTTGTACATTATATGTGATTTTAAATAGGTTTAACCTTGTACTAACTGGAATTTTGTTGTTTCCTGACAGAATGCATCTCTAAAGTAGGTTCATATCTGTCCATAAAGCTACACATATGAAGGCCTTGAGATTAACCCTCATGTTAGATTTGTAGATATTGGTTAACCCCTTCAGTTTCCATTTTGACACTGAGTCCTCAGCTTTCCTTGGCCCTATATAGATGCAATGCACTGAAAGCATACTGAGGCTATCGCTGACTTGGACTAGTCCTTTGGTCCACACATGCTGCTATGTTGGTACTGCAATAAAGGTTCTTTATGAGGAATTTGAATGTGCAATCATTATCATAGTTCAGATCGGCAAATGTTTGTTGTGAAAAAAAAACTGAAGGAGTTAAAAAAAAAAGTTGACATGTACATCCAGATTTTTAGGCCTGTAAGTCAGTAAGTACAGTGGTTATCACATCTCACTGCCTCCAATGCTTTCACAAATTTGTACTTTCAAAGTCATTTCCCCCCTTTTTTGCCAATGTTTTTCCATTGAATTTTCTCTCACGACAGCTGATTTCACCCCCAGTTCAACCATTTTGGCCTTGCCCTACAAGGGTTCAATTTCAAGAACTATATAAAGTGCACAAACTCATCAAGGGCCTGACATGTGTAGCCGTGAGAGGTAGCATATATCACCTCAATCTTTTTATTCTTGCATTTCAGGAGAATGGAGTATAAATACATGTCAGCCTGCCATTTACAAACACTTACATGGTCCTTTTGAGGGTTTATTATGGGTAGATCTGTGATTTAGAGTTTTAAACATCAAAATAGTTATTAAATGTTACAGAATCATTACTCATTGCTGATAGATCTTTATCCTAATAACTGTTTACATTCATGAAGTAGTTGAAAGTTTCTGATAATAGGTTTGTTATGTTCAAGGATTCTAACTGGCTATTGGTTCAATCAAGAGGTCCCTAGATTTTCCAATTTTGGGACACTGCTACTCTGAAAGAATATCTTATTTTTCTGCCACTGATACTGTAAATCAATATAATTTTGCTGGGGCCATATTCACAAAGAGTTAAATCTCATCCTAAATTTAATCCTAAAATGAAAGTTCCTGTGCCTTTAGGCCTTGAACTGTTGAATCGTTGGCCTAATGTTTTATCTAAACTTCCAGGATTAATTAATCTATGTTCTCTACGGTAATATGAAGTTTGGAATTAAAGTTTCCATTTTATTAAATCAATCTTGATTTAATGCAGATTTTAATCCTGGATTAAAAAATTAAATACTGGATAAATCTAAGATTGATTTAATAAAATGAGACTGTAAATCCTTAAGTTCAAATTGTAGTCCATATATTGGCTAATCTTGGAAGTTTTTGATCAAACAGTGACCTCAGGATAAAGTAGTTTAAGGCAAAAACCACATTGATTGGCCATTTTCTCAACTGTTGTGTGAGTGCCTTTATTTTATTGTGGGTACCTACGCTTGATGAAGTCTCCTCTTGTGATGGTTTTAATGTTTTGACAATTTCAGTGTTGCCAAAATTACAAACTGACAGTAGACCTCCAACCTGGTTTAGGCTCTAAAACAACATCTCTAAATCAAGATGGTCCTTACTTACCAAAAGGCACAAGCACACAGACATGGTTTTTAAGACAAACATTAATTTTGGACACTAAAGCAAATTAAAGAGCACTTAGGGGGCAGTGTATGCTTGTGTTGACATCCAAACAATCACAGACAGTGACAATCTATCTGTCTGTCATGCTGGTCATATAGATTGTCTAAGCCCTCCACTTAATGGCCAGAAATCCCAGTCACCCCGAAAAGTGCTCATAAATTAGTGTTAAGAGGCGAACTGCCTTCTTTTGAGGGACCCATCCTCTGCTGTTAAGACCACATATTGATATTTTCATATGCCTGATGGATCATTGACTCAGGTGTCAATAATCACTCCACCAATAAATGTGATCATCATTATATGTCAGTTTGTCATAATTCACCTTGTTTATAGTCTTACCTTCCTTTACATACTATTGAGAGAACTACCAAATGGGAATTCATGTATGGCAGGCTGAACACTGCCTTGCAAAACCTGTCTTTGATGATGAATGATGTCAAAACTAGATGGGTTAACACATCCATTCCACCGTTTTTTAATTATCAGTTTTGAAGTCTTCAAACAAAGAAGTGGTTTATTTTGAAACGTAACATTTAAACCTGGAGGTCTTCTTTATGTACTAAACAAAATAACTGGATTTGACTGGCGGCCATTTGCTGATCAAAATCATGAAATTGCTAGTAAAAACCAAGAATGGCCAGCCAATTCTTTTGAATTTATTTGAATATATGAAAAGTCATTTTGAACTAGTTAAAAGGGAATTGGCTGATCAAATTTGAAAATGTAATTTGTGTTTTGTTATGGGTGGCTTGTCCAGGCAGGTTTCACAGCAAATCTCTGCCAGTTTTTATGCAGTACATCACCTTCCCTTCACACACTTTTTGGGTGATACCTAACACACACGCAGAAAAGCATATGGCGGGCAGCTTTGCGTGTCAGAGATGTATAGCATGCAGACGAAAGGGCTTTGTAATATGAAATCATAAAATAGCACTCATGGCCACTTTAACCCCCAGTGAACTTTGATGACGATGCGTATCTGGTACAGTGTTACAGGTGATGACATTACTTTTTCATGTGGTCTCATATATACATGCTCTTTAATTACACATGAATTTGACAGAAAAGTAAAGGCAAGTCTTAAACAGGGTCTGAAACAGGGAAGCCATGTGACCTTTTTTAAAGCCGATAGTTCTTCTCCCAGGTAACATTTTTCTGCAAATGTTAAGTAGGTCATCCATAAATTTTGTGCATTTATCTATTCCAAAGTGTAATTTTGAATCACAATTTACTACATTTGATTAAATTCCAGTTTTCTTAAGGACAGGTAAGACACCAAAAATAAATCCCACTTTAGTCAATCCTAGCTCAAAATGTATTTGCGTTAGAATAACATATCATATATGTGTGTACTCGTCATACTCCAAAGAATTTATATGTTCCGTATTTGGGTGTCTGTGATGTTAATTGTTGAATAAACAATTGAAAGTTGACCGCAAAGCATCCACCCCATAAATGTCGATATAAGTCACTAATTATTTGTGATCAAATCATAATTACACTTGGATCTTAATCCTGAGATATCGGCAACAAAAAACGATCCTGCGATATTTTATGTTTGGTTTCGTTTTTCTGTTATCCATCCTCAAAGTTTGACGTTTCAATTTTCCCTTTGATTTTCAAGATGTTCATTTTCTTCATTTCATAGAAAAAGAACGAAGCAAAATTTAGAAAATCGCTGAATCGTTTTTGCAGTTCAGACATTAAAGAATCAAAAGCCGTTAACCGGATTAAATTTCGCCCAGCCGTTTTCTTGGAATAACCATTCTTAGGTGGGGCTCTCGTCCTATTATCCTTTCTGAGAAAACAAGCTTCAAAGGCCTTTGATGTTGATCATTTGCCTCTCAAACAATACCATTTGCTCAAGTTGAGTTGATATTTGTACAAAACATAGCAAATATCGTCCCTGAACATTTGGGGAGGTTGTCAATCAATTCTTGGCCAATCACATGAATAAAAGAGCCTTTGAAGTACGGAAAACATTATTCAGCGATCTGTCAAACGGCGATAGCGACAGTCTGGTTTCAAAGTGTGACGTCATGGAGGCGGCCCTTCCGGCCCCGTGACCTCTACCCTGGCAACGAAAGTTGTGTTGCCTTGCCTTGCTTCGGTGGGGCGGCCTGCGGCCGCTCATGGTCAGTGTACGGATGGCGGGTTTGGTCTTCCGCCCCCCTACCTCTTCACCCCGTTTTAGGGATTGTGTTTTATTGTATTTACTCGTCTCGTATCTGTATACTTTATGTAGTTAGCTTGTTAGACTTGTCTTTACACTTTACTTAGTCAGCTTGTCATTATTTTGTAGTTATTTTCTCAATGAGTTTCATTTCTCTTTCCAACCTGAGCTTTGTAAGGCTAGTTTGTGTGTTTTCTCTTGTGTTCACGTTTATGCTTATTTCAATGTGTTTATTTGTACTTTTATTTCCTCATCCCTGGGTTCCGATACAGTATTATTATGTGCGTGGGTATCGTTGATTAGGGTGTGAGTTTTTTTCCCCCGCCTGTCTTTGGTGTGAAGGACCACCGGGGTAATCCATCGCGGCACGGCCTTTGAAGTTTGAAGGGACATCGTCTGACGATTCCCGCTCCTCTTGAACATTTAAAGTCTCCCTTCATTAGAACGCAAAACAAGCAAGATAACTATAAAGTAAACCACTAAGGCTATGATATGTTACCATGTTTGCATCTTTTCCCTGCCTGCAAGCATACTTTCGGCATGCTGCCTTGTTTCGCATTGCCGCCCTGATACCACTGTCTTTGTGCCATGGGCCGTTGCTACCTGCAGCCACGTGACAGGCTGTTAAGTATGATTGACGGGTGGCATTGTTCCGTTTGGCGGCTGAAAACCAAAAGAATGACACATGGACGTTGGGATGTCCACATACCTGTGTGGTTTTTGGCGTTTTTCTCATATTTCTACTTTAGTTAAAAGCTCGAAATTTTGACAACTAACAGAAAGGACATTCATCTTGTAAAAACCGTTAAAATTTCAAAATCGGCCATGCAAAGGTTTTGGGTGTCTGAAGTGTCCTTAATTATAACTATGCATGGCCAGCCTCAAGAAAAATGAACTGAAGTTTTCAACAAGGGGGCTGTGTGAGCAAGCCCGTGCAGCTGACCTAAGCTTGTTCACAAATCAAAGTTGCAACTGAACACATGTAGATCTGTGTTGAGCTTTATCTGAGAGCATATGACATTTAAAAGTGTTTCTAAGATATGTCTAAAGAAAAATTCATTAAAAATATAAATTTTACTGGAGCATGAGAAATTGAAGAATATTTAAAGAGAACTTTAAAAAGAACATTAATACTTGGTGGAGAAAAAACATGTTATTGAGCATTAGAATGCACATTGACTTACATATTAAGCAATAGGAAAGGTGCATTTACCAATAAGTACCTGAATTTAAAAAAAAAAAAAAAAAAGGAGGAATCCAAAGCAGTGCCACATAGTGAACAACTTTCTTTTTACTCTTTCACAAGGAACACATCCACATTGTTTCAGCTTAATCTGAGTGACGGAACTGGGGAAGAAGTCCAAAATAGCAAAAACACCCCAAAAATCATGAAAAAAAAAATTGAAAAAAAATTGCAACGCCATTTAATAAACCGTTTAAGAACTAGGAGTCCCTAGAAGTGTTCCTGTATGATATCAAAGCAATAAGGCGAGCAGTTTTTTGAGATTTATTTTTAAATTTGCCCCAAAAAGAACCAAAAAAATCATGAAATTTTTTTTTAAAATCACTGTAGCATCACCATTTGAACAAATTTGGTGGAGACCCACACAATGTACATTGCCACCAAGTTTGAAGTTAATCTGGATGATGGTTTCTGAGAAGTCAAAAATGTTAATTAGCATTAGAATGCCCATTGACTTACATACCAATCAATAGGAAAGATTAGGTCCATTTACCTATAAGCACCTGAATTGAAAGAATCATGAAAAATCTGGGATCCATAGCAGTACCACCTACTGAACAATTTTGTTTGGCCTAATCTGAGTGACGGTTCTGGAAATTGCAGCACCATCTGGTGAACAAAGTAGGACAACTAGGAGTCCCTAGGAGTTTTCCTGTGTGATATCTAAGCAATTGGGTGAGTGATTTTGGAGTAGTAGATGTTTTAATATTTGCCCACCAAAAAGATCTGAAAAATTCATAAACTACAGCTACCTTCAATGCAAGCATTGACTGAAGGGTCGGCCATTTGCTCAAAGTACGTCATGGTGACACCAAAACGTAATCAATTCATCTTGCCAGATAAGGTAAGCATATTGCCAAATTTGAGCAAAATACATGGAGGCATTCTGTAGATATTGCGATAACGAGAATGTGCACATCAGGACAGACATCCAGACAGATGGACAACCCGAAAACAAAAAGGGTCCCCCCATGGGACAGACCCTAAAAAAAAAGCTAGTTCACGGAGTATGGATCAAGATGAGACATATGAGTGATGCAGTGAAGCAGTACATACACATGCCTGATAAAAAGATTTTTACTGGACCTAGACATGGGAGGTAGGTAAAATGCACGAGCACAAGGTAATGATATACATAAAGTAGGAATAAGGTATTGTACAGCATGTACAGGTGAACACCAATTTTTAAGAAGCCTCTGAGAGGTATTTGTTAAGATACCTTGCTTCTTCCAAGCATGCTCAAAGTCTCCCACACCAGATGGCAAAGATCCTCACCACCACCACACACAATGATTAATATACTATCAATGCATTTAACTTCAACTTTAAACAACATATTGAAGTGTGTAACTTATCTGGCTGTACTACCACCAACAGGTCTATATGCTGTATTTAAGAGGGACAACAGCAATCTTTACACCACTGGATTTTCACCAAAATTTTGATCCAGTGTTCCATAATTTCAAAGGGATACCTCTTTTTGGGCTGTGAGGTACAATGGAGAAATTTCTGAGCCTGGGGTGTTGACTAATAACATGAACATCCTTTCAAAATCAGATGCCAAAACATGCTACAGGGTACATAAACTTGGAGAAGGAGGAACCACCATTGAATTATGTTTTTTTTTTGGTTAGAAGAGAAACACATATAAGCCATTCTGACAAGCCTGTGATTGCAATTAAATTAGTCTGTGAGTGAATTAAAGTGTATAAACCCCCAGAGATTGACAAAGAGTGTAATTAACTGCACTAATCAGATTATGGTGGTTGGCAGTGTGACTTGTTTGCAAGCACATATCTCGAAGCTGTTGTCCCCAATATCAAAGACGCACCGAGATTAATTTGGTCATATTTCCGCTTAAAGTATGTGAGCTATTTGTAATTTCGTTTTGTTGACTACGACTGGGAGACCGATATCTCTCACGTCATGATCTTTCAGAAATTAAGTAATTGCATTACCCAAATGCATGTGTTTATTCCTGGGTATACAAACATATCCTTTCTTCATCCATGATCTGTGATATATGAAATATAGGCCAGTATGTAGTTATGTAGCAGCCAACCAGGTCAACTTTAGGTATCCTTATCTAATTTCTCTGCTATTTCAGCAGAGGACAACCTTAATGATTTTCATAATCACCACCCTGACGCTGAAGTTAAGATACATAACACAGACTTAAGCATAAAATGTGTTGGGTTTTTTATTTCCTGCTACTGCTACATAATGTTGTACTCCTAAACCAGTTATAAACATTTCTCACAGATCATTTCTCATTCTAGTCTGCATGGCATGTGCACAAATTCAGAATATAAATCAAAATGTGTCAGGTTTAACTGGATATGTCTGAGTTACAATCATGTACTCCCTGTGAAGTGGTGTGAAATTTTGATCCCACCCAATTTTGTGGTTTGCCTGGTTTTACTTTCTCAAGCAAACACCAATGACATGGATGTTATGATGGCATTTAGAAATGAACTCTGCTATCAAGACACCCTGCAGATTTGGTATATTTAATACACATACGGCTATAGTCCCACACACATGGGCCTTCATCAATCAGCCCAGGGAGGGTAGCCTGGTGCAAGCATAAGGAATAAACTTGAGGTAATTACACATGTCAAAAGCTTTCATTTTGTTAAGTTTACACGTTTAATACAAAGAGAAACTGTACAAACCTAAATCTGTAAGAGCATGTACCATTTGAACACTATCAAGTCCGCTATTTTAAGAGCAAAGTCCTATTCCATACCATTCACTGAAAAACTGCATAGTTCTAAATCATTATAGCAAATTAATTTGTGAAAGGAACAAATCATTTTCATAAAATTGGTAATTTAGAAGAAAGTTTTAGGCTTTATTAGCCTTTATAAAATCGGGTCATCTGTGGGGAACCAGCGCAAGACTTGTTTCGGTGCTGTTAACTCTTGTGTAGTCCATCTGTCAATGTGTCATGACAGGACCACAGCAGATAATCTTAATCCTCATGAGGCTGCTTCATAAATACGATTGTCAGTATATGCATGCGCATTGTATTTTGACAGAGGCGATTCTTTTTAATGAAAAAGAAAACATCTTGAATTTGTCATATATTTTGGGAACTGTGATCAAGATGGAGAATACAGGTAGAACTGTTGGTTATATGTGACATATTTATAAAAGGTATTATTTTTCTTGAATGTAAATCATAATGTAAGCATGTCACAGCCATCATGTGTGATATTCATTGAATAATAGTTTGAACTTAAAGTTCAAACTTTGAAGTAAACTGCAGAATTGGAGCCCTCTGCTTGGTCAAGTTGGCTTAAGTTTGAATTTAAATTCAGAAGGAATTTTGCTTGAATACATTACCTCCTGAGCCCAAGATATGGTCGAGTCGCCTATTCCAACATGCTCCTATCTCAGATAATTATTAATCACACTTGAATGCAAATTTTCATCACAACTTTTAAGACTGCAAAGTTTGGCAGTGTTTCCTCAAAGTTTCCCCTGAACTTGTGAAAATTTCCAAGAAAAAGCAAATTGCATGATACATTGATACAGTTGGTGTTCGGAATTGGAATTGAAACACATTAAAAATAAAAGCCATAGGCCCAGTAAGGGGCAGCACAACTCAGCTTAAAATTAACTGAGCGTCCGTGTTGTGAAATAATGAAAGAATATATTCATTTTCTGTGTTAAATTTTATTAATTTATCCAGTCAAATTATCACCTTAAATTTTAATTTACTTCACCTCGTCTTTTATAAGAATAGGTACATGTTGCCCAGCTTGCTCAGCTCAGCTTAGTTAAGTTCCAATATGTCAATTGTCATCATCTGCGCATACCACTCTCGTCCCACGGTCTGGGAACAAATGTAATTTGGAAAGGGCACAGTGTTTGGAGATGATAACAAAACTACCACATGCGCAAAGTCTCACAACACGGGTAGTAATAGCATTAATTACAGCGCCCCCTAGGCATCGAGCGAAGTCAGCCAGATTTGGCCGGGGCAGCAAGATTAGGCTCGGTGCTACTGGCGTTCTGCTAAAAGCTCGGTCAAAAATTGTATTGCGAAATTTTATTTTATCCTGGCACAGACAAGTTTTGGGCAACACAGACCAAAATGACTGCACACGAACTAAATCCCTGGCGTAAATTGTGCAAAACATGGTCATGGGGGCTTGGCTAACGCTACATCTGACATTGATTGACTGACCTCAATTTGAGACTTGAGTCAATAGGCCTATATGAATCATTTGAATGACAATGGAAAATTTGCAAGATCACCAACCATAACACATACACAGAATCACAGATCCCAACATCAAACTGTCAAAAAATTTACAAGGAACTTATCATAACATTTGTTTCACATGGATTGTGAAAGAAGTCAAACATTGACTTATCGAGTCACTCTCCATGGCACACATGTTGGCGTATACCTCCTACCTTGTCTGTGGTGGAGGAAACCGAAGAACTCGGAGTAAACCACCGTGCACGGTTAAAGTGGTAGGAACTTTCTCCACATGCTTCCCAAGAGGAAAATCGAACCCGGGTAGCAGAGGTGAAACGCGTACGCCTTACCACTCGGCCAACAGTGCACCCAAATCAGATGATACGACTACAATCCACGTGCACATGCGCAAGCAAAGTCTCCCAACACGGGTAGCATCAGCAATAGCATAATATTAATAAGACACGCATTATGCACACACTCAAGCACGGTGGTGGGGATCCAAATCGGACAATTTAAAAGAAGTCAGTTCATTCTGACTTGCGTCGTGCCAAGTAGCTTAGAATTGAATCTTATCTTGGATAGGCCTATGTTAATGCTACAACAACAGGAATTCAAAGACTGGAGACACAACATTCAAAAACCTAATTTTGTTTTGGTCAAATCGGGGGTCAAATAGTAATACTTTTGAAAGTAAGAGATTCTATAAACTTTGGGACGCAAAGAATGAAAATATACCTTCAACAAACACAGATGGGCGATACTGAATTATACGGGTGCATAAGGAATCTGCGCATCTGTGCGCGCATGGCGGAATAAAGTGTAGGCTTATGATGCTTTATTCCGTTGTGCAACTTCCTTGCACACACACACCTGCCCCGCCTTGTCGAGTCCTTCTGTCAATGTCAGGACCGCGGCAGATAATATCTTGATCCTCGTGAGGCTGCCTAATCAATACGGAACTCGGTATACGCGTGCGCATTGTATTTTGAGGGAGACGATTCCTTTTAATGAATAAAACATCTTGAATTTGTCGCAGATTTTGGGAACCATGATCAATATGGAGAGTATAGGTAGAACTGCTGGTTACCTACCTAGGCCTACATACCTCCCTGGGCCTACATACATACATTCATACATACATACATACATACATACATACATACATACATACATACACAGTACTGTAGCCCTGAATTGAAAGTTGGTCAGGCCAAATTCAGAAATTTAGAAATTCGAAACAAATTTCTGTATATTAACATAGTTTTGGTGACCTGGTTCCCTAAATGTTGGTCCGACCAATCGGACCAATCGGACCCCAAGGCTACGGCCCTGATGTCATACATACATACATACATGACTGGGGGGAATTGGGACATGGGTAAACTGGTATTTTACCTTTGTTAAACATGTAGGCCTAAGCTGAACAATCCATACCGTAGCAAAGACATATAATAAAACAACTAGGAAAGATGATTTGCTGCATAGCAAATCAGTGTGTGTGTCTTCAAAGCATATTGGTATGGCAATGTACAACTATTCCATAACACAGGAGTAGAAGTTGGAATGGCATCTCTATCTATTATAGCTTTTTAAAGTTTTTCAAGATTTAAAATTTCTAGTCGTGCTATCAAGCATAATTTGAATTGCTACAACTTTTATTTTTAATTCATCAGGTGCGCAATGGTCAACAACCCCCTGGTAGAAGTTAGAATGACATTTCTATCTATTATAGTGTTGAAGATATTCAAGATTGAAAATTTCGAATACTGCTAATTAGCATAATTTAAATTGCTACAACTTTTGTATTAGATTCATTACCAGTGCAATGGTCAACAACCCCCTAGTAGAAGTTGGAATGACATCTCTATAATAGTTTTGAAGATATTCAAGTTTTAAAATTTCAAATGCTGCTAATTAGCATAATTTAAATTGCTACAACTGTTGCTTTAGATTCATTAGATGTGCAATGGTCAATAACCCCCTAGTAGAAGTTAAAATGGCATCTCTGCTTATAATAGTTTTGAAGATATTCAAGTTTTAAAATTTCAAATGCTGCTAGTTAGCATAATTTAAATTGCTACAACTTTTGTTTTAAATTCATTACATGCGCACTGGTCAAGAGCCCCCCCCCCCCCCCCCCCAGTAAAAGTTGGAATGACATCTCTATCTATTATAATTCTGAAGATATTTAATATATAAAAATTCAAATGCCCCTAATTTGCATAATTTTAAAGATTTCCATTCATCTGTATAAAACGGTCAAAGTCCTTGTATGGAGGTACAATCATGCCGAGTTTGGAGTGTCTATGTGCAATAGTGTTCGAGAAAAGTGTCGGACAAATTTGCTAGTAAAGAAGAAAGAAAGAAAGAAAGAAAGAAAGAAAGAAAGAAAGAAAGAAAGAAAGGAAAAACAGAAAAGTGTGTGTTGACACACACACTTGAATGAACCAAGAGGAAAAGTGGGACAGCTTGTCCCAGTTTTTCCCCAGTAATGTCCCACTTCTGCCAAGCTTGTCCAGTTTCTCTCCAGTGAGGTTTGTCCCATGTCACCCCGTCCCACTTCTCCCCAGTCTCCTCAATCCAGCAAGTACAATAATGGGCTGGTCCCCTTACAAAGAGAGGAGGCGTAACACAGGGCATTGCTAGACACATAGTTATACGCAAGACAATACAGATACTTGGACCAGACTAATGTTATTTTTCATGAACTTTAAGTTCACAAGTACTTACCCAGGAAGTTATGAGGGTCTTGTTTACTGTTTACATATATGCAAATTGTGCTTTTACTGAAGTAAGTTCAACCTCACAGTGCACTTGTCTCGGACAAGATAAATACGGCCAAAAGTCTTACTCAGCGCACTGCATACACGGCAGAATTCATCATGTTTCATAGAATATTTTTGTGTAGGTGTCCCACATCTCCTACCCCTTTGTCCCACTTTGCGCCATGGGTATCGCACGTTTCCCCAGAATTAGCATTTTAGTTTTCGCTTCAGAGCGGCATATTTGTGTATTAAGTGGTATGAAAGTGGACCTTACATTTCAGCAAAGAGCCCTAACTTTCTTTTTAAAAAAGCTCACCAGATGAAGTGCATCTGTAAGAAAACAAAACAAAATAAATTTACAAAAGATTTGCTTCAAAGCAAATCTATGTGTGTGCCTTCAAAAGCTGTAAATATTAAATGGTACAAATTTTGTCCTTTGGTACTTCACATTCTATTAAGCTTATGGCTGGATGAAAATTTCAAAGGTCCAAATGACGTTGACCTTTGACCTTTAGGGGTCATATATAAGTTTCAAAATGTGCAGTGCTACAACCGCTACAATTTGAGTTCAACATGATCAAATTGGATAAAAATTGAGCAAGTAATGGCTAGAAAAAAGTTACCATCGAAAGTGGCCTTTGACCTTGAAATTACATTTGACCTTGAGATGACCTCTAACTGAAGTGGACCTTGACCTTTAAAATGACATTTTTATCTAAAATTGGCCGTTAACCTTGACATGACCTTTGACCTTGACATTTGAGATGACCTTTGCCTTGTTATGATCGAACTATACACTCAGAACCACATCTACTACAATAAGATTTAAAATTTAATTAGCCTTCATTAGCATAATTTGAAAAAGCATGACCTCTCATTATAAAAAGGCGAGGCTTCATCTATAGAAGTATAAATGTGCAAAGTTTGGAGTTTCTACGTATAATACTTTTCAAAAATTAAATATCGGACAAATTTCCCTGTAAAGAAAGAAAGAAAGAAAGAAAGAAAGAAAGAAAGAAAGAAAGAAAAACAGTATGTCTGTTGGCACACAGACATAAAATATAACAATATTTCTCGCATTTTGCGTAGTGTCACACATCTCCCCAATTTCTCATATATATATATATATATATATATATATATATATATATATATATATATATATATATATATATATATATATGTGCGTGTGGCAAGACAGAGAGAAAGAAAGAGAGAGGAGCTAAATACCTGAATTTTTGAAGTTCAAGTTCAAAACTCATGTGATGATGCGTTACACATATATATGTATGTATATATATATATATATATATATATATAAATATATATATATATATATATATATATATATATATATATATATATATATATATATATATATATATATATATATGCATATGCACCAATGAATGTTCTTAGGAGACATTAACTTTTTTTGTACCCCTCTAACCAAGATGGCTACGGGTCATTGTGAATCTGCATTCCACAAAAAGCATGTCATGCGTTCGATTGAAATTGATTGACACCAGGATATTTTAGTCTTGGCGTTAAATTGTCATCCTATAAAATCGCGGTTGCTTTTTGTAACCTTATATACGGTTTTCATAGAGTGACGATGTCTTGTACTTGGACACTAAATCTCATTCAGGGGAGGTACGAAAGGTTCCATAAAGGGCATGTCCCATGCCCTTCCAACATATTATCCTATTTATATTATGTAGCCTTCGTATTCTAACAATGTTTCAGAAGCGTTTTAAGCGATCGTGCAGCTCAGCAAATTTGATTTAGGTCCAACCTTATGACAACCTTCTATTGAGGGGTCATCCTTGAAGAAGCCAACAAAGCCATATAGTTTGAATATATAGTTTGAATATCTGGATTTTTCTTGACAAGTACACTAACATGCAATATACAGACGATGTCACTCGTAACTTCCTACAAGCCGACGTGCTTCTACCGTGTGTCAGATTATTTGTACCAGATTGAGAAACAAATATTTTCAGCATCACTCACCCCGAGAGGAGCCTTCTCGGGAGAAACGTGATATAGACATTTATGGAGGCTATGTTAGCCGTTTACACCGATAGATTTGATCCCACTTAATAGATTATTTTAACAAATACTGACAGACCACATTATAGGGCAAAATATGGAAAGCCCTCCGAATGTTTCTTGCGCTTATGCATATAATTATGTACGTAGGCCTTGCCCCACTGTAGAATAATGACTGCAGTACACTCAATAAGCTTGTTGCACCACAATTTAACTCCTTGTACCAAACTTGGATCCTGATTCCAGTATCATCTATCGATACTTCCTGAACAATAACCATTTTTGCAATGTATACGTGAGTGTCTGTGTGTTTGTTCGACATCTTTCTAGAGATCAGGGGAGGATTTCAGTTGTCAAAAATGGTGTGTATTATACTGCTCCATATCTATCATACTGTTCACTAAATGAACGAAATAAAACTCTTGGCAAACAATGGGGTGACAGAAAAAAAACCCACATCGTATGGACATCATGATAAAAATAGATAGCATCACACAACATACAGAATTCGAAGCTTAATGTATCCTTATCGACTCATTGATACATATATTACCTATCACTAAGCTGGCTTGCAAAGCTGGATATAATATCGCATCAGCTTGCCTCTATGGTAACATCGATGCTGGAGGAACACCAATGTTCAAGACTAGCTTCTCAAACAGATTTATTGCTTTATTGGTTTTCAACAAAGAGGCGGCACGTTTGCTATATATGTTTGTCGTTTACAGATACACTAGCTGGAATGGAGACCTGGCTATATTTTCCTTAAAACTATCTGACGAAGGCCATTTGAACGTGATACCAATCCACAAACGAACAGTTGCAAAAAAGACTCAATTTAGCTCCAAGTTATATTCCTCTGAGCAAGACTTTCTTTTTCATTTTCACTTTCAGTGTGATGTCGCGCTATCATCTCGCACCTTACCCAGCCATGAAAAATGTGACCAAAAGGTAAGGGCGGCATTTTAAAGAGCGATACGAGTATAGTAGGATGCCATGCGAGTTTCCGAGGCCAGTCCACATTTCATCATTCTTTCATTTAGACATATATAACACTTCGTAACACCACAGAGGAAGCTTTCTCTGTCAAACGATGGTTGTTAAAAGAGGGTTCCGGCTATAAAGAACACCGGAAAGCCAAAAAGTTTGGTATATTAGGGCTCTTGAAGTGCATACAAATCCTCACTTGAGGAAAGCTAGCTGAACTGGCCGTGAACCTTCATGGCGCATACAAATGGTAATTCGCCCGATAATGGCGATTTGGGTATTTCTCCTTAACCCCCACACCTTGAAACATCCATTAAAAAGGCCCAATTGTTCACGAAGATCATTTACTTCATAAACTTCTTTTGAAGTTTCTTTCTGGATATTCAGTGACAAATTACGTTGTTCCTGTAAGACAGCTCCATGCAGTAACATGGGAACGTGTCTAAAGCAGGTTGCTTTGGTTTACAGTACTTGCACACTACAGCTGGAAAACGGATGCGCAGTCACAAATCTCTTGTGAAGTCTTTTGGCAGATACAGCTTCGCTACCGGATAATTCAATACATTTGCTTTATTATTGAACTAACATTTTCTTTTGGTGACGGACCATGAATGAACACGCCGAATCCCACTAAAGGTACGAGAACAGATAAACCCACAAGACGAATTTTCCATGTCTGTGGTTCGCCCACTGTATGTGTGCTAAAAAGATAATCTGGTTCACCCACTGCGTATGTTTGTCCTCGTAAGTGAAAGGCCAGTGATAGACATACACCTAACTGTCAGTCTGCTAACAGCGATGGAGAATATTGTAAGAAGCATAATTCCGAACTGGAAATGTGCTACGATTATATTTAAGCCATGAAATTACACACGTGGACACATCGTGCCTGATTTGTAGCTAACGTTGTAGAAATAGACAACTTAACAAGAATCTGCTTCACGTGAAGCGACATTACACCAGCAATACTTAGGTATCAATCAGATCCTGATTCCGAAGGAACGAAGAAAGCTCAGAGATAATGAATGGTGTTAGGTTAAATGCAATGGAGGATTTTGTTTTCGTCCACTATTTTATGTACACATGTGTAATGAAGGTGAAAATCCATGTGCAAATACTAGTCACATAATGCGACATGAAAAATACTTGTTACACCTCTGCCTATTTCATAGGGGGAAATAAATATCATGTTGGTAGTTGCATAAACCGAAGTTTTTATCTAATCACTTTAAACTGACTTTAATGTTAATACCACATTACATGATAATCCATCCTTCAAGTAGAAGTCGGCAATGACTTCGCTTCGTTTTGAAGGGGAGTCCGCAAAGCCACAAACTCAAAGTTGCAGTTATGTTGTTTTACCTTCTATACCAAAAATTGTTGAGAAATTCAGTGGCACTTTGAAATTTACATCTGATGGGAAATATATATCCCATTTAATGTAAAAGAGCATGACCGAATGACCTTGAACTGAGAGTTTGAAAGAATGACCCAAACATACAAGATGGGTCTATGTTGCAACTGGAAAGCGATTCCGGAAATCAAATACTCTCACGGCTCAAGAATTTCAGGATGGGATTACACAATATGTCACTGAAAAGCAAAAACATACTGTTATCAAGAATCAAAGTTGGCAGATCATTGGTTCCGATCAAGCCAGATTTCAACTGGTTAAACAAGATTTGTAAACTTTCAGCTTAAAATAATTGCAGCGCCATTGGCAGTCAATGCTTTGATCCTGTCATCAAAATTCCGGGGCTCGACGCGCCAACTAACCAAAGCGTCATCGGCTTTCTAAGAGTCAGATGACTAAGACATGAACATACAATCGGTTGCCGAGCATCGATTGGCATTTTTGAACTTAAGTAGGAAAACTGCCTCATATACGCGTGATATATAGACATACCACTTGCCAAAAATGAATGAATAAATGAAAGTATAAATGAATGAATGAGTTAGATAAATACAAAGATAGATATATAGATACACATACAGGCACAGACAGGCACAAAAAATAGATAGATACATAGATAGATAGATAGATAGATAGATAGACAGACAGACAGACAGACAGACAGACAGACAGATAGATAGATAGATAGATAGATAGATAGATAGATAGATAGATGGATGGATGGAAAATTACTACTAGAAAATGAGATTGTTTCGAAGCAAATGTGTCTGCGCCTTCAAA
Organism: Hermodice carunculata; assembly: GCA_964020975.1. Lineage (NCBI taxonomy): Eukaryota > Metazoa > Annelida > Polychaeta > Eunicida > Amphinomidae > Hermodice > Hermodice carunculata. Next base: position 1,566,971 of record OZ026616.1, on the reverse strand, counting down.
GCGTGCGTGAATTAAAATATTAAAATATTGACTTTGTTTTGTTTTTGTTTGCTTTTTTCTTCTTGTTCATATTTTGTTTGTTTAATTTTTTCGTCAGCTGCACGAACATTCCTAGTATAGCGACCCATCTCCCCTACATCCCCTCCCAGAGCATGTTTTTGAAACTTAAACTATCCCACTTCTGATCATGTCTTATATAGATCCTTGCATGTTTATTTGACGCTGCGGGATATTACTAACTTCATCAAACATTTGGGAACAAACTTACTCTATTTCCAATCTGGCTGCAGATCGACACTGCTTCACTCATGTGCCGGAGCACCGAATGCCACATTTGAATGTTGCTTCACCACACCCCGCTGGTTAATAAGCAGACTATTTCATTTGAAATAGTTTTTAGTACTTGTGGTAACTCATTAAATACAAGGGTTCTTGATTTTTCAATATTTTTAAAGACATATTATTGTTAAGTCAATTCTGGTCATGTCTGTCCTTTTGATCAGGACGCCATAACTAGGAGTAGAGGTTGCCCACACTTAAGTTCTACTTGTTTGATGTGTCACTTGAAATTCCATTATACCTGGCACCGTCTTTGAAATTTTCAAAATTTGACCCTTTTATTATGCACTTAATTACCATCATTTCAACGCTGCAGCTTTTGTGCTTTGTTTTTCATATGAGTCCACAGCACAATTCTAGAAATTTGAGTTGCAATGGCAATTCTAACATAGTTTGAAGACATTCAAGATTCGAATTTTGTATACCTATCTCATTTAAGAGAATCAATATGCTACAACTTTTGTTTATTGGATGTGCCTAAATTACAAATCTATAAATTGGAATTGCAATGGGACGTCAATCGGAAATCAATTTGAAGACATTCAAGACTTAAATTCTATGTATTTGCCTGATTAACATTATTAAAATGCCACACCTTTGGTTCATGGTTTGGCAGATGTGGCTATAGCACAAACCTCAAGTTAGATTGACAACTCTATCTGCAATAGTTAAAAAATATTCGAGATTTACATTTTGGTTTTTCGAGTGATTTGCATAAACCAAAATGTTCCACCTTTAGTTCACAGTTAATTGGTGCACCTATATTACAAAGCTATCAATTGTGGTTACCTCGGCAACTCTTGGCACTGTACTTTGGAAGATATTAAACATTTAAAGTTTTCAAGTGCTCTTAGTAGCATGATTAAAAATGATACAACTTTTCTCATGGCCCATTGGATTAAAGGGTGCCACAAACCTAAATACACAATTTTGAAACCCTCTATCCATCTATCATCGCATTTGCCTGCTAAACGACTTATCTTTTGGGAAGTAACACATTAGCAGGCAATCATGGTGTTGAAGATATGAAACTTTTAAAATTTTACTTGTCCCAAATTTGCATAATTTAGAACTTGTTAAAAATTCAACACAAGGTGCACAAGTTCATAGATGCAGTGTTGCTGCCAATTTTCAAAGTTATTGCTTTTATATTGTCCAAAAAAATTGTCCTATGATTATGTCTTGTTCGGACCCAGACATAATCATGTGTAATGCGTATATATAACATAGGATCTGAAGGCTGATATTTTTCCAGCCATTTTTTGTATAACTTGTCAAATGATACAGGCAATCAAAAACGATAAAATTGCATTATGGAACAGTATAAACAGGGGTCAATTTGAAACTTTGTACTTTTGCAGCAGTAAAACAATGAAAATTCAAAATATCATTGCGCAGATTATGATACGATGAACATTTCTGTGATTCGTAAAATATTTTCAGAGCAGTGCACACAGATTTGCAGCACATGTAGCACTGGAGGCCCTCAGCAAATAGTAATCTTCAACAATATTTTGGCCTTGGCAGGTGTCCCACTCTAGTTGTTCCGGAGAACATGAATTATCAACAGGGTTTGCAGACCAAAATCACGCTTCTGGTCTGACGCATTACCACATAGATTCGTGCTTGCCAGGGTCACAGGAATTGCTGCGCACGCTCCTAAGAGTATCAGGGATGACATGTCACCAAACGTTGGCCTTTCCGGCACGTTCAGGTAACTGACAAACAAAATAAACTATATACCATTTCTTGACCAACTAAATACGATTGCACTGGGGGCAAAATTTTTCTTTATTCATGTCAACATAATAGACTTCCAACCAGAATTTCGCAAAATCACGCGTATGCAGTTGTCAGGTGTTATCCACACATCATGTATGCAAATTCGGATCCCGTCGGATTTTGCCAAAGGCACAGTTACAGAAGACTAAAAGGGTGTAAATATAGCAAGAAGCTTAAATTTGGATATCTAAATACGTGACTTGGCAACCAGTTATAGGAAAAGGTAGCAGACATCACCGGTAATGAGAATTTTTCACAAGGCACCATAATTATTACCTGGAAGAGTTATTAACTGCGCCAAGCCTAAACATTTTAAATAAGTTTCAAACGGTCACATCAATCATCATTAATTGTGACATTAGAGACACGGCCAAAGGTCATCAAGAGTCGATACCCCGTGGACTTCACAGCATCAAGGTATTACCCCAGTCTCCAGCTGTACCCCGGTTTGTTACATTAACCATGTTTCGTTGAAGATATCAAGTCCTACGCATATATACCAGTTGCATATGATCTCTCTCTCTCTCTCTCTCTCTCTCTCTCTCTCTCTCTCTCTCTCTCTCTCTCTCTCTCTCTCTCTCTCTCTCTCTCTCTCTCTCTCTCTCTCTCTCTCTCTCTCTCTCTCTCTCTCTCTCTCTCTCTCTCTCTCTTTTCCTTCGTGATGGCGGTGAGGTTGTTCACAACATACTGTAACAGACATGAGAAAGACCTTGGAAATATGACCTTGTGATGCAGGCCAAATATCCACATTTGGGCACCTATCTGCTATCAAGCTACACAATCTGCCCTTGGCAACAAACTAGCAGCATACAAACAGATCTCTCCCACATCATAAGAGTAGGATTTTATCCCTAGGGTTGCAACGCAGGCTGGATTATGTTGCAACAGAACCACGGAAGAACACATACTTTGGAGTTTGTGTAATACGTTGGGATGAAGTTCAACAAAATATTTACAGAGTCAACACAAACTGGTATTCCTAGCAATTGTTACATCTATCAACTGGGGATTTCCTTTAGATCTCCAGACTCTTTTAGAATGGATCCAGATTAACGCTGTGGACCTCGTAGTTAGCGCTTAACGAAAACCAATTGCTCTTTTGATAAAGATATAAACTTCGCTTGAAGGCTTTGCTTTCAAAGGTATCTTATTCTTGTATGTTTTCAGTCTGGGGCTCATCCTCCTTTACAGCTTGAACAGCAAGCGGCATTGTCACTTATACCGATGAGCAAGTTTACGAGCTCAACATGAGGGTAAATTATCACTTTATTCATAAAATAAAGGAGTATATGTACACATTGGCAGCTAAAGCTACCAAGCCCAGAAACCATGTGTCAGTGAAAAAGGCATAAAGGGCAAATGTATCGTCAAAAAGAACAAAACAAAACAAAACAAAACAAACCAAAACAAAACCAAAAAACAAAAACAAAAAAACAAAAACAAAAACAAAAACAAAAAACAAAAAACAAAAACAAACAAAGATTTAAAACAAAGACGTGAGTATAACATATTGAAATGCGTGTAGGTGGTTATTAAAATGTCCAATGTAGCATATCCAATAAAATCAGTATAACTTGCAATATCACAGATTGCTCATAAGTGTGTAAACCAAAATAAACATGATAATTATGAGTACATTTAGTATTGCACCTGGTCTCTGTGTCGGTAGCCGCTACTGCTGCCACCAGCCCACAGCATCGGCGAAGTGAAGAGTATCAACATTTTGTGTGTACTTTGAAAAGTGGTAGGTTCTGCCAAATGGGTTGGGTTTTTGCATGAAAGAGGGTCAAACTGCTGATGATGGCTATTTTACATGTAATTTTAAACGTTTTGATTGAGGATGGTGTGGCACATGGTTTGTCAAGTGACTGGAGACGCTAGCTATTGTCTTTGGATATAAAACCTCGAGCTCCTATTTCAATTGCATCAAGATGTACCTTAAACCAGTTTCTTTCAATGTCATTCACAAGCGGGGTATATTTATTGATCTTATAGTTATATATGTTCTCAATATTGGTTTCATATGGTACTGAAAGTTCAATAATATGGAGTTCTTGTTTCTAAGGGGAAAATAACGTCAGGTCTGGGGTTAGCTGCGTCTGGGTGCATTGGATGTGGATAGTTGTAGGTTGTTGGCATGAATGCTCTAGGTCCGATGATATCTTGTATGAATGTTTTCCTTCGGAGCAGCACTGGTACCAAAAGTTTAAGATGTTATTGTGTCTCAATGTTAATTTTCCTAATATACGGACATCTTTAACCTGTACGAGCACGCTTTCCACAACATGGCCAAGCTATTACGAAGAAGAGAACCGTGTCGCAGAGCAATGAAAAATGGCCGAGAGGTGAAATTGCAATCTACACATTAACACGTGTGTTCACACGCACCATCAGCAAGCAATGTCTAATGTTCTTTGCTTCCTTTCTGTTTTTTTCTTTTTTTTTGAAATTGCAGGCGCGCAAAATAAAAATAAAAAGCATGAATGAAATAATTTTCTGATTACGTTTAGAAAGAGAACATGTTCTTAAGCAAAGCTATTTTCAAGTTTTCGATATGCTGCCCGAGTATTCGTCCACAGTGTGCAAAGAAAAAATATCACTTTGATTTTATCCTGACCTGAAGGAGTTAAAATGTGAGTACCAACCAAACAGGCAAGGTAAAAGTTTTCAGGTGGGTTTTGTTGTTGGTGTAAACGTGTTTGCTATAACCACCGTTGTAAAGAATTTTATCTGTACAGCAACACCTTCAAACATTGTTTACGCTGTCATTTAGCGAATAACGACAAATAAACAAAACCAGTGGCCAATCGTCAGAATTCCAGCTCAGCGACGCGTGTGTATGTCAAACATGGAAGCGTCAATTTGGAACACAACCGCCAGTTTTACACACAAGAAAACGAAAAAAAGTAGTTTAAACTTAGAAGTCGTGCCAAAGTATATGAGGAAAACTGGCAGATCAAATGTGCTGTAACGATCTTTTTGACTGCTCATTTTGTTCTTCATAGCAACTGATTCAAAGGCACAAAGAAATGGACCTATGGGCCTCAATGTTCAAAATTTCAAAACAGTACACGGAACGTTTTCGATCGCAAAGCAGATATTCTTCACGACGCACAAACACAGCATTAAACAAAGCTAGCCTGCACTTCTGATTCAATTTATCTTGAGAACTTTAAAAGCCATCGGTTCTGAAATTTGTCTTCTGATGGCAGTGTCCTGTTTACCTTGTCTCTGTCAATATTTGGATTGCATAAAATCTACAGCTCGCTAATTTTGCAGACTGTACAATGGCTTTGACAAGGAGTTATATGACAAGGAAGCTTGTAAATTCATCCTCCCTTCTACAACCACATTAACCTCAATCCAAAACCCCATCTGGAATGTAAATTTAATTGTCGTCTTATTTAATGAAATTTACCGTTCACTTGATTTCACCAAGTATTGAATGAACGTAATATACGCATGCATTCATAGGACTTGTGTTTAAGACATTGATCATTCGATACGTGGCCCTGGAGAGCAAAATATCGAGTAAAGTTGTTGCCTCACCGTCATACTGCGCAGCAAGGGGTAAACGAATCTGACCTGTTGCCACAGGTCCCAAGTCATTTAGCAACGTACACACCTCGTGCTTCGATGGGTGGCACATGCCTTTTTTTCCCTGCAAATTCAATGGCCGAAAGGCATCTGGGCTATCCTGTGCCTTGCAAAAATTATCTCCTGAAACTAGGATCGTCGTTACGTTTGCTAAGAAGCAAAAATGGGACATCAAGTAGTTGTCAGCCCATTACCGTAGATATTGTTTGTCTAGTTGTACGGGGACTAACTATATCGTCTTTGGAAACTAAGCAAGGTGGAATTTTACATCAATTGTTCTCTTGTAACAAGATGTAAATCGGAAGAAACCGTGACTTTTTTGTTTGTTTTCTTCATAATCTCCCCCATATACGGGTGACTTCATGTATGACAGTATTAAAGACAGCTGGAATAACTAACTGTCTCGTTGAAAAAGAAAACAAACTTTATGTCTGCCACTTAAGAATGCATTAAAACTTCATTCCAAATAGCCTCACGCAAAAAAAGAGCACGATGACCAACGACGAAGCGTAAGATCATATCGATGACACGGGGGGGGGGGGGGGGGGCACATACTCAACATCAGGGTGGGTGTGTGCCTCGGACATTTTTATACAATACCCTATCCTACACTGGATGTAAAAAGGTACCCTTTCTTAATCCTGTAATGTGTTGAAAGGACTGCTGCATTGGTGCATCCTAATTGTTACCCCTTTCCTAATCCAGCTGTGTACATTTTTTTTTTTTTTTTTTGGGGGGGGGGGGGGGCTTTTCTAATCCTGGGACTAAAGAAAACAGGGCCTTTCCCGCGGCACATACCCAGTCCAATCCTACATGGAAGTACATCCTCTCCCCCCCCCCCCCCCTTCCGGGCGATGACAGACTCAGATGAAGACAAACGTGTCTGTGCACCGGGAAAACATGCAGGAGAGTGATTTAAGGCGTAATGCCGACAATCAGGCAACAAGAACTGCCTATCAATCACCAAGTAAAACGTTACGTCATGATGACGAGCTAGATGACGTGCACCTGGAAGTGTTCTGCGGACAAATCCAGCCACAAATTCACTGTAACACGAGGCAGCATGCTGGTTCAATAATACCAGAGTTTGCATGATTGTGGTTTCTGATGGCCAAGTTGAGAAACGGCAACGCTTGGTCTGAGTGACATGAAAGATTACCATGGTTAGCTGAAAATGTATTTTCCTCAGGTATGATATAACTCTCATATAAGAAAGAAATTTGTGTGCAAGGTTGTGTTCGTTTATAAGTATGTGCACTCGTCCATCCGTCATGCTCTCATTCGCTTCGATGTATATGCACTCGTTCACTCGTCATGTTCTCATTCACATGTACGCACTTCCCTGTGATAACGTTTCACATTTAGCAAATCACTATTTGAGGTTCACCCCCTGGGTATTACAAGCCAAAGAAAATATGTTTGCCTCTTGTTCTATGAGACCAATTTTATTCCGCGTCAAGACTATCCCACACTAAAAGGGCAAAGATGGTCTCATGCGAAGGAACTCTACCTGAGGTTTCTTTCTTTATTTCTTTTCTTTCTTTCTTTCTTTCTTTCTTTCTTTCTTTCTTTCTTTCTTTCTTTCTTTCTTTCTTTCTTTCTTTCTTTCTTTCTTTCTTTCTTTCTTTACCGTCAAATTTGTCCGATATTTCATTTGAAAAGTATAACACGTAGAAACTCCAAATTTGGCACAATTATACTTCTGTAGATGAATTCTGGCCTTTTTATAATGAGAAGTCACGTTTTTTTCAAAATTATGCAAATGAGGTCTAATTAAAGTTTTAAATCTTCAATAACTTATGTACTACAGATGTGGTTCCGCGTGTATAGTAGTTTGATCATAGCAAGGTAAAGTCATCTCAAATGTCAAGATCATGTCAAGGGCAAAGGTCATGTCAAGTTCAAAGGTAAATTTTAGACCAAAATATCATTTTTGAGGTCAAGATACACTTCAGGTAGAGGTCATCTCAAGGTCAAAGGTCATTTCAAGGTCAAAGGCCCTTTTCCATGGTGGTTTTCTTCTAGCCATAACTCGCTCAATTTTATCCAATTTTGATCATGTTGGGCTCAAATTGTAGCTATGGTAATACTACACATTTTCGTAATTTACATGCGACCCCATTAAGTTCAAAGGTCAAGGTCATTTGCAACTTTGAAAGTTTCGTCCAGCCATAACTGGCCAATTTCCATCCAATTCCAATCATGTTGGACTCAAATTGTAGGTATTGCAACACTGCACATTTTTATGAGAACATGTGACCTCAAAAGGGCAAAGATCAAGGTCATTCGGCCCTTTGAAAGTTTCATCTTTCCATAACTTGGCCAATTTTTCATCCGATTTGGCTCATGTTGGGCTTAACTTGTTGATATTATAACACTGTGCAATTTACATGTGACCGGTAAAGGTCAAAGGTCAAGGTCATTTGGACTTTGAAATTTGCATCCAGCCATAACTTTTTCCTTTGTCCGACATTTCATTTGAAAAGTATTACACGTAGAAACTCCAAACTTGGCACAGTTATATTTCTATAGATTAAGTCCCGCCTTTTTATAATGAGAGGTCATGCTTTTCAAAATTATGCAAATGAGGGCTAGTTAAAGTTTTAAATCTTCAATGTCTTATATACTATACTAGATGTGGTTCCGATGTATAGGAGTTCGATCATAGCAAGGTAAAGGTGTTCTCAAATGTCAAGGTCAAAGGTCAATTTTAGGCTAAAATGTCATTTTTGAGATCCAGGTTCACTTCAGGTAGAGGTCATCTCAAGGTCAAAGGTCATTTAAAGTATCAAAGGCCACTTTCGATAAGGGTTTTCTTTTAGCGATAACTCGCTCAATTTTTATCCAATTTTGATCATGTGGGGCTCAACTTGTAGCTATGGTAATACTACACAATTTCGTAATTTACATGTGACCTCTATAGTTCAAAGGTCAAGGTCATTTGCACCTTTGAAAGTTTCGTCCAGCCATAACTCGGCCAATTTCCATCCAATTCCAATCATGTTGGACTTCAATTGTAGGTATTGCAACACTGCACATTTTTATAAGAACATGTAACCACAAAAGGGCAAAGGTCAAGGTCATTTGGCCCTTTGAAAGTTTCATCTTGCCATAACTTGGTCAATTTTCATCCGATTTGGTTCATGTTGGGCTTAACATGTGGATACTGTAACACTGTGTAATTTACATGTGACCTGTAAAGGTCAAAGGTCAAGGTCATTTGGACTTTAAAATTTGCATCCAGCCATAAGGTTAATGTCATGTGAAGTACCAAAGGATAAAAGTTGTAGCATTTAATATTTACAACTTTTGAAGGCACACAGACAGATTTGCTTTGAAGCAAATGTTCTTTTCTAGTTTTGTTTTCTTGCCCTTTTTGAAATACCCTGCCCGAAAATTCTCACGTAAACAACCCCGCGACTTGTAGAATACAAGGACTGGTATTTTTGATCCATATGAGGTCTCAAATACACGTAGCTATAATCTGACCCGAATTGTCTAAATTTCACATCGATGACCTCGAGACCTTGGCAACGAAGTCAAGGTCACCCAAACCCAATCGAGGTACCATCAATGTACGCCACTATTTACTATGTCACGTTCCATCAAGCTTCGTCAGCTCGTTTTTGTGTTATTGCATGGAAATCAAATGGTGCCAACAGAACAACACTTGTGTTGAAAGCGGAATAAGGGCAAATCCAACCCGCCCTCCCAGATCTTCTCAAATATGAGTAGACATCTAGATATGTACTTAAGGAACATCGAATAGCGCGATATTTTCTTTTCATAATGTCAACGGTGGCTGTAACATGCCACAGCATCTGTGTGGACTCCGATGAATTTCGTGAGATGTAAATATTGAGTTGAGGTTGTCCTGATAAAACCAGCGAAGCATTTGACATTTTTTTTGGTTGGGGGGGGGGGAGGGTACAGACAAACATGCGAAACCCATTAGCAATGTAATAGATTTTGTTTGCATGACATTTTAGATCAAAGAGAAATTGCTAACTACTTCACTTTCCTCCTTTTATTTGTCACCTTTTCATGGTTAAAACAAGACCCGAGTCGATGGATTTCATTGTCACCAGGTGTACCTAAACCTCACCATGGGCAGCTGTTGACGTGGGTATGCTAGCATGATGGGTCTTGTTTACAATTTTCGTCAAAAATGTTTTTTATCATGGAGAGATATAAGTTAACTTCTTAAAACAAAAGACCGGTCGCTTTTGAAATATTTGAGCAAGAAAGGATTAATTTTGCTAACGGAGACAGTAAACGTCCAAAGAATATGGATCAAAAGGTAAGTACGTCTGGACAGACTTGGAAAACTCAACACACAAATACATCACTGTGAATGAATACATGGAACTGATGTCTATGCACAGGGATCTCCAAACGCACGCAACGTAGAGTCACCAATTGGTGGAAATACTATGCGGTTGTCAACAGTCCTTAGAAGTGAGTAATGATACCTATCCAACGTGGTAAAGGAATTCTAATTGACAGATAAATGCTTCAATTACACACCAGATCGGAGCAAATGCCGCGCTAAAGAGCAGAAACCTATTCAGCTGCTTATGAAATCAGCGCCACTGGTCAGTGTGACAAATGAAACCCACCAGAACAGTCTAATTCAATAATTCGTGAACCTAACAAGACCACAAATCGGAAAATCCGGCCTAAATTAGCTTAAGAATAATGGTCAAAGTTTGAAAAAAAAATCAGAAAAGGAAGATTGCGGTTAATTCTAAAATGGTCCTAATAAGAATGAGTCTATATGCTGGCTGTGATCCATCCCCAGTCAAAATAAGACTGAGTCAACAGCTTTCCTTTGCGTGGGCGGGCGGGGCTCTGTGCCCAGCCAGCGCAAAGCAATCTGTGTATTGGAGGCGTGTATTGGAGGCGTGCTGTTGTGCTATGTCTCACCAAGAATTCTCATACAGTATAAATGAATTATAGAATTAGAATCAAATTCATTGAAGCAAACGACATTTGACATCCGGGCTTTTTGTGCGAGCAACAAAGGTTAAACCCACCAGGGCTGCTGACCGAGAGTTCAGTAATAGTCTATACTGTACCTTGGATTCCTGATTATATGTATCACATTCTACTTATTCGAACAAATACATGCCTACGAAAGAGGTAGAAATGACATTCGAAACTGCAATTACGTTTCATTAATATTAACTGTAGTGCTGCTTCGGCCCGTCATAACCATTAAACAAGGAAGTGCCCGTATGTACAGACCGGTCCCTGTATCAAATACAAATATGTTCCTATCACCAAACTAGCGACGTGGATACAATTAACTGTTAAAAGTACCACAGTAAAGTTCTTCAAGCACACACTGAGCTAAATATGAGACGGTGTAGTCACATATATTTGAAATAAGTATCTTTCATTCCCACAAAAGTTGGTGGCTCAGCAGGTTTCACGTCAGTTTGCCCCAACTCTGGCGGCTGATCGTACTGTCGCCTAGCGGCAGGTTATATGCAAGTCCCATATTGCTGTCGATTTGGGGCGCTACAGTGTTAAACGCCAGATCTAGGGGAAATTGAACGGGTCTTTTCAAGAGCTTAAACAACTGAAGCATATAAAAGTATACCTTTTAGCTATATCTCAAAGTAGCTTCAGCCTTACTAAGTGATTTCTGCTCACTTGCCAGGTACAGTCGCACATCATTAGGAAAAAGGCAGTTTCAATGAATTGAGCATGACATACTTCAAAAGACCGGGGACAATATGTACAAAGAGTGCCAATGATCGAAGCAAATGCGGACAGGTTTAAAGTTGTCTGTTCACTTCATAGTTGCACATATCTTTTTCAGTCTGTCAGCTTCCATTTATTGTCCAGGAAAATTCATTTGAATAGAAAAGCACATCAATGAATTTGAAAACAAGATCTGTTTGGTCGTCCATCTTCGCTTCCATGTCCCGCAGGCTTCTGGCTCTTAACCACACAGCAACTGTTTTTAAAATAAGAAAGGTGGTAAATGGGGTCCTAATGTACAAACATTATGTCAAAGGTCCTAAGTGATCGTCGATCTAAATTTTTGATTGCCTGGTCAAAAGACCTGTGTATTTAGCTTTTGCTTGTGAAGACGACACTGTGTGTGTGTGTGTGTGTGTGTGTGTGTGTGTGTGTGTGTGTGTGTGTGTGATCAAATCTCCCTCACATCCAAACATGTTGGTAACAGACAAGGCATTGGTCCGTATAATCTGCTGTGTTCACTTTTAACTGGTCATATAAGAATACTACACATACAACTAAAAAGGAAGATTTGCTTCAAAGCAAATCTGTGTGCCTTCCGAAGTTGCAAATATTAAATGGTACAACTTTTGTGCTTTGGTACTTCACATTACATAAGGCTTATGGCTGGACGAAAATTTCCAAGTCCAAATGACCTTGACCTTTGACCTTTAACCTTTACAGGTTACATGTAAATTGAAAAAATGTGCAGTGTTACAATACCCACAATTTAAGTCCAACATGATTAGAATTGGATGGAAATTGGCCGAATTATCGCTGACTGAAACTTTCAAAGGTCCAGATGACATTGACCTTTGACCTTAGGGGTCACATGTAATTTTCGAAATGTGCAGCGTTGCAATAGCTACAATTTGATACAAATTGGATAAAAATTGACCAACTTATGGCTAGAAGAAAGCCACCATTGAAAGTGGCCTTTGACCTTGAATGAGCTTTGACCTTGAGATGACCTCTAACTGAAGTTAGCCTTGACCTTTAAAATGATATTTTGAACTAAAAATGGCCTTTGACCTTGACATGATCTTTGATCTTGACATGACCTTGACATTTGAGATGACCTTTGCCCTGATATGATCGAAATCCTATACACTTGGAACTGTTTCTGCTTTAGTATATAAGATATTGAAGATTTAAAACTGTAATTAGCCCACATTTGCATAATTTTGAAAAGTATGACCTCTCATTATAAGCAGGCGAGACTTCATCTATAGAAGTATAATTGTGCCAAGTTTGAAGTTTCTATGTGTAATACTTTTCAAATGAAATACCGGACAAATTTGTCTGGAAAGAAAGAAAGAAAGAAAGAAAGAAAGAAAGAAAGAAAGAAAGGAAGAAAGAAAGAAAGAAAGAATTCCCAGAAAAACAATATGTTTGTGTTGGCACAGAGACATAAATATAAAGGATGGTTCGTTATTTTCACAAACATGCAGCGAGTAATGGGACTGGGTCAATGGTGGTGTACTCTTTTAATTTCGCAATTAAATAATGATTACTTGATCACAAAAACATTGTAATAGCCACAGTTTTTTCGTACATTGTTTGCCCCCATTGTCAAATGAGGTGGGAAGCCACCATTTTCATATGTGGGAAAGTACTCTTTCTGGGGGAGATAAGGAGTATAACGAGAAACAGTACTGTGTGTACACTCGTGAATATAATGAAAATGTTGGACCATCTCTGAGCCAACAGTTTTCTCGGCCAGTTCTCTGGATACTTAGCGCTCCCCCCCCCCTCCCCATAAAAAATATTGGTTAGTGTCACACTAACAAGTAATGCTCTGTTTACGACCAGATTGAGTTTAAACATATTTATTTCAACTGGAACGCCCTATAGTACATGGAAATGTCACTAATGGGGGGGGGGGGGTGTGTCTCCAGATCATGGAGTAGCACACAAAATGTATATTACAAAACACACAGGACAAAAACAAAGTTATCAAAAAAGCTGTACACGTGATTCAGACACTTAAGAATAAGTTAATGTAAATGAATGTAAATGAGCGACAAACCAACCAACCGACTACTTATACATAACGGAACTTTCATATGCAGCGTCTTGTGTCTACGATGTATTTATGGAACGCATCATAATTTTGTATGTTGCGGGGAATGGACAATTCGTAGCTACTGAGGAGAAAAGTATTAGTAGTCTGTTACTCGCTTTGAGTATCGGATGGACGCCAGGAGCTACAATAGGGATGATGGACTTGAAAAGTTAAATTCTGTAAGTTGAATACTTTGGACAAAAGAACAGAAATTGTTGCAGGTCTTCAGTGGGGTAGGTATACAAACATGTATTGTGGGATGATGTTGACTTTAAAGAGATCAAAGTTAAGTCTCCTGAATCCTAGACGTATCTGGGTATGACAATTTTTGGCAAATCTGTGCCCGTTGGTACGGTAAACAGAGACATTATTCACTGCTAGATAGTTGCTTTCAGTTTTGATTTGAATATTTGGAGGGAAATTGAGTCTCTTATAACGGAAGGAAGACTGTTCGATAGCTTAATAGTGTCAGGAAGGAAGGATTTTTCTGAGCGATTAGTTTTGCATTTGATGGGATGTATGGAGTTAGTTTGACGAAGGTTTCGAGCATTGAGAATTGGAGAAATTCGTTGAAAGAGATAGGAAGGTGTCATAGAAGTTGTGTTACATTTTGCGAAGAAGAAGTTAAAGCACTTCCTTCTGCTGACGAGTGTTGACCAACCATTTAAGAGATAGGCACGCGATTGCATATTTTGGCAGCTTCAAATTGTATGGATTCAATAAGATCAGAAAGGCCGTGATCACAGTTGTCAAAGAGCACGCAACCATATTCAAGAATTAGTCTAATCATAGTTAAATATAGTTTAATCAGAGCTTTGCGGGAAAGTTTATATTTGTATTTACGCAGAAGAGCAATTCGCTGGTTAGTTTTGATGGTAATGCGAGTAATGCGAGCACGCTAGAAAGACTTTTTACTGAGAGTAATACCAAATAAGTGTGTGAATCTGCAGCAGGTATTTCAGAGTCTCCGAGACGAACGAGAGGGTGGTGTGGTTTAACAAGTTTGAAAAATATGGCAGAAAATGACTTAAAGCATATAAGATAACATGCCATAACTTTTCCCAGTTATGTATAATGTTCAGATGATTAGAAGGTTCAATAGGGTTATTTAACAATTTCAAGTAGACTGGTGTCATCAGCAAAAAGTCTGACATCAGATGTAGTATTTTCAACTAGGTCATTAATGTAGACCAGAAAGAGAAGTTGGCACAAAATAGAACCCTGGGGCACACCAGCTTCGATAGGTAACCATGATGAAGATTGGCCATGAATGATCACTCCTTTGAAACGATTTGAGAAAAAACTATTAATCCATGCTACAAGATGATCAGAGATGCCGAGTTGTCGAAGTTCAAGGAGGCTAGAGTGCCAAACCTTATCAAACGCCTTGGACACATCTAGAAACACCATTCGGGCTTCTTTGGACAGTTCTAGGCCGTTGTAGATATTGTGAAGGATGTAAGCTGATTAACAGTAGAGTCATTGGCCTTGAAGCCAGAAGTTTAGGAAGCGAATATGTTATTTTCTGTCAGGTATTCATAGAGTGCATTAAAGACCAGTCGTTCGAACACCTTGGAAACATTACAGAGCAATGAAATAGGCCGATAATTGTTTTAATCTGTCTGTTGGCCTTTTTAAAGACAGCGCATATGTTAGATCCCTTCCAAGCATCGGGAAACTGGAAAAGACTCAGAGAAAGTTGACAGATTTATGTAAGCGGTTTACAGATCGAGTCTGCTGTGTTCTTAAGTAGGGTATTCCCTATATTATCTGGGCCGGATACAGAGGATAGCCTCAGCGAAGATAGAACTTTTTTAACATTGTCTTCATTAACGGTGATATTTTGTAAACGTGCCTCAGCTCGCAACGTGAAATTGGGCAGAGGTGGGGTATCAACATCAGGATGTGTTTTACCCTGGCTGGCAAAGTATGAGTAAAAAATTTGACATTTATTCATTGATACATGATACGATCTTGTTATCGTCAATGATTGGAGGTATATTTTTATGAATAGACCGAACAGACTTTGACAAACTTCACCACTGTTCATGATTAATGTCTTTTTCATCAAGTCGAAGTTGCAGATTAGACAAGTAAGAGGACACAGATTCCTTAGTAAGTTAGCAACCTCGTTGCGATATTTTTGTAGAATTGGTATAACCATTAATTTTAATGGAAAAGTCGTACTTATGGGTGGGGGGCTTTGTTGGATACTCTCTTGAAGCATTTCAATGCACGATTACGGCGTTGAATATGTTTTTTAATGTCTGCGCAAAATTCTAGCGAAAAATATAAGAGAGACGACATAGCTTATGTATCAAACATGCGGATTAAATTTAAAATTTGGCCGGAAAGGTATATTAAAAGATGGTCAATGCTATTGAAATGGCATTTTGTAATCCCAAAGAACAGGTCTTCATGCATATTTTTTCAGGAGTTTTACCACAAGTGCTTCGTTAAAACTGTGGATACAGCCACTAACCTGCAGCCTGTGAAACAATAATGCAACAAAATATAACTGTTTATTATTGTCATTTATCTTGTGTATGCATCAACAGGTGCGAGCACACTGTGATTTCCGCGACGGTTTCCCATGGATTCATGATTTAGGCCTATCACATTTAACTTGATGCGATCGCCAAAATAATGCAACTGAAGCGAAACCCATACATGATGACCATGCTGGAGACTAAAATGCCGTCACAATAAGCAGGTAGTTGAAAATGTCAAGGATCATAATGTAGGTGTGTTAAAGAGTTGTGTCTACTTTAGGACTCCACAGAATTTTCCACGATGCAGGCATGAAAAGACGACTTTGTAAATCAATGATTTGCTACCAATGGCCAGATTGCACCGGAAAAGTGTCTAGGAGAACATTGGACACTGATGCCTTATCGATCTCGGGCGGCCGTGACAACGTATACTTGATGATCATGAATGCTAAATTTCGTGGGTATACACGGAGGACTCGTAATTAGTTTTGTATTTTTACAAGCTAACAGTATTGGAAATAGCAGCAATCTGCACTGAATTTAACCCTTTACTGGTCAGAATAAAGAGACTGAGTCAACGGATTTCCTTGATATCGATCGGGCGCACAATGCTCTCAACCCAGGACAAGCGTATCTGCTGGAATAGAGCATATGTTGACAGCGTTCATTACAATTTTAATTCTTGGTGTTGTCTAGTAACAATAAATTAAATATAATCTTGTGGCAGGCGACATTTTACATCACGGCGCTTTTCGGCGATTTCAGTATCAAATGAGCATGCAAAAATGTACAATTTACGGCAATTTACAAAAAACATATCAGTAAGCAGCTGTCATTTGCGAGTAAGCTGATATAATTTATCGGTAATTTGCTCTGTATATTTACACTAATACACAGAAACAGAGTATACTTATTGAAAGTAACATATTGACAGAAGTGCGATTAAAAAAATCTGAATGGATACATATTTTTATCACATCTATCATTCCTTTTTTTCTTAATTAATATTACAGCCAATATATACATTTCTGCCGGCCCATGCACAAAACCACACTTGTAACTTGACGAAAACAATTGCCGTA
This sequence comes from Hermodice carunculata, assembly GCA_964020975.1. Lineage (NCBI taxonomy): Eukaryota > Metazoa > Annelida > Polychaeta > Eunicida > Amphinomidae > Hermodice > Hermodice carunculata. The sequence goes on along the minus strand of OZ026616.1, from coordinate 1,549,866 downwards.
GTGGGAGACAGGTGTTCTAGGGAAATGGCGACATTCAATAACCGTTCTAAAGTTGTGGCGATGTTTTAAATGGTAAGAGCCTTTCGCACGCAAGCCTGTAATGACAAAATGCACAACAACTTTCCCCCCTCAACCCAAAATCACTCCGCTTACTTACATTCAAGCTTCACCTAACCTAATATCAGAAAGGCTGTCTACATAACAAATATATTTTTCAAACGTGTTCCTGTTATCTGTTATTAGAATAATCTATAAGAAACTGTATGGCACAGAATAAAAAACCTTATGTCAAAATCCGAGACGGGAAGAGAGAAGCTTAACAGCTATTGAACAGTTTTGTTTACCCGCACACAAAACAAAACAAACGAGAAATTTGATTTGCTTGTCAGCCAATCAGTCTGTGTGCTTAGAAAACTTTTTTTAAAAGATTACCCATTCAGTATTTATTTAACTCCTGCAACAACGATTTTTATTGAACTGTTCAAAAGAAACCTAAGCAATTGAGCCCTATCACAAAACATATAAATTGAAGTTGGAATGGTTCCGCTATCCAGAATAGTTCTGAAGTTAGGCAAGATTTAAATTTTGTATATTCGCCTAATTTTCACAAAGCAGACTGCTCCAACTCAAATTCATGGTTCATTGGATACAGCTATCTCACAAACCTGTCAACTGAAGCTAGAATGACACATCTATCTATAATAATTTTGGAGTTGAATATAAAAGAATTCAATTTTGTGAATTTGATGTTGGAATGTCACCTCTACCTGTAATAGGCTTGAATTTGTACAAAAATTAAATTTTCTGTATTCTCCTTATTTGCATCAATTAAAATTCTACAACTGTTGGTTGTGGTCAGTAGGATGTGCCTGTAGCACAAACCTAGGATGGAACACCTCTCTTTAATAGTTTTGAAGATATTCAACATTTAAACTTTTCAAATGCTCTTAATTTGCATGAATTGGAATTATACAACTTTTGCTTGTGGTTCATTGGATGTGCCTATAACACTAACCTATGAACTAAAGTTGGAATGGTACCTCTACCTTTAATAGTTATGAAGACTTTCAACATTTGAAATTTCAAATGGCCCTAATTTGTATAATTTTCAAACTGGTGAATATTCCAAATCAGGTGCTTCATTTCACTACCAGTTAATCACCGTGCCAAGTTTGGAACTTTTCGGACAGACAGACAAACAGGTAGATAGACAGATAGATAGATAGATAGATAGATTCATAGATTGATAGATAGATAGATAGATAGATAGATGGATGGATGGATGGATGGATGGATGGATGGATGGATGGATGGATAGATAGATAGATAGATAGATAGATAGATAGATAGATAGATAGATAGATAGATAGATAGATAGACAGACAGATAAAGTAGTTGAGGGAAAACGAAGTCTGTTTGCAAGCAGACTTAAAAATGACTTCAACTGTTTCTCAGATTGTCACACTTAATATATATATGACATTGGTTTCACATTTTCGCCCATGAAAAGAGACCAGACACCTGAAATGCGGTTGGAAAGAACACCGGGTTGCGGGCAGTCATGGTACTTCTATGCCCTTCAGAGATCGTAGAACAAAGCTGTCTCAATTTGACCCCTGGGTCAAATACTTTGACAGTGTTTATCATGCATGTGAAAGAAACGACGACAATGTCGAAAAGGCCCGGGCGAAAAGGTTACGCCAAATCTTGTCTTCTGTCTGTGAGCACCGACGACCACAGCGGATTCCCCAGCTGATGTCACTTTCGCCACTGTATGCAAATCCTAAACACTGGTACACATTTGCTCGTTTACACCTAGACTGACTCTTTGAAGCCGGATTAATGCACAAATATAGGCTTATTCACTGTCTTTGTTCACACCTCTCGATGGATTCGTTTCAAGACAGTTGGTGGACACAGGGCAGAGAAACGGAACAACAAGGCCCCAGTCTTGTAGACATTTGGTTCACCTGCATGCTTTAATACCCTGGCATGCAACCCCGAGTTCGCCACAGCTTAAATCAGACGAGTAATTTGCACGCCTCTCCGTTTATTTTTTCTATTTGCTTAAACTAAATAAGTAATTGGTGCACCTCTAAGCTTTTTTTCGCCAATCAATCCCACTTTTTATGTTGTATAAAGGAAAGACGCGTGACTGTCAAGCGCCATGAAAAAGCATTGGTTACATTTCTAAGTGACCATGTGTTAGTCGACACACTCTAGCATATGGTTAGAATATCATGTTGTCTTCTCATTAGAGGCTAAACCGTTTTCTAACCCTTATACCACTTAACTCATTCAACACTGAAGCGGGAAACATATTCCGGGCAGGTACATGGATTGTTATTCGCCACACAATGCAACAAGCATTGTTCTAGCCAACAAGCACGTTACTCATAACTGTATATTATTTTGTTGTATTGTAGCGTAGTTAACATCTGGACTACCATTTTTGTATAACGGTGCAGTGATAAAGTTACTCACTCGTAATACTAGAATATCTATAGAAACTTCGCTCTTTCTTTGTTTTTAGCTCACTAAAATGATTAATACATATATACGGTATTTCACAAACAACACCAGTTCTCCCGATCCACATAGGGGTTAATTATTCTCCTCGCCTTGACTCTATTTTGACACCTGACCAATCAAACACTGCAATCAAAACTAGCTAATTTTTCGGGCTCCAGGGCGGACATCGTAATTGGGATATTGAGATAATAAGAAGCAAGTGGACTCGCAGTGGGTGTGTTCCAAATAACGCGTGTGCAATATTAACCATTTGCGCTTTCACTGAAAAGACAGGTTTTGGTGACTTATCACAAAGTGTGAGTTTAAACTGTGTTGCTGTTTTTTTCTTCTTTTCCTTTTTTTTTTTTTCTTTTTTTTTTGTATAGCCTAAGGAATAATTTTATGCCAATTTAAATTTTACACTCGGTGCATTTTATAGTCTCGGTGTTTAAAAATTATGTCCAATTGTTGTTCTTTGCCCCGTTTTTTCTCATTTAAGCGGGGTCATGGGCTCTGCGTAAGTCAGAGCAGTCTTGTTGATTAATCCTGTGAAGAAACACCAAAGCTACATTATCATAAAGCGACTCACTCGCACATAAATATACCAGAACTCCGCAAACTAAATCGTATGGGTAAACCGTAATGAGACGGAAGCGTATTTCTTACATGATCTTCCGTAAGCAATATTGCTTGTACCAAAACCCCATGCACCGGTTGTTCCTTGCCGCGTGCATGGGTTAACGCAAAGTATGCCAACTTATCGGTCATCCTTCGCCCTTTCCGTGGAAGGTAACATAGCAGGCGTTCTGTGGATACCAATTATACTGATATAGAATTTAAATGTCTCCCCATACGATAAAATATCAAATTGCTTTACACTGACAGCAATGTTAATTCACCCATATAGGTCCATGATTCACCTACCACCGTTGTAGACTCGTCTGTCACAAGACCACGTGCACATACTGGATCATTGAAATGTGTGTGTGTGTGTGTGTGTGTGTGTGTGTGTGTGTGTGTGTGTGTGTGTGTGTATGCAGGTAGGTAGGTATGGGGAGGTAGCAAATATATATATATGATATCTCATTTGGGAATGGTAGGTTGTTTAAGTTGTACATGAACCAAAAGACCTTTGTTCTTAAATTCATTACAAACTGATATTCCGTGGGTGAGCGTAGGCCGAACAATGCAACGGTATTTGAGAAAAAAAAGTATACATTATTTATCTACATTCCACATATAAGTGCAAGAATAAACAAACTGTACTCACAAAAGAGAGCCAATCTAATAAACTAATCATACTAGTTGACGTGATCCCAATCATTGAAACTAACGGAACTACACACTATCATCATCATCATCATCATCATCATCATCATCATCATCATCATCATCATCATCATCATCATCATCATCATCATCATCATCATCATCATCATCACCACCACCACCACCACCACCACCATCATCATCATCATCATCATCATCATCATCATCATCATCATCATCCAACCGTGCCCTACAAATTTCAAAATGGCTTGGTTCAACATGTTTTGTCAAAATGAGATTTTGTCACTCGTTACAGTTGCAGCCATATCAAACTAATTTTTCATTCAAATTTTAAATTCAAATTTACCATGCAAGTTTTTCAACTTGAAAATTAAACACACGCAGAACTGCGGATTACTTGTGTCTTTTGAAGGGATTATACTGGGCTAGGTAGCTGCACAAGAGTTTATAACTCCTGGCGACTATTTAAAAAAATCTCTCAGTTGATTGATCCGCATGTTAAGCAAATCCTTGTATCCCTTTCCATCCAACCCTACAACTCTTTCGTCCCCTGATCTCTGTTGATAAATTATAAGGAACGTTGCGATGAAATGTGAAGCAAATTTGGTATGATTAAAGGAAGCCTTAATTTCAATGCATACCAGGATATCAGATGTCGTAAATACCATTATTTTTACCAACCAATGTTTTTACTAGAGTAAATACATTGACATGTACATATGCACACTAAAACGTTTGTTGGTGTATTTTGAGCATCTTACGCACCTAACAAGTTTTTTTAAAAATCGTTAATGTGTGTGTGGGGGGGGGGGGGCTTCAAGGGTCAAATATCTTGACATCTCAATGTTCACCAATGGATAGTGTAACTTGACAATCTCCGGACTGATAACAATATGCTAAATTATTTATACACGCATGCATTAATATCTACACTGTGTCAGTCCTTGTGTGCAACTTGGCGTAACATTGGTCAACATGAGATCCGTGTTCCGAATGACCTTGTCATTTTTTGATACTTGGAATATACTCAGACTTCATGCTTAGCTTATTGGTCATCATTTTAACTCTAACGGGCCTAAAGCCGATGTATCGGTATGCAGGTTTTTCGTATTAAAATTACTGGCATTTGATGACCTCTGCTTCATTTGTATTTTAACCCTAAGAAACCGAACCTCGATGTACCGGCATGCAATTTTCCTCACTAAAATTACAAAATTATAAGCAAGCATTTGATGACTTCTGCTTCGTTTGTATGTGATTAAGAAAAGAGTTTCACCAGTCAATAGATTTCATAGGCGATGTGCCTATGCTGCGCCAAAGAAAGTTGTTGACACGTTCTCAGCGGGTAGGTAAATAAAACATGGACTTTGCATGTTTTTCACTAAGTTAATCGGCTTTCTTACGGGGTTTTGGTTCACTCTACAAATGATGTCCTTTAACCTTTTCCCCCATAAACCGGCTGGTGGTTAAATATCATCTGCTTCAGTGTTTTTAACTAATTTCAACAGCGTAATGGAAAACCAGTTTGACCGAGAATTGTAGATAAGGCCTATCGACATGCCCCAGGTCAACAGCTTTCCTTGGCATGGGTTGAGCACTTAGTGTACGTTGTACTGAAATGTTCTGGAGCAACCCATAATGTTTTGCAACACCATTTGGTTTTGGGTTTTTTTTGGTCTAGCCCTATCAAAACTGGTCCAGCTAAAGGGATTTGGTGTCTTTCGGCACTTGAGCAAAGCTTCTGGAATCAGGATTTCCATGGTTAGTGAGCTGAAGCAGCTTTGCTCCTCCTCGGTAACCAAGATTTATTGACTGGTCTTCTCGTAGCTACAACAGCTGTGTCCGACAGCTATCTCGTGTAGTTAATCAGGTGTAAATAGAGCATCATTGTAACATTCATATACTGCCATTTTGATGAGCGTGCTTGTCTACTGGGAACATCGCAAGGCCAGTCTCCCGTGCATCACACTGACAAGTCTACTCAATCCCAGGCCGCAAGAGGTGGCAATGAAGCGGGTGTTGTGATCATGGCTTAACAAGACACTGCTTCTAGTAGTGCCACTAGGTCCCTACTCCTGTATAACCACCAACTCTGACTCTCATTACTGCCAAATTATTAGGAAAATCATTTGAGTAGAAAATTAAATGTTTCACTTCATAGTTTATCTACTACTAAAATACGGGACCAATATCAAGAGATGTCGGGCAGCGAACGGTGATGTGCTCAGACGGGCAAAAGCCATTGTTGGAACCCGGGGAATGATGTTTGACGAGACGCGCAAAGGACAGATCCAAGTGAATCCCTTATGCATCGTCATTTTGTCATGTCTCGCCACTCACACCTGGAATGAAGCCATCAATCATGACAGGTTCATTGCAAACTGTTACACACACACACACACACACACACACACACACACCCATCCATGCTCCATATTTTCTACCTTGTCGTTCAGCACATCGGCAGTTTTCAGACAAGTCTTAACGTGGGCCTCAAAAGTTGAAATTACCGGATTGACTACGCATAACAGAATGATTTGGTCATACGGTGCATGAGGATATCGCCTCTCCGGAATTTGATTGGGTTTACGGAGTTTGGTCAGGATAAAGTGGGGTGAAGCGTGGAGATCTCTGGAGCATATTAGATTGACAACTCCTTCATGATATGTCTGGGTGCCAACCCAGACATTTTGTTTTTCCAAGAGTTTATTTTCTTTATTTCTTTCTTTAGCCAAATTTCTCCCCAATCCACATTGCAGGCTTTCAACTGCCTGCTGTATGACCTATTGCTTGACCTCCATGGTGCCAGGCAACCATTTTGCATTCATAATTAATTAGCTTGAACCTATCTCACAGCTTTCTGTCCATGCATGCTGAGTGTACGCTTTGGAAGGTTTGGGTCTTGCAGCAAATTGTGGTGTGGGGTGGGGTTGGGGGGACTCCCAACAAATGTGTAATGAGGGTCTCAATAAAATACGGAGTATCTCTTTCTGTTCATGCAAGAACAGATTGACTCCCTGCTGCCATATGTACCAGGCAGGCTTTTGCTTCCACTGGTGTCCTAGCTGGACTGTTTTTGCCTGAAGCAATGTCACTCTGCTGAGCTCAGTCCCAGGGAACTCACAGCTCTGGACTTCTAGGCAGAACAAGCCTGAGTGTACCCTCTGTTAAAAACCGACAACATACAGAGCTGAGTCAGTCAGAGCAGGGAAGTGCAAATATTTGTGTCATCTCAGTGGACACTCTCTTGTCTTTGTTTTCTTATAACCAGTGAGATGAAGCCTGTTCTTCACAGCCAATACTGAGACAGTATAGTTTTGTCTTGGTTCACAGGAACATGTTTATGAAGTTTCTTGACAGGTTCCGTTAAAATTTGTTTATGTAATAAAGGAAAAAAAGACAGTTTTGTATTGCATGTATACACATCCCTCTGAATTATGATATGTGTACACTGTACATGCACATATACTCATCAATACTGCCCAGAAGGGCTGACCCTCTCAGGAGTGGGCACTTTTCTCTGGTCGCGAGGGTGCTCACTGTAGAGAGGTTTCACTGTACAGTAGTACTTGCAATTTAAGACCACCCCTAATCAATGAATGCCAGACAAAAGTGGTCACATAGGACAGGTGGTCTTTCATCTCAGATAAATTAACAAATTAAAGGCTAATTTCTTTCTTTCTTTTTCTTTCTTTCTTTCTTTCTTTCTTTTCTTTCTTTCTTTTTTTCTTTCTTTCTTTCTTGCTTTCTATCTTTATGACCAAGTTGGTCCAGAGTTTTTTTCAGACACTATTTTTCCAAAAACCACCAAACTTACCATGGTGATTGACACAACCAGTGAAATTGTGCATCTCATTTGGATCAGTCATGATGTTTAAAATTGTGCAAATTTTTAGAGGCAACAAAAATTCTAAAAGCACCATATCTTCCAAACTATTGCAGATGGACTCAAAATTTCAATGTGCATATATACCTTTGTGACACTTGCCATTATAATGGGCAGTATAGTTGTACAATTCCAAATTAAGCTAATAAGGGGCATTGAAAAATCTAAAAGTTTAATATTCCAAAACTATTGTACATAGAGTTGCCATTCCAACTTCAATTTGTAGGTTTGTAGCAAAGCCGCATCCAATGAACCATGAACCAAAGTTGTACGATTTTCATTTATGCAAATTAGGTGAATATGCAAAATGTAAATCTTTTATAGCTTCAAAACTATTATAGAGGTGCCATTCCTACTTCAATTAATGGGTTTGTTGCATAGCCCCATCCAATGAACAATAAACCAAAGTTCTTCTAGGCTTATAATTCATGCAAATTAGGCAAATATACAAAATTAAAATGCTGAATAGCTTCAAAACTATTATAGATGGTAATTTCATTCAAACATCACTTTATAAGTTTGGGACATGGCCACATCCCTTGAACCAAGAACCAAAGCTGAGCATTTTAATTTATGAAAATTAGGCTAATACACAAAATTTATATTTTGTTAAACAATGGCAAAGTGTATCATTTCACACTGTTCTCATTTTGAAGGCACCCATACAGATTTGCTGTGACGCAGATCTTCTTTTCTAGTTGTCATCTGCTTGGCTGTCCTGCGTAACCAAACATGTGCATGCTCAAAGTCTGTGCGCCGCAGGTAGTGCTTAGAGGACACTAATGCCTGGCACTATGACCGCAGACACAGTTGAAATTCATTGCCAAACCAGAATTCGATTTTAAATCGGCGTTACGCGAATGACACACTGTATATAAAACTGATATTGTATTTGGTTCAAGCATAACAAACTTATTTACCTTCAAAGCAGACCCAAGCTGCATATATTTTGTCTTCTCCGCTTGGCATGGAACTTCGTTTACTTTGCAGCATTCAATACGGAACAATCGTATAAGCTGCGGTGCTGCTTTGACCTGCAGCAGTCAACAAGAGAGTACTTGCATATATGGTCAGATCCCTGCATCAAACATGACAACATGTGTTGCTCTTACCAAACTAGCAACTTGAATAGAAGTGACTGTTTTAAGAAGTCCTAGCTATGTGCTGCAAACACATACTGGCTTTGATCTAAGAAGGAATAGTCATATGTTTGGGATAAATAATCCTTATTTCCACAAGTGTTGGCAACATCCTTGCCTTTTTCATCCGTATGCACGCATCATGGGTGGCAATTGTCACAATTGTCTACCGACAGGGTAAGAAATTTTGTCGGACGATTAATCTGAATGTTTCGTATTTGAATGTGTGCAGAAATACCGATGTAACCCTCCATACTGAGAACACATCTGTAAAAATTCGAACCGAGTGTGGTTTAGTATCCGAAGGACAAAAGGGGACAAAGAGTATTCATGTGACAATTGCCCTCAGTATGTCTGCGCTTTTGCTGTTATATGACGTGACAACAACACTGAATCTTTTCCTCTTAAAACCGGTCGACAGCGTCTAATTTTGCGTTACTCACTCTTCGTTCGATTTTTTAGTTTCTCGCTATCACGAACATTTTGAATGATAGTACTGGGCAACCCTATCATAATCACGAATAAGTTGCCAGTACCTCTCTTGGGTAGCCCATTACTACTTCGGCAGGCCAGTCACACAGTTTCCGGTGAAAATTTCCTGGAATCTATCGCTCTTAAAGAAAAAGAGTTCTATCTCATCCTGCTTTTAAAATGAGGAGACACAAGCTTTCGGTTCTTGTAGGCTAAAATTTTGTGTTGGGTGCCCCTTTGAAGACATAATCTAGCACAAGTGCTCGTATAACAGTAAACGCAAGTCAACCCCTTTTTATCCTTCCATGCATGCAAGGGTCACGTGTAAATATTACTCTGCACGTATGTGCGAAATTCAACTCAGGCATGCTACCGAAAAATATAGCACAGAAATGTCAGACATTAGCTAAATATCTCCCGTGTTGCCCAACTAAACAGATTACTGTACAACCGAACGTGAGTGAATGCTGTATAGAAGGTCCTTTTTACGAGTCGATTTGTCCTGTAGTATATGGCTAGGTCACCTAGGTCACCAAGGTCACTATATCATTTTGACCCGACATGAAGGTCAAGGAGCTTGTGTATGCCTTTCTGCAGTAATTATTTCGACTCGCATATGCTCCTGTATTGAATTGCATTTTTTTTTTTTACATAAAGAAGCTTGTTCGTTTAATCTGGGACAATAGTCGGTTGCACAATGTATGCACGATTGAATCGTGTTTGCTGAGCCCGCGGTACTGTTAACAAGTATGTGAAATAATGCTTCATCTGTTGTCTGATTCTAATATTAAAGAGGCCGATATAACATAATACAGCTTACTTCTGATATACCTACGCTCCGTTTGTTTGGTGGGTCCGCAGGCATTATTGACTAACTGGCAGCTTTACCGTAGAGCTGCTCAAGTTTGTAAGATTGCAGTAACATTATTGAATACGGTAATTCATAAATGCTTTGACTATGCACTAAATGTATATTTTATCACTGCGAGCTTCTAACACATATCATGAGTGTTTCTATATCTTAATTGGTAAGGTGTACACTCAACAGCGCTTAATCAGAAACGCTTAAGAAGTAACATATAGCCCGTATACCATTTCCATAACACCATGGAGTTCGGCCATTCGCTGTCGCCGAAGCTAATGTAACACGAAGATTACCTATCTGATAGAAACTGGATTATTACCTTGGATAATCGCCTGATTTATTTTGCCGACCCGGGACTTTGACCGCGGGGACCACAAAGTGTTTGTCTTCAACGGTGTACAAGCGTCTGTGTACTTCTGTATATAATAAAGACACAGGGCTTTGTTTCAGTTACTGGATTTTGTACCAGGCTGCTCGGTGGCCTTATCAAGGTTTAAGGCCCTGAAGCATGCGGGAGGGCTGGATCAACTGGCAATGTTTAGAAATACAAATAACCCAGCATGGCTTGTGCTATCAGTGAAGAGTTTGCGAGGCTTAACCCCACTCCATGCGTAATATACCTGTCAGAGCCATTACCTACCTGTAATACACCGTTCACTTCAGTGTTCCTATCTATTCCCCTTGAAGGCAGCATTTACTTGAGCACAACATCCACTATCTAGTGTGTGTTACTTTCTATCTACGTTTGCGAAATCGGTATCTTCTTGTTCGCGATATGAAAATCAGACGAATGAACTGTTATAGCATCAAGTCGGACTTTATTTGCTTTGCACCACCAGTGTTATTAATACCTGCTAAACAGTAGAAACAAATTTCTGATAATTTTGCCAGATTCACTGAAGATACGAGTATTCTCTGACGTGCATTATGCATTGTTCTGGAGTGGCCAGTCTTCGGTTTATTCTCAATTCAAATGGATTTTTTGTTTATATGAGCAATTCTATTTCATGTTACTATATCACGGGACTTTAACTTCGAATGCATGGTTTACATGATCAAGACGGCCATGTTTACACAACAGATACAGATACACTTAAAGTATAGCCGTATCGTAGTGTAAGTGCATGTATATTTACAGGCGTATTTTGCAACTAAGGAAAACACATAAAATGTTTATTCAAAATGGGCTCTACGAGCAAAACCAGGTTTGTAATCTGTATTAGACCTGTATAAAGTTAGGTGCGTTGATTTCAGCTTATGACCGCTTTGGCGCCAAACTCAGTATCTTCCCTGTTAAACGTTACTTGGGATTGCAGACACTTTTGACATCGTCATTTCCGTTCAACGATATTACAAACGATAATTACTGATATTTCACTTCAATATAAGTGGAGAGGTTATCATGCGAAGTCGTTAGACAGCCAATGTCCACAGCAGTCGCCACATAGAGTCTATAAAATCATGAAAAATTGATCATAAATTGCTTCAGTGCTGATACGTAATGTACAAACATCAGAGTGATATAACGGGGAAACTTTTATTATCAATAAAAGGCATGCATGCTCGCCTATATAATATTCTAAAGACAGTGGTGCGTGCATGCAACTCCCACCTGGCTTTGACAAATTGTTCATAACGTTCAACTGTTGGTACTTCAGTCGATTCTGAACATTCTGTATGCATTTTAGCTACATGAACTTTCCACTGGGGTTGCATGATTCATTTTAGCCAATGATTGGAAAACCCGTGTTGTCACTGGTTAATATTATTTACATGCGTCGAATGTGATGGATATGAGATTCAGTTTTGTTTGTCGTTTAATATTTATCGCCTGATTTCACTGAAGGTCAAGATGTTAAGCCTCCAGAATGTTTTTTGCACTTTTTTATGTCCAAACTGTTATTGTTTTTCAAGTGGAGTTTGCATTTCAACATCCTCAAGCACCACTATATTTTCTGTAACAGATAGTAGTCACTGTATGTGACACGAGCTAAATAAAAATGCACCGTCATAAATGACGTATATGATATAAAAATGACACACTCAATCATTGCTGAGCCTTACAAGGCTGACTGAATCTGCTTCCAATTGGTCAGGCCCTATAGAGCAGACAAGTGCCCCAATCTGAAACCTCGATGAAACGGTAGGATATACGGACCATCACCAACCATTAAACAACTTTCCTTGAACCTTCCACATGGTACATTTCCCCCATAATTTGAGTACTGGTCCTAGAGAAGTCGAAAAGAGCAAAAAAAAAAAAAAAAAAAAAAAAAATTGACACGGCGCCATCTGAAGAATTCAGGTCAAGGACTCTCCAGAAATGTCCCTGTGTAATTTCGAAGCAATTGCCCAAGCATTTAGAAATGAAACATTCGGATTTTTTTTACAGATTTTACTAAAAATGGGAAAAAATACTAATAAAAAAGTCACTAAGGCATGATCATGTGAACAAATTTGTTAAAGATCTACCTAAGGTAGAGATATAGGCCGTCCAAAGCGGCTCCGGTCGCTGTTTTTTCAGTCGAAATGTGAATTGTGAATGGACAACAGAGCCTTCTAAAAACTCCGCTGTACTGACAATTAAGCTGAACTAAAATGTGGCAAGAGTATCGAAAACCCACTTCTTTTCAGAAAATTATATGAAATGAGTTTCCAAAAACTAAGACCAGAAAGGTTGAATTTGATGCGGTATTTTTAAATCGGCTGTATGGACTTCATATTCTAAACCCATTTCTTTCCAGATAATTATAAGAAATAAGTTTCCAAAAACTAAAAAGAACCCGAGAGGTTGAATTTGATGAGGTATTGTTACTCGGCTGTATGGACTTCATATTCTAAACACACTTCTTTCGAGACAACTATGAGAAATAAATTTCCACAAATTAAAAGACCCCGAGAGGTTGAATTTGATGAGGTAATTTTACTGTATGCAGTCCATATTATGCTGCACTACAAGGTTGAAACTAAATCAAGCCTTGATGATCCTCGATCAACATACCTATCACTGGCACACAGTCTGTGCTCAGCAAAGACAAAATCCAATCAAATCAAACATGATGAAATGCTGCACCACGGGACTTTATGGCGTTGAATGAGCACGAAGACACTTTTCAAGATTTAACTGGGTTTCGAAGGCATAGCAAGGGAGGGTTGAATTCTGTTTCTGCTTTTCCTCCACCGAAGAAGAGGCAAACAAACATGAAATCTGACCTTTTATCTCCCTTTGACCTGTTTTCAACAGGATCTTTCAGCAAAATTAAACGTATTCTTATGCCAGGAATGACTTGGCACTATCGGTATGAGCCCAGATCTCTGTGGCAAGAGGGATAAGTCTTAAATGCACACCTCCATTATTGCGGTGTACAGGATGTATTGACAAGCTAAAGCCAAGTAAGTTTGCTCGGGATCTCCCGGGATATTCATCCCTTTCAGAAACGTTTCCAGATATCTGGTCAGCAGATTCTGCAATTGGATTGTACCTTGTGGAGATTCCTAGCACCGTGTAGATATTTCGTCTACTTTTTGACGGTGTATGGATTTCTTAATATATAAATGCGCAATATTCAAGAATAGCCTGTGTATGCATAACTACTCATTCTTTCTTTCTTTCTTTCTTTCTTTCTTTCTTTCTTTCTTTCTTTCTTTCTTTCTCTGTTCCTTCTTTTTGGCGCTATGATGTCTTGATGAATATTGCACCATAGTCTGTGTTATGAGCATACGCGTTCTCCAAAGATAAATAGTATAAATTCAAGGGAATGGTAAACTAATTAATTTTTTTATAAAGAAACGGTATCGAAAGATTTAAGGTTCAGCGCAGTAATGTGTCATTTATTTTCTCCCAGAGACACATATTTATGCTCTACTGTCCGTACATCTATACCTAATACAAGTCGCCAGGGTTACCTGAAAATGTTGCCAGGTTTTTCACCCTGCAAGTCGTAACAAAACTTTCATATGTGTGATGTTAAGATAATGTTCTACTGGTTTTGAATAAGTTCATTTTTAGATTTTAAAATGTTTTGGTAGCAGATATATATATGTTGTCTGTCATCGGTCCAAATTTGCAAGTCATAGCCCTAAAACAACGTTAACCAGAAGAAGTGAACAAAATACATTTTATGTAAACATGGAACCAATTGACCGTGTTATCTTTTAGATCTTGATAACAGACAATAGGTATCAGCACCAAAGTGGCCATTTTACATGGAAATACCTCTAAAAACTAATTCTCTGATTTTAATCGAACAAAAAACTAGATTTCTCAATGAACCCTTGGAAGCAAAAACGTGTCACGGACTTTCCAAACAATGATCTGTTGCACATCACTGCTGTCTGCAAATTACTTTGCAAGAATGATGCACAAAAGACCATGGATGCCGAAGGAGAATCCATGAATAGACTAATATTTTTCAATGGACAGTTGTAAAGCCTGCGTCTATTGGATACGCAGATTCAAGGCATGTTGTATGTGCTATTTCTGTATTTCCTCCTTCTGCAGTAAACAAATTGACTACCGCTGGAGCAATGTGGCCTCCCTCACAACCTTGGCCGCTAACCTTCCATCTGGCTTCATTCTGTACAAGTAAAGAGTGAATAATCTGCCATTTCTTCTTCTGTAATGCCTTCTACCGCTAACTATGCATTATTGGTATGTCTAGCTATGGCTTTTAAAAGAATGGCAGACAGTACCGCGCTAAGTTGTACCATGTATTATCTTACAACAAGATGTAACTGGTCATGCATGGCTATGTCAATACATAAAAACATGTACAAAGGACACAGCTTTCATCTCACATCATTGCAAGCTTCAGTTGTATACAGGATATTCATATTAACTGCAGTGCTGGTCTGACCCATATCATTCAAGAAGAAACAACGTAAAATGTGTTGGTCGTGCGAAAAGACTCGAGAAGATAAAATTAACTGCTTTAAGAAGTCATAGTCGCAATCTGCAAACATACATTCAGCTTGGCATAGGAAGGAATCACCATTTGTTTAAAATAAGTGTTCTTCACTTCTAGAGATGTTAGTAACACCCTTGTAGCATCTACCAATACCATCATATTATTGCGGATGAATGTCATTGTTGCCTAGAGCCAGGGTCATAGATTTGGATGGGACAAAATATGTACGTCTCGTATTGAGATAATCATCGCGGTGTATTTTGTCAGTGGTGGTGAAGAAGAAAGGAGAAAAGACACAAATACAGACAGTTTCCTCAGTCGTTCAACAAACATATGCATTTGTTTGACTTGGTACTAAACACAGCGACTTTGCGATGACACGGTTCTGGCAATATAAACTTTCATACCATGCTATTTCTATAGTGTACGGGGCCTCTTTTTGAGAAGCCAGTCTTCAGTACTCGCTGTAGTAGCACAGTGCGTTTTCCAGTTCACTTCCCGTAGCTCTCTACCTGTGTTCTCAGGCCCCTCAAGTACTAATAATAAATGGCATCATTAATAAAGTTGGACGAAAGGTGACTGACAAAAGACCTCCACGCCGGTACGGGAAGATCCTTCTCTGTGTTTTCATCGTTCTACCGTAATATAACTCTTGCCGCCGGCCTTGAGACGGCAGCATGACGTGGCGCGCGGTGATTGAAGACGCGACACGGTGTGTGGCATGTACTCTGAGGGGACACCTTGTCCCAAGGTGGCCGTGTCTAGATCTGTGAGCCGTCCAGCAGGGGGCGCTAACGTAAAACAGGTGCCACATAACAAGTCTGTAAATAATGCGGCCATAGCAACATGTACCATTTGAACCTGGCACAAAAATCCAAAAATGTCATGACATTTTGCGTGGAGCCTCCCTTCTAAAAAGCTTCGAAAGCCACAGAATAATTAACAGATTAACTCCTAAATATTTCGAGATACTCTGGTTAAAAATAAGAAAAACCACGATTAAGAAGACTTAAATATATAAAAACCAGGCCGGTGACTATATTTTTGGAGCTGGTAAGCCCCCCCCCCCAAAAAAAGAAAAAGCTGGAAAGTTGTTGATAGATTTTCCCTGAATCGTGGCTTAGCACAAAGATATGCAGATGAAAGAGACTTTGTATTATAATTCTTTATATTAGAACTCGTTAAGAGTTAACAGCCCGCATTTAAAACTACTTTTGATAATTTCGCGGCTGGTCATTATTTTTATGCCATCTGCCGTACAAAAGTCAGCTTCGAATCTCGTTGTGAGTGCATCCATGTGATCAGGGTGATTTAACCCTTATGCCATATGACAGATCAGATCGAATTCACATTTTGATGGGCGTCTCATAACAAATCTAAGAACCTGAAGCGTGCCGCAGAATAGCTCACCACCAGTTGATTATTCTGCGAAAGGCCAACTCGGTCTGCTGCTATCTTTAAATGTATTGTTGACAGTGGGGAGATAAAGAAAGCAGGCCACATTTACCTACAGGTGTGTGTTGGTAGGTTGGAGTAGGAAATAGTTAAAGTGGCTTTACATAGGCAAAGCCAGGGGTCGGCTGGTAGCCGGCGGCATACCACAATGATGGAATCAAGGACATCAAAGCAACACGCAACCTGTCGTCAAATTAAGTCACACTCAACATTATGTTATCCATTCTGCTTACTAATAATATTCACCACAATGCACGGGAATGGCGTTAAAGTTGGAAACGATATTAAGCTGTCCCTGCTGTCTGGGTACACACAATTTTCCCAGGAGTATAACAAGAAAAGGGCAAGATGAAGAACTGCTGGAGGCCAAACGACAGCTTTAATGAGTACAACTCAGTACTTCTTGGCTACAACTTTGTTCCTGATAATACCAACAGGAAATTGTACTGTTTATCTATGGATGGGTAGCAAGAACGCCGTGGTTTCAAGACTGAATAGCAGATTGTTGAAGTTCATATAGATAAAGACAGGTGACGGGGTATTTGAATAGAGGAGATGAAGTTTGCAGATTTCACAATGTGTCCAATCGTTTTCAGCCAATTCTGTCACAGTTAAAGCCATAATAATTACAATAGTTTAGTTATGGCTGGGTGCCAACCCAGACATTTTGTTTTACCAAGAATTCTTTCTTTCTTTCTTTCTTTCTTTCTTTCTTTCTTTCTTTCTTTCTTTCTTTCTTTCTTTCTTTCTTTCTTTCTCCCCTTTCCCTTCCTTCCTTCCCTTCTTCTTTACGATCAATTTTCTCCGCAATCTTTTTGGGACACTATTATTCCGAAAACCACCAAACTTGCTATGGTGATTGACCCTGACCGGTGAAATTGTGCTACTGGTTTGGAATAGTCACGATGTTTAAAATTATGCAAATTAGGGGCATTAAGATATTAAAAGCTCCCTATCCTCCAAATTATTGCAGATAGACTCAAAATTTCAATGTGCGTATATGGGTTTGTGACACCTGCCAATATATTAGACAGAAAATGAAAGTTATAGAATTTCAAATTTTGCTAATTAGGGGCACTGAAAAAATTAAAAGTTGAATATCTCTAAA
This sequence comes from Hermodice carunculata, assembly GCA_964020975.1. Classification (NCBI taxonomy): domain Eukaryota; kingdom Metazoa; phylum Annelida; class Polychaeta; order Eunicida; family Amphinomidae; genus Hermodice; species Hermodice carunculata. The sequence goes on along the minus strand of OZ026616.1, from coordinate 1,532,234 downwards.
ATTATTATAGATAGAGATGCCATTTCAACTTCAATTAATAGGTTAGAAGCAAAGCCGCATCCAATCAACCATGAACCAAAGTTGCAGGATTTTAATTTATGCAAATTAGGTGAAGATGCGAAATATAAATCTTGAATAGCTCCAAAACTATTACAGATAGAGGTGCCATTCTTCCTTCAATTTCTTGGTTTATGACATAGCCGCATCCAATGAACCATGAACCAAAGTTGTAAGATTTTAATTTATGCAAATTAGGTGAATATGCAAAATTTAAATCTTGAATAGCTTCAAAACTATTATAGCTATAGTTGCCATTTCAACTTTAATTTATGGGTTTGTTACAGAGCCGCATCCAATGAAACATGATCCAAAATTGTACAATATAAATTTATGCAAATAAGCTGAATACTTGAATTAAAATGTTGAATAGCTTCAAAACTATTTTACATAGAGAGGAGCCATTCAAACTTCAATATGTAGGTATGTGCCATAGCCCCATCCAATGACCCATAAACCAAACTTGTGGGTTTGTAATTTATCCGAATTAGACAAATACACAAAACTTAAATGTTGAATAGCTTTAAAACTATTGTAGATATTAGTGTCATTCAAACTTCACTTTACAAGTTTACGACATGTCCACATCCAATGAACCAAGAACCAAAGTTGTAGCATTTTAATTTTATGCAAATTATGTTCATACCCAAATTAGATAATGTTGAACTATGGCAAAGCGTAGCATTTCAAAATTGTTCTCATTTGGAAGGCACCCAAATCAGATTTGCTGTGAAGCAAATCTTCTTTTCTAGTTATATTTGCAGTTATTGTCATACTTTAGGTTTAGTGACATCTGATTTCGGAACGCAGAATTTGAGTCCTCTACATTCAGATCTTATGTGGCTAGCCTGGAAACTCGTGTTCTTGTCATGGCGGGGTGGGTGAGGGCACAATAGCTATAGTTTCTTCTTCTGTCAAGCGTGATGTAGCATTTTCTGAGAAGGATGAATCCCGTGCAGTAGTGCGACTCCGGCACACGAGGAGATGGCACTGTATTTACCCATCTCCATGCTACGGAGCTCTGCGAAGCGCGAAGTTTAGCTTCCGTGTTCGTAACCCCATGGTCAATCTGCAGTTCAGTAAATAGTTCAGGTCAAACTGTCCACACACCTGTTTAAGTTCCCTGAACGGATGTGCTGCCGTTCTTAATCTGCATCCTGTTACGAGGCAATTGAGCCATGGTCTCTTTTAATTTGCGAAGTGTCCAACATGCTGGCAAACACTGCGTTGAGGACATTGTTCCCGGAAGTGCGAGCAATTGTGAGTAAATGATTAAATATAACATTTTGCTAGTGTTAAATGACTAGCGTTATGACAGTGTCACCTGCAAGGCCAGTCAGCAACGTGCAATGCGCCATAATCACGTCAAGGAAAGCTATCAAATACAACTTGGCAGTGAGGAAGGAGTTGTTCTACACCTAGAATGTGTCCCTTGCTTCTTTCCAGCCATGAATATTATGCAGTTCCTCTACTTTAGTCGCAGTTGGCATTGAAGGATTGACTAAGGGGAGGTTCTACGCCTTATGCAGAGCATCTGATGAGTGAAGCACAGTTCGAACTAAGGGAGGGCAACGCCTGGAACAGTGCCTCTGATAAGTAAAATATAGCTCTAACTGTGGGGGAGGATCAACATCTAAGGGGTGTGCCTGTCGTCAGTAAGCTGGTTACAGGGATCACAAGCATATCACAATGACAGCAATGACCCAAAATTTTGTCATTCTTGCCTCATGGAGAACCCTGTGCCGTGCAAATATAAATAACTACCGACTAGGCGTTCTTGAAATATTGTGCTGACCAGACTGGAGGGCGGAAAGGACGTGCTTTTGCGGAAGAGTCCATGGAAGTATATATCCTTGTATACTACCACACTTCACGGAGGCCTGTGCATGTGTCGCACGAACCACAGGGAGGCTGATTAGGTCCAAAGTGCAAATTACTGGGATGGGACAGAACGCTGCTCCCGGCGCCCTCCCGTTGTTCCGTGGCTTCTTCAGCTTGTTCCCGAAGCTGCTGTGGCAAGACACAGGACCCGCGAACGGTTCAACTCTTTCACGGTCAATTTCGACAGAAGTCCATGTGTTCTGAATTGACTTTTCAATACCAGAAAATTCATATTCTTTGTAAACCGACCTTTCATTCTAGCACCAGAACGTCTACAGTTGAGACCCGGAGAATGGGCGAGATCAGCAGCTTTCCTCAGCGCTTTGGCCGCACAGCGCCCAAAACGAGGGGAGGAAAACTGTTTACTCAATCACAACATGGTAGTTAAATAGGCAAGGAACACAGAAATATGACCCCCCCCCCCCCACATGACCATTTATTTTCAAAGAACAAGAGCACATTTATCCTGACTTTCGAGAGGAAAATGAAAACATAAGTGATTTACGGGAACACTGAAAACTATATAATGGTGGGTTCTACGATCTAAGACGAGGGAGTATGACAACCCCGGCAGGTTCCAAGACCTGTTCTGTAACTGCAAGCTTCAATGAAAAAAATAGAAAAATGCTATGGATCGTCGCATGATGGGTACGGCTTGTTGCCCTCCATGTGGCAGTTTCTTATGATCACATGTTCTGGCTGATGTGATAGTGAAAGCATAGTTCGTTAACAAATGTCAAGAAAAAAATGGCCTCCATAATACAAGTGAATGCACTGGTCATTAAGAAATGTTCAAGACAAAATGGTGTCCACTTGCCAACAGGCATATGTCTTGGTTTTGATTGACTTCAGGTAAAAATGTAACATATTTCACACAGACGTAAAACCAATAAAGGCTTTGTAATATTATATATTTTCCCAACTAATTGCTAATCTGCACATCTAAATTTCATCTTGTTCTAATATTTCCAGAAAAATTCTTGCAACTGGAATTATAAAATAATCAACAAAAACAACACCACCACCACCACCACCACCACCACCAAATATCCTCCCCCAACAAAAAATTAAAAAAAAAAAATAAAAAAAAAAATAAAAAAAAAATCAACCCAAAGAAACCCAGAAAAGAGTAGGGAGCATAAGGAGCAATGAGTTTTGCAAAAAGTATCACATCCTAATCCTGCATGGCATTCACTTTGCTCAAAGTACTGGCCCTTTATGTGCATTGGTCGGATGAATCTTGCTCGATGTATTATTCGCTTGACAGGTGCCCGACTGGGCGACCACCATGAAAGCCAAAAGACCAGAATCCATGAGTGAAGACTTATAATATGAAGTCTGAGACAAATTACATTCACCAAGCCTCTCCATAGAAACGACAGTGGCATGCACTGGATTGCAATGAATTGACGAGAAATTGCACTGCAAAGAAACCTTACATGATTAATATGACTCTTGGCTTTGACTTATTGCCGTGTTTCACCAAGCCCTGGAAATGCCAATAACTTAACCTACTGAGGAACAACTTCGTAAAGTTCCCAGGCCGCTCAAGTACAACACGAAAGTTTTGAGCTGATTTATAATGGTACAACTACATTTTGCCCACAATTATGGATTTTGACCTATTCTCCTGGAGCTACAAGACGCAGATTGAAGGAGTATACCAATGAACTAAGAACAGACTGGACAAAAGTACTGTGTTCAATTGCTACAGATAATTATTTTTCACGACTTCAGTTTTACGCTGTCTGGAACATTCGTCTGACCCGTATTTTAGTTCATGTAAATATTGGCCAAGAGCACGAAAAAAATCTGTGTGTTGTTGAATGTTCCACAGCCTGACCAGCAAAATGTGTTGGAAATACATCCCAAGACGGCTAGTACAGGGAGGGACCAAACTGCTGACTTAGTGGGAGCTAATCTTTTGTTTGATCAGACATTCTCAACATAACTGTCACCACTACCCCTACCTTACAAATAAAGAGCCCTAACGTGCTTTGAGGCATTTGCTGTGCATTACAATTGGTAAATGGCCACTTGAGGTCAGCACTGCTCCTGGTCGGTAATCAAATACAAGTTACTTTGGACAGTGAGTGCAAAATATTTAACATCTCTGACAATCGAATTTGTTTGCCGGCTGGTTTTCCTATTTATCCGATCCTTCTTTCCGTACCTGCTGGGTTACTTTGGAGAGATTTTTATTCGTACTTTTGGTTTTAAATGCACATGTTACTCTGTGTATTGAGATGGCTTTCCCAACCGGAAGTCACTGCCATCCCAGCACAACTGTCCGAACTAAGATCACGCACAGGCAGAATGTGTATTGCTCCCTTCGTGCGCAATGGGGATGTTACAGGTAACATGCGAAACGGGGGGGGGGGGGGGGGGGCTAAGGGTTTTTCCGTATTAGCGTACTGGGCATTTTTAAAGTGTGTGTGTCAACACACACTTTTCTGTTTTTCTAGGAATTCTTTATTAAAGTGTGTGTGTCGACACACACTTTTCTGTTTTTCTAGGAATTCTTTCTTTCTTTCTTTCTTTACAGGCAAATTTGTCCGACATTTCATTTGAAACGTATAACATGTAGAAACTCCAAACTTGGCACAATTATACTTTTATAGATAAAGTCTGGCCTTTTTATAATGAGAGGTCATGCTTTTCAAAATTATGCAAATGAGGGCTAATTAAAGTTTTAAATCTTCAACATCTTATATACTATAGTAGATGTGGTTCCGAGTGTATATGAGTTCGATCATAGCAAGGTAAAGGTCATCTCAAATGTCAAGGTCATGTCAAGGTCAAAGGTCATATCAAGGTCAATTTTAAGCCAAAATGTCATTTTTGAGGTCGAAGTTCACTTCAGGTAGAGGTCATCTCAAGGTCAAAGGTCATCTCAAGGTCAAAGGTCATTTCAAGGTCAAAGGTCACTATCGATGGTAGCTTTCTTCTAGCCATAGCTTGGTCAATTTTCATCCAATTTTGATCATGTGGGGCTCAAATTGTAGCTTTTGTAACTCTGCACATTTTTGGAATTGTATGTGGACTCTAAAGTTCAAAGGTCAAGGTCACGTGGACCTTTGAAAGTTTCATCCAGTCATAACTTGGCCAATCTCCATCCAATTCTAATCATGTTGGAATCAAATTGTAGGTATTGCTACACTGGACATTTTTATAAGAACATGTAACATCAAAAAGGCAAAGGTCAAGGTCATTTGGCCCTTTGAAAGTTTCATCTTGCCATAACTTGGTCAATTTTCATCCGATTTGGTTCATGTTTGGCTTAAATTGTGGGTATTGTAACACTGTGCATTTTACCTTTAACCTGTAAAGGTCAAAGGTCAAGGTCATTTGGACTTTGAAATTTGCATGCAGCCATAAGCTTAATGGAATGTGAAGTACCAAAGGATAAAAGTTGTAGCAATTAAAAATATGCTAAATAGCACCATTTTAAATTTTAAATTTTGAATAACTTCAAAGCTATATGACATAGAGATACCATTCCAACTTCTGCTCCTGTGTTATGGAATAGTTGTACATTGCCATACCTGTATGCTTTGAAGACACACACACTGATTTGCTATGCAGCAAATCATCTTTCCTAGTTATTTGCTGTCCTTACGTACTGGAATCCCTTTTAATTTCGGTACTTCATACCAATCATTATTTGTATATTTTCTTATTTTGCGTACCTAGTACTAAGGCAAAATTATTATTTGTACCAGCGTGCCAGATACCCCCCTCCGCCTTACCCCCCCCCCCTCCCCAACATCCCCCTGGTATCCAGATAAAACTAACAAAGCTTGACAATGACACCTACCCGCAACACGGATCCAGGTCTACTGTCTGGCACATGCCGCTTTGCATTGAGTAAGTGGCCAGTCCGAAGCCTTTCAGATATCTACCAGATATGACAAGCTGAAACTAGGAAAGATGATTTGCTGCATAGCAAATCAGTGTGTGTGTCTTCAAAGCATATTGGTATGGCAATGTACAACTCTTCCATAACACAGGAGTACAAGTTGGAATGGCATCTCTATCTTTTATAGCTTTGAAGTTATTCAAGATTTAAAATTTCTAATGGTGCTATTTAGCATAATTTAAATTGCTACAACTTTTGTTTTAGATTCATTATATGCACAATGGTCACCAACCCCCTAATGGAAGTTGAAATGAAATCTCTATCTACACTAGTTTTGAAGATATTCAAGTTTTAGAAATTGAAATGCCCCTAATTTGCATAATTTTAAACATCTTCATTCCTCTGTATAAAATGGTCAAAGTCCTTGTATGGAGGTACAATCATGCAACCAAACCGGAAGAAAATTGAGCAAGTTATGGCAAGATGAAACTTTCAAAGGGCCAAATGACCTTGACCTTTGCCCTTTCGAGGTTACATGTTCTTATAAAAATGTGGAGTGTTGCAATACCAACAATTTGAGTCCAACATGATTAGAATTGTATGGAAAATGGCCAAGTTATGACTGGATGAAACTTTCAAAGGTCCAAATGACCTTGACCTTTGACCTTTAGAGGTCATATATAAATTAAAAAATATGTAGGGTTACAATAGCTACAATTTGAGCACAACATGATCAAAATTGGATAAAAATTTACCAAGTTATGGCTAGAAGAAAGCCACCAAGGAAAGTGGCCTTTGACCTTGAGATGACCTTTGATCTAGAGATGACCTCCACCTGAAGTGAACCTTGACCTCAAAAATGACATTTTGGCTTGAAATTGACCTTTGACCTTGATATGACGTTTGACTTTGACATGACCATGACATTTGAGATGACATTTACCTTGCTATGATCGAACTCCTATATACTCGGAACCACATCTACTATAGTAAATAAGATATTGAAGATTTAAAACTTTAATTAGCCCTCATTTGCATAATTTTGAAAAGCATGACCTCTCATTATAAACAGGCCAGACTTTATCTATAGATGTATAATTGTGCCAAGTTTGGAGTTTCTACATGTAATACTTTTCAAATGAAATGTCGGACAAATTTGCCTGTAAAGAAAGAAAGAAAGAAAGAAAGAAAGAATTCCTAGAAAAACAGAAAAGTGTGTTTTGACACACACACTTTAACTAAGATTACCAAATCTTGAGTCCAAGTTTGAACGGATCGTTTAAATGGCCTTTTATGTTAGGTTACTAATTACGTATGCTTTAGTATGGGATCACCATTCTAGCCAATAAACGTTTTCTTGTATAGCATTTAACCTTCCCCGCGCAAGGTTGTACACTGAGTCATAATCTTTCGTCGGGGCGCTTTGCCCAAGGTTTACAGAGGAAAGATGTTGATCTGGACCAACTCTGGAAATGTTGATTTATGATTACGTATCCTGGCACTTTAATGACAGATCCTTTGCGAGAAATTTGAATCTGGAAGTATCATAACGATTGTAATGTAGGAGGTTTCTCGCAAATTTCTATGTCCTGAAGGTCAGGTCAATTTTCACCACTCCATGGAAATAGCTATGTGGCCAAACCAAAAACAAAACAAAACAAACAAAGCAGAAAAAAACAAATAAACAAATAAACAAGCAAAACACATACACACACACACACACACACACACACACACACACACACACACACACACCTCAAAAATAAATATGGTACATATACATATAATGGGATAGTATCCAAATGAATGATAATGACAAAAATTACATGGAATGGTATCAGACCACGCCTAAAATACAGACAGCTTGGACAGCATGACGGCGACTCACCTTAAAAAGTATGCTTAAAATGACTACTAGTAGGCCCAATATCACAGATGCAAAAACTTTTGTATGTGACTCTTCTCCGGATTGCCAATTAGGCTTCGGGGCTACAATCTTCCAACCAGTACCTTATATAATTGAGCAGTACATCGTCGAGTGTGTAGAATGCTACACAAAAACCTTCCAATTAAGTTGCCAAGCCACTTGCATTTAGTGGTGCATCGCATATATTTTATTTATCCGATTTCAGCCGCAAAGTGTTTAGGAGCAGACTTGAAGTTGCCTATGACATCAATTAAAGAGACATCATCTGTTAGTACCAGCAAGTCCACATTTATCACGTGCTGCCTGAAGAGAAACAATTAATCTTTCTTTGCCGTAACTGATTGACAGACACTTGTATTTCCTGAGGTAAAATGATTCGTATTTTCTCCTTTACGCCACATTCTGACAAAATATTTATCAAAGTGTAGAAGAAGACCTGCAAGGACCACGTGCCCCGGTCCTGCAGTTCCTCGTCGCGTTCTGTGTCGGATACCCCCTCCCCCCAGGGCAAAGCTACCTTCTAGGTCTATTGAAGAGTTAACACTTGGCCTGCTTGTTACCAGCAAGGACCTGCTTACTTGAATTATTACCAGATTCCATGCTCAGATCATTCAAAGAAAAACATTCATACAAATACCAGCATGTTAATCTGAAATCGATAGTGTCCTATTTGGTACAGATAAACAGCTTTCCTGGACAATCTTTGAGAGTCACGCAATGAGCTGTCGAGAACAAGTATTAACTCAGTTTACAATGTAGTACTGAATGAATTACTCATTGTTATCATTTGGATTTTAGTGCTGAAATTTAAACTTTGAAGGCAAACTACATTATCTATGATGATATAAGAAAAGAGAAATTCGCATGGCTAAAAAATGGATATACAACACCACAACTGGCTGATGTTTCTCACCCTTGGGACACGTGACATGAAGGAATGTTCTTTTTGTGTTTAAAAAATACTGGCATTTTAATTTTCCGTTACTCCTTTAACCTTTCTGTGACATAAACCTGTACAATCTATTAGAATCCTGGCACAGCGCTGCATTTTCCACGCAATGGACAAAGTAAACTTGCCCCGGTATCATTACAGGGTATAATCAGACAGAGAATGAAATTCCCGTGAAATTGAAACAAACAATACGGCAGGAAGTCGTCTAAATCTGATCAGCAAGGCGTCAAGTACATGACTCGCAAATAATTCGAATTTGTCCTGCCGAGCTAGATTATATTTTTTCCCCTATTTTCATGGCACGTACGTGAACACTGAACCCTGTCTTTGGAAATTTCACCTATCCACCAGTGCCAAAGCAAAATAAGTTGCTACGTAAATTCTTCAGCGTCAGTCTGATGGTGCGACAACACACGGCAGCGGAAAGAGAATTATCATGAAATCATGAATCTTGAAACTGCTGCAAATTACTCCCATGCATACTTGACACACCAGAAGCACCCCCTAGTGCACGGACTAGGAGTTAAATGGCATATATGCCCGTTTTTCTTTTAAAATTCGGACAACGCTGATGTCCAAAATACCAATGCTTTTTCTTCATGAATGGGGAAAACAGAATAATCCAGGGACGTGAATGGCCGCACAATCATAGTGTATCGGTATGCTGAAGTGGGCTTGTCAATATGTGCATAGGTTGACAATTGTGTGTACAGGTGCCTTGTCCAGTTTTATGCTGCCCAAAATTAGATCAGCCACCTGTGGGGAAGGAAAAGGGTTTCTCCACCTTGGACTGCCTTTTATTTATTTACACTTCAGGAACCAACATCATTAATATGTAGGTCTCCAACCTGCATGTATCGACATAGAAAGCGTGTTTACCATACACTGTGTAGTGGTCCTGTACCATGGCACGCATCATCTGATATATACATTCCTAAAGGACATATCTTTATTTCGGGTATCGTGTATTGCATCCACAAATTATAGTTGTATCACCAAGGAAAGCTGTAGAATACAGACTGAAGGACAAAATTGTCCATATCATCCAGCAGGAAGTGACAAAATACATCCGTAAGCTGTAAGTTATATTCCACATTTGGAACATTAACTCTGGTCCACATCTGGTATATGAGGAAAAAGAAATTTTTAAAGCATGTTCCCTATTCCACCATGTCATACTTTCAGACAAAATTACTGGATAAAAACAAAAATTACGATGTTGAGCTGGGTGGCCGAGTTCCCGTGGTTGATGACTCCCGAAGCCTCGGAGTCATCGGTCAAAGGAACGAGGTCAATTTTATGATGGTACCTGGGTACCTCCATGACTACCCTCATTCTGACGCCCCAAAGGTATCGGTGCTCTGTGTGACAATTGGCGGAAATTATCATTTACCACAAATTCCACACACTTACATACATGCCTAATTCCCCACTTCATACAATACACTGCCTTCTCTTCCCACAAAATCGCTTAGCAGATCTGCGAATTACAGATTTAAATTTTCCATAATTCCAGCAATACAAATTCTGTTGCTTCTTTCATCCTGATTTCCTTAACTGCAAATTAAAAGGTGACAGAAAACGAGGAAAAAAGCAAGAGCATCCACAATATACAATCACACTCCAAGGAACGAAGCCAGCTTGTCCATATTTTCGGCAGTGGTATGAACTTGTGCAAGAAACTTTGACTGCTAGGGCACCTTAAAAAGCCAACCATTGTGCCGGATTTTCGGGCGAAAAAAGAAAAATGCCTGAAGAAAGAAATTGACGCAAAACCAAGCGTGAATGAAAGTCTTTGACAAAGAACATGAAAATTACTCGTGATTTAGGGCCAAATGAAGCAAAGCACTCTTGTTCTGAAAAGAAAGGTTATAATAATTGAATCTTGTTCACGAAAATTATGCTCGAAAGTGGCCTGCATGGAAACACAGATGCCCAACACAGGATACATATATTACGACAACAAAACTCATAAGTATATTTATACCTTTCCCATGAATTTTAAGCAACACAGAACATGCTCTTGTGAGGGTCACTTTTGATGGCAATAATTGTTGCCTGGAATAAATCTTCCTGCAAAATGAGTTCTTTTGCTCAAGACTCTGACCTATTGATCAAGGAAATTATTGTCACGCCCCCTGCTCGATCTCTGCTCTGATAACAAAAAACCTGTGACACTGCCATTCACCAAACCGCAGTAATTTTGTTTTCCACAAGCACTGCAAGACCTACGGACAGTTTGCTATAACGACAAACATAGTTCCACAGGAATCACTCACACAAAGATTTTGCGCAACAATTTTCCAAATCCCATTACGCGAATTAACTTTTCTGCTTCGTCGAAAGAGAATTGAAAAAGTCAACTGAAATGTTACCCTGATTATCATAATAGCTTTTATATACCAATCGTCTGTTGTGAATGAGACAAAAACTGTTTGGTTGGTTGGACGAACACCAAGAGACTTCCATGTATAAAGAGGATCAGCACAAGGATGTCTGTACTGGTCTTGTTCTTTGTCCCCAATAAAACTATTAGGGGTATGGATACTAAAAAAAGGAAAAACCTTACTAAGAAATAAAAAGTGGCTATAAGCGTTTGACTGTTGGACTTGCGACTCCATGGCTGCATAGCCCGAAGGCTCGGCGACTTAAATATGTATGTAAGAGCACAATGTTAGACGTAACATCAGGGTATTTAGACTCAATTGCACACAAACCTGGACCACTAGTCTTTACAAGACGCACAGTGACTGTCGGACCAAAGACCGGTGCCCATTGATCCAACTAAACGTGAAATATGGGACTTGACATCCAATCCTGGCAAGAACAGGATCCGCCAAATGACTAGGAAGACACTTTTTGTGGATAATAACATAAAGCGTGAATTATAATTATTCCTGAAACTACACACACAAATTACTATTTACTTCCTCTGTTTCATCCTCTTTGCAATAATTAATATCTAAGTATGCGTGAAGTGGTTTGAGATGTAGCAAAAGACGAAAGATCTCAGAAGTACAAGTCTATGATTGCATGTATACAGGACTGAAGACATACTTATACCTCGTAAAACAACCTTGTTGCTGTATACAGACATTCCACAATGCACAAATTTACTTCTTTCAAAAGAGGCGCGTTGCTCTGGTCATAAATTCTTTGAGCCACACGATTATAACATGGTGTAACAAAGTAGATGCCGTGAAGGACAATTATACCACACATACACATGAAAATGTCGGCTAAACATCTCGTTAGAATTGTCACGTCTACACATTACAACCTCCCCTCCCCCGAAAAAGAACCACCACCCCTAACCCCCCCCCCCACACACACACAAACCACGACATGAATTTTATAGTCCAATAAAGTTTATGCTAATTTAGATTTCGTCCACATTCTTTACATTTTGTTTGTAATTTTGATTGTTATTTTGTTTGTTTGTCTTTTGTGTTGTTGTTCTCGTTTTATTTTTGTTTTGTTTCTCTGGTAATTGCAGTGTTGTCCATTTGTTTGAATTTTTTTTTGTTTGCAAGTGCCAACAGTAAACTTGTGTTTCACAACAAAAGGCTTTGTTTTAAGAGTAAGAATCGCAATGTGAGGAGAAATGACAAACTTGGTACTAGCATATTTCATTTACTTCTGTCATCTGTGGAATTCTTCAAAAACTACACAGATCATGGCAAAGCCACTCAAATCCACCCCACCCCCACCCCCGTGATCTAAACGATACAATTTCGGCTCTGTGCACAAAACCCCATCATGAATCCAACAGAGTATGGAAATCAGACGTCCACTAGATTGTCCCAGACTAGCTTACAATATAAATAGCGAATCAAATCCATTGAACCATTTTAATATCTAAATTGTACCTTCCTGTTATAAGCTACTAATCATTTATTATTAAATCCCATGTATTATATTCACCCGGAATCTATGCTAGCCCATACCTGTCAACATTCCACACCTCAAATAGGGCGATTTTTGTAAATTTTAAAAATCCATTTGGGAGATTTGTATTTTAGAATATAATAGAAAATACTAAATTTTCATGAAGAAGATTCTGCCAAATTTGAAAAGTTTTGCCCGTAAATAAAAAAAATGGGGTTAAAAAAGTGGGAGACTCCCACCTTATTGGGGAGACTTGACAGGTATGCTAGCCCAAAGCTATACATTGCTGACTTCAATATAATACACGGAATTTAATAATAAATTCCATGTATTATATTCACAGGGATTCACATCTATGCCAGCCGAAAGCTATGCATTGCTGACTTGTGCTGTACAAACAATAAAAAATTGCCGTGCTGTGTTTAAATAAAAATTGAAAACAGGGTTGTTTGTTTGTCTTTACTTTGCAACCAAGATTGGGGTGACCAAAATATATATATCAGTGATCATGAGCAAAGTCATTCACTAAATATACACCTCAATGGATAAATCATCATCATAATATTAAAGATAATTATGTTGTATTGCCCATGAGTATAAAAAATAAAAATATATCATTGATTAGTACAAGTACAAGACGCAAATTTCCATGGATCCTTCTCATCCCAGTTCAACTGAATTCAAATTTTACATGTATCCCATTGAGTTTGCTAGTTGAGAGGACTACAGAGCATTTGCCAGCGGTAGCCGGCGTTAGTTGGCGTTTCACAGCGTTTGCCGGCATTGAAAGGGTGTCAAACGCTGGCAAACGCCGACTAACGCTGGCAAACGCCGACTAACGCCGGTAAACGCCAACCAACGCTGGCTAACGCCGAGCCCCAAAAGGCTTAATTGGATTTTAGCGTTTGCCAGCGTTAGTCGGCGTTTGCCGGCATTTGTAACGCCGGCAAACGCCGTCTCACGCGGCAAACGCTGTGTAACGCCGGGAACCGCCATGAAACGCCGAAACGCACCCACTAACGCCGAAACAAGTTACTAGTGTATATATATATATATATATATATATATATATATATATATATATATATATATATATATATATATATATATGTCGATCCAAACAAATTGCATGCCTTAACACACACACACACACGCACGCACGCACGCACGCATACATACATATATATATATATATATATAAATCTATATATATATATATATATATATATATATATATATATATATATATATATATATAAAGAGGCATTCCCAGTATGACTCATTGCAGTATGGCATTACGTAGTCCTTGCTTTTTATGCCAAAGGTTATTATTTTCACATTACAAAGACCCGAGCATACTCAGATACTCAATGGAATAGCACGCTCAGGGGTTTAAGACTCTTGTCATTCGTATCATATACTGATTGAATATTAATCACTCGGGGTATTATTGACATTTATCGTCGGCAAAGAGAATAGGCTATGGCTATTTGTTCAGTAGGCTATTTGTTCAGTTGGTTATTTGTTCAGTGGGCTATTTGTTCAGTAGGCTATTTGTTCAATAGGCAAACAAAATGTAAAGACTTATTGTAAATGGTAATGTAAACACATGTGTGTCTACGTCAGTAAAGGATTCCACATCATCAAACGGGTCTGATGGTCTTATATCATTTCGTCATTTAATACCTAGTGGTTTACATTCATTTCCTTACTAAAACTGTTGTGACATGAGTGGCAAAACAGAACCGTACAATTTTATGTAACTCCTTATACACACCATGCACGAGTGATTTATATTTTCTCACATATATACGTTCAAATCATATTGCAGTCATGGAACCCTCAGTACCTAACTACATATGCCTTATCCAATAGAATTGTTGCCGCTTGTAATGTATTATGTTACAAATCCAGCTAATACCAATGGGTAAAAAATATCACGCGAGTAAACGTTACATGTATCACACTAATATCCCTCAAGCAAACTGCTGTTGTAAAAGAATTAAAGACCATGCTTGTTTAAAACTGAATGAAACCTCATTAGTACCGGTTTTACGCGGGCACACCTGCCTGCAGCTTCCGCTTCATCCCTCCCAATAAGCACCTTCTTTTGAGTCTCTAGCGTAAAAAATGAAAAAGCTGAATCAGCCAGGTGCAAGGACTTATCCCTGTGTGTTGTTGTGTTGAGGCTGCCAATACAATACCTTATTCATTCACAAGAGGGAAACCGAGGCTGCTTACACGCCATTGGTTGTGCCAACAATGGGACTTTTTAATAATCTCAATCAGGAGCTGGCCAGGCCAGGGTATCCGAGCGGTCCACTCTCCATGGTAAAGTCCGGAAAAAACTTAAGGTGCAGTGATAATAGAAGGCACAACCTTATGCCCATGGTTCAAATGCACTCATGTATTGCCACTTGAAAACAAGGCGTACCGTGTAGAATTCAGAGCCCACCAACGCTTACCTAGTTGAAAGGCCAGGTAAAAATATTACACTTGACTGAAACATGTGCAGGAAATTTAAACTAATTGCATGCCTTAACACATCGCTTTTAGTCATTTGTAATGAATAGCTGATGTTACTGGTCAATGAACGAGGCAAACAATCTTTGCTCACAGGGTCACACAAAACAGAGAAAATTCAGATTTCGGGCACATTAATTAAAGCAGCATTTGGTCCCGTATTGTCTGCTGTTTACATGTTAAGCCGCCCTTGGGAATACTTACTAAAGCCCAGCATGGGAAAGCGCATGGACTCGCCGACAGAGCTTGTCCGTAACTGCCTTGGACGTATTGACAAACATTGCTGTTAGCTTTGCGTTTTCCCACATCTAAAGCCCACTTGCTAGGCTTTTGATAAGTTTGATTGGCCAGCGATTGATTGTTTCTCTTGCTGCTTTGAATACTTCTATTGCATATCAGCTCTGACAATGGATGAGGTAAATCTACCACGCACACACCCATCGACCACGGGGACAATTTGATTTAAGCGTATTTATTTATCCTGGATGGCCCAAGCGTACAAAAGAGACCACCAACACATTGAAAGAACTAGACAGAGATTTGGTCTCCCGAGAGGTAGATACAGATAGAGACTTCTTAATTTCTCTACGATGTCAAGTCTTTTGTCAACAGTTATAAGGCATGTGGCACG
Organism: Hermodice carunculata; assembly: GCA_964020975.1. NCBI lineage: Eukaryota > Metazoa > Annelida > Polychaeta > Eunicida > Amphinomidae > Hermodice > Hermodice carunculata. The sequence goes on along the minus strand of OZ026616.1, from coordinate 1,516,516 downwards.
TTAGTGTCAATACAAAAACTATACAACAGATCGGAGCAGACTTCACCGGTTACAATTAATATAGAAAGCAACAGGTTTGGGGTTGTCGTGACCTCTTCATGCAATACTTTTCTAAGACATGGTATACAAGAAGTTCATACTTGCCTGCTTTGCAAATTTATTTGCCTCCAAAGCAGACCAAAATCCGGAGATTGATCTGTTTAATATAGGCTACAAATTCATTGACTCTCCCTTAAACTCACTCTTTGCTTGGGCCACTCAGTCAAACTAATGCGAAATTTGCGAAGGCTTCAGCGAGCAACAGGTGCGTTATTAACCATATGAACATAACCTGTTTGACCGAGTTCTTCGCTTCAGATCATTTCTTGTTTGCTTAACAGACTTGCAAATCCTCGCTTGAAGGCATTCAGGGCCAACTACAGAGGCAAGTTTTTTTTTCACTGTTTGTTTGTTTGTTTGTTTGTTTTTTCCCCACGCACTTACACAAAAATTGTGTTTTAGTCTATTCCGTCAACGGCAAATATTTGGGGCACAAACTTATCTGTCGTTTGTTGTAATTGGCTAAGCTTTGAGTGTATTTTGAAACTTCTGAATAAAACTCAGACAGACAGCTATTGGGAATGCATGCAGTCAGTTGAAAACTTTCTTTGGCGAACAACGAAAACATGCATTTATGTGTTCATCGACGTAACTGGTTGACTCAAGTCTTATTCGGGAAGAAATCGGAGATAAACTTTACAAGGTAAGATGTGCACACAAAAGCGATGATGATAATGATGATGATAATATTCAGAAAACGATTTATCGTATTTATACGGTCTTTTGAAAAACAGATCGCAACTTACTTCGCTACCTTATATATATATATATATATATATATATATATATATATATATATATATATATATATATATATATATATATATATATATATATATATATATATATATATATATATATATATTACACATTGTCGATATTTGTATCATGGGTATTTTCCATATTTTAAGAAATAATGAGCCACAAATCATGATTCACTGTTGCTTCAAACCAGTTTATCCTTGCTACAATTGAATAAAAGCTTCACAAATAAAAAAAAACCCAATAATTTCGTAGGTAAAAATAAATTAGTGTAAATAAATAATATTCTCTTGATGATTACTCCTATGTCCTTGTTAGCAGACAGCACAAGACATGCATCTCGTTTCTCCGTTTGTTTCCGTGGTCTCTAGGTATTAAATCTATGGTCACATTTTTTTCAACAAAAAGTGCGCTAATACCGTACAAGGCTATTTTCCATACAAAACGCTTGGCCTTTTTGTGTTTCCTAAACTTTGCAAACTGAGACTGAAGTGCATGTGCAAAATCATCCTTCCAACAGTTATGATGCCACGACTTTAAGGGGACAAAAGAGTTAAGATATTCTCCCTGAATGTCTTGCCGCTGCCAGGGTCTGATCGCCGAAGCACTTTAGCAGGTGTCAGCCAGTATGTTGCGTCTGGAAATGCTGCATTAATTTCTTTATAAGATTTGCATAATTACGTTGCAGCTAACTAAAATTAGCGTCAATGCAAATAACCATGATTCCACCAAAATATAACAGTTAGGTTTCATTCAATTTGCTGCTAATGGGCCGCTGGAGTGCCACCACACTCTGGGAGCAAAGAGCGCTGCCTTGGAAAATCAATGCTTATAAAGCTACTGCTTTTATTAGATTGGATCGATAGGTAAGTGACGATGTGGCTTTCCCCCTATATCTCAATGAATGGCAAAAGGCGAAAGCGCTGTTGTTTTCCCGCCGCGTGTGAAATTGTGGGATTAAGATCCCTCGTAGCATTTGCTCACTGTCAGCGTTGATTACACGGGAGGAAGCAAGCAGCTTGTTGCCACACCCCATTGCTTTTGTCGCTGGTGTGTTGTAACTTTATGGGTAAAACAGAGTCAGGAAGGCGTGTGTACCTTTTCAACCAATCCGCCCCTTTCCCACCTTCACCTTGCGTGCGGGACTGTTCCCAATATTCGGTATGTTTTCTTGCTAAGTGAGCTCTTTTGTGGTTTTACACGCAGAAACGCTGTAGATATCTGTGGGAAAACTCCACTTGAATACGCGACACAGTTTGAATGAAAAGCAAAAGCATTGATATGTAGCCTGCGAGGCATTTCAGGTGGTTCCTTCATGGCTTGTCGTCACAGGGTACTAAGTATAGTCTTATCTGAACCTTCTTCACTTATCAACATAAGCGATGCCTTATTAATTCTTATGATACTCATAAACGAGCACATTAGCAGATGATAACATAAAGGGTAGTATCTGCCGTGAGGTTTCCTCTATCACTGAAGACTTGACTCGCGCCCAGCAAGCAGGCAGAGATACTGGTTATTGGAGATTAAATGTATACCATAGCAGCCGATATATTCCGTCATGGGGGCCTTCGCAAGAAAACAATTCACGGTTTCGGACAGACAGTCAAGCACAGAGGGTTCTCGATTATCCAATATCAAGACAGAGACAGAGACAGACAGACAGACAGACAGACAGACAGAGACCGAGACAGAGAGTATTTCTAAATTTTAGACACCATGTGGATCTCTAAAATCAAGCTAAGTTGATCGATGCCATTATCTCAAGTTTTCTTTGAGATTACTAAACATTGCATCTTTAGCGACCAGACTTAAATGGCATGAATGCTTATTATCTTAATGAGCTATGAAACGCTGTTGTTTTGTGAAATTATCTCTTATTCGATCATCTTTACCTGGCGTTCTGTGCATTAAGCCCTGACCATTCAGTGTGCCCAGCATAAAGCACTCGACTACGATACTCAACTGGCAGGACTTCCTTTCAAACTGCCATTCAACACTTTCGATGAACGGAAAGGAAAAGATCAGGAAAATAACATTTTTAACCAGCTGCCAGCACCATGTGGTGTTTTTTTCCTTATTTTGTAACCAGAGATCAGATGGTTTTAGTCAATACATTAATCTAAGGAATCAGACATCCAACAAAGCAGCCCAGTTATGCCACGAGATGGTTGATCACTGCCAAATATCTCCATAGAACGAAAAAGAAAAAAAGTGCAGCATTGCGCTTTGATATCAGAAAAGCTGCTGTCAAAACCGTTATCTATTTACTGGATTTTACACTTTGCATACAACGTTGCCAAGAGAAGAGCATCATGGAAGCCTTGAGCTGTTTTGATGCCTGTAATTTGCATGTAGTATCCATTATGTTCTACTTATGCTGTTACGTGCACAATCGCACTAAATGCCATTTCATTACGGGCCTAGACTTTTCCATCAGTAAGGAGTATCTTTAGCGTGTAAGGGCCGTTAGTATTGCTAAAGTCCATGCTGGCGAGTGGGGTTTCCACATGGGTCGATCACTGCGTTCAGTGAGAGCTGCATGGACCATGCTCACAATTACTGAAATTCACTCAATCTCACCGCATTTTTATTTTCGTTTATTTTGCTGACCGCACAAAACCGTAAAACCAAAATCGGAATGAAATAAAATTTTTTATAAAGGTTTAATTGGAACGTGGTTAAAAATAGTGAAATTAAAACTAATTCATGAAATGCAAAAAAAAACGTGGACATTTACACACGTCAAAATAAGGACATTCACAGTATCGTTGCAGGGTCACGAACGAGCAGTCTAATATTTCCTTTACTTCAGCTCTTCAAATGCTCCTTTGACCATGGTGTCTTTATTCGTATTACTACAAACAAACTTAATTTTCAGAAATAAAAAACATTGCCAGGTATGCAAGTTTGTGTGAAAGCAAGGAAGTTGGTGAAAGTACTCTTCTTCGAAATTCAAAATTACACAGGATATGTGACGGTAGTGACAGTGGAGAAAATTCATTCTTTGTCTATGTCGACGAACTTCGGCAGGATTTTTCAAAAAGAAACCTAACATGGTCCAACATAGAAATGTCTGCGTGGTACACACCTATCTGGACGAAAGGGTCGTTTCTATAATGACGACCCTCTACTCAGATCTCTGTTTTTATGAAAAAACTGATACTCCCAATTACTGTGGGAACACAAAACCTGCCTCTGTGGTTGACTCCATCAATTGGCAAATAATATACCAAACGGTCCACCATTCAATGTTTACTTGGCATCAAGCTCTCTTTTTGTAACAAACACATTCAAATTCCACTGGGAAAGTTGTATTTCACACAAAACATTAAAACCACATAAAAACAAAATAAAGCCCAACATTTATATATATATATATATATATACGTATGTATGTATGTATGTATGTATGTATGTATGTATGTATGTATGTATGTATGTATGTATAAGATCTATACATTTCCTGAAAGTGGAGAACATGCAATTGCCTGCAAAGACAGACTAAGTTACGCTATCGTTACTGTGTGGGCGCTCCATCGTTTTCTTGGAATTTAAATATTATAAAGGCAATTCAATTTTTAACAGCTATTCCTCTGAAACTGTCGGTTATAGGAAAAACAAAAACGAAATACGTTTTACAACACACACACACACACACACACACACACACACACACACACATATATATATATAAATATATACATATATATATATGTGTGTGTGTGTGTGTGTTTGTGTGTGTGCGTCTTTTAACTAGCACCAATAGATGCGGATTTAATATTATGTGTGTAGGAAGTACTTTCAAAATTAAAACTTAATTAAGTCAAAATTTTAAAGTCTAATTAAATTGTCAACATTTTCGGTAATTTTGTATATCTGCAAGAATTATGTTCTCCATGATGTTCATTTTTCTCCTGACAGGAAATTATTATCATTACTATTACTTATCCCCATCATTCAGAAAACTAGCAAACTTGCCATGGTGACTGACCTAATGGTAAAATCTTGCACCTGGTTTGGAATAGTCATGATGTTTAAAATTATGCAAATTAGGGGCAATTAAAATTTTAAAAGTTCTATATCTTCCAAACTATTGCAGATAGACACGAAATTTCACTGTGATTGTACGGGTTTGTGACACCTGCCAATATAATGGACAGTAAACGAAAGTTTTAGAATTCCAAATTATGCAAATTAGGGGCATTGAAAAATTTAAAAGTTGAAAATCTCCAAAACTATTTTACATAGAGATGCCATTCCAACTTAAATTCATCCGTTTGTGGCAAAGCCGCATCCAATGAACCGTAAATCAAAGTTGTAGGATTTTAATTTTTGCAAATTAGGTGAACAAGCAAAATTGAAATCTTGAATTGCTTAAACCTATTACAGATAGAGGTGCCATTCCAACTTCAATTTATGGGTTTATGACAAAGCTGCATCCAATGAACCATGATCCAAAATTGTACAATTTTGATTTATGCAAATAAGATAGTACACGAAATTTAAATGTTGATTAACTTCAAAACTATTATACACAGAGGTGCCATTCCACCTCCAATTTGTAGGTATCTGACATAGCCCCATCCAATGAACCACAAACCAAAGTTGTAGGCTTTTAATTTATGGGAATTAGGCAAACACACAAAATTTAAATGTTGAATAGCTTCGAAACTTTTATAGATAGTCGTGTCATTCAAACTTCACTTTATAAGTCTGTGATATGACCACATCCAATGAACCAAGAACCAAAGCTGTAGCATTCTAATTTTATGCAAATTAGGCTAACACACAAAATTTACATTATGTTGATCAATGGCAAAGCGTAGCATTTCAAACTGTTCTCATTTTGAAGGCATCCAGAGAGATATCCTCTGAAGCAAATTTTTTTAGTTATCTATACCATTCATGGAGGCACAAGATTACTGTGTAGTTATTATGTTTGCCATTCATATATATAGGTACAGAATAATTGAAAAAATATGTATGTCATTGTAGGAGATACATGATAACTGTACATTGTATAATTATTATGTATGTCATTATAGGAGGTACAGGATAACTATGCATTGTATAATTATTATGTATGTCATTATAGGAGGTACATGATAACTATGCATTATATAATTATTATGTATGCCATTATTGGAGGTAAACGATAACTATGCATTGTATAATTATGTATATCATTATAGGAGATACAGGATAACAAAGCATTGTATAATTATTATGTATGTCATTACAGGATAACTGTGAGATTATTTTGCATGTTATTATAGTATTATTATCACGTACGAACTCGCAGGTAGTGCAGAATTAGGCTAATTACTCATCGAAACTTACGACACAGCGGTGATGGTGACAGAAAGCGTTGCATCACTCACGCAATGAGTAATAATTATACAGCTTTCTTTTTCACAAAGTTTCTCGTCATATGAAATATTTATTGAAATATATCTGACTCACGAATGAGGACGAAAGGGATTCATATAGCGCTCCGCCTACTTTTCCACTCGCTTTTGAAAAAATAAATAAATGTATTTTTAAACCAGACAGATAACAATAAGCCTTCCCTTACATATCTTGTGGGAACAGTCAGTCGGAAAAAATCCCCAGCAAAAGTATAAAAACAAAACCAAAAATCAAACAAACAACAACAAAAACAACAAAAAAAAAAAAAGAAAAGAAAAAAAAGAAACAAACAAAAAAAAAAAAAAAAAAAAAAAAAAAAAAAAAAAAAAAGCAAAACAAAACAAAACCCCAAAGCATACGAATTATGTCTCATTACATTAAAAGGACATGAAAACTATATTTAATTCCATATTCATCATGTGATTAATATCAACTGATCCCTTACTGTTTTGTCAAATGTTTTTGAGCAGGATATTTTAGTAATTGGAATAGGATTGGTTTAAAGTCCACAGCTTTTGTTGAAAACATGTCATTAAACTTTCAACAAGTCTGAGCTCAACGTGTAATATTGTCTTCTCAATGTAAAACATGCAAGAAGTCCAGTTATACAAGTGACTTGAACTGAATCATTTCTGCATGTTTTCTTACGTTTTAGAATATGGACCCAACCTGTTAACCACGCACGTTAACCAGACACCACGAGTCTCTTTATCGCGTTAACATAGTCAAAAGCTAGAAGCCTGGAGCATAAAGGAAAACTTAAGCAACATCTGAAAGCCTCGTTGCTTTGGCTAACATTTTTAAAGCCTTTGAAGTCCATCAAATCCATTGCTTTTGCTACTTCGTAAAAGGCCGCTGATTATTGTTCAATCAACTGACCATTTAAGCTAAAGAGGCAACACATTCCAACCCAATTTCAGCCAATTTGGTGACGTCGTGGCGCGCACTTTCCTCCTGAATACTTCTGAGCTTTTCAACAAAAACATTTGTTTTAGTTCATTTGACATTGGCAGGGTCACATCCTCGCCAGTATGGCTCTAGCAACTGGCCAAAAGGTCTGTCAGTTTTCCGCTAGGCTGCGAGTATATAAAAGGTAAAGGTAAAGTCACAATCTGAGTGATCTGCATAGAAAAGAAATTTCAAGCAACAGGGAAAACAGGCCCACAAGGTACAATACGAAATGTGGAGACTGTTAACGTAACGTTGAAAATGAGATACCCAAATTAGAAACAGGTAAAATGAGGACCGTATCACTACAGCACAATATAGAGACCTCCAGAGTGGGAAAGAATTACGCCAAATCACTCTGGTGCTAACAAAGCACACTCTCCTATCGACATCAAGATCACCTTATTTATGTACCCTCAAGAAAAGAATCACGCTGGTAAAGTCGCTGTGAAGTATATTGATAAGATAATCCGGATTAGCAGAAGTGTCTGTAAAAATAGTTACATCTGTTTGTGAAGTGCGCGGTGGTTAAGCCATTTCAACATTCTTGGCCAGGCATCTCGCCATGTGACTGCTTACGAATTTTCCGGTCACTTTTCTCTCTGTCCGTGTCAGGTCAAAGACATACCGAAGTTAAACTATTCGCGAAACATATATGTATATGCCTATAAAGACAGATATAAACATGTTATTTAGGAAACTTTCATTTGTTGGTGTTATTTATAGACGCCAGGCATTCAGTAGGCCTACATGATTTACGAAGAAGGGCGCAACTTTCAACGGCTCGAAATTAACGCACATGAATGTAACTTGGAACAATGGAGTATTTTCTCTGCCTTTCTTGCTTACCATGATACTTGGGAGAGAGCGTATAAAAAAGTAACAGTTTTAGACAAGTGAATTCATTTTTAAAATAAAAAGAATTGCAAATATGAAATATTCAAGAAGCCCACAATGTAGGACTTCTTTTGAAAATCTGTGACGTGCACAGCAACATTTTGCGCAAATATGTGTAACCAGTATAAGATCCCCGCGACTATCCAACTTACGAGAGTGCACAGCTCGTAAAAAACAAACAAACAATCAAAAAAAAAAAAAAAAAAAAAAAAAAACATTGGGCCCTTCATCTGCATGCGATAATCCATAATGATGGACATACCAATTTAACTCTTTCAGTGCTAATCACGACAAAAATTGTGCCAATGTGACTTATGGCTATGATTCCAGATTCAAGCTCTTCGTAAAAGGACTTATCGTTCTGGTACTAGTATTCCTGTAATTCCAGAGAATCTGAAAACGGTTTTGCTCGAAAGATTTTCGGGGCGCGCTCATTGAACCAAAAAAAGCGCCCAGAAAAACTGTTGACTCAGTCCGAAAAACTAGCAGCCAAAGGGTTAACCTGAGGCTGATTGCCTCAAAGAGTCAACAAGACGGTCAACATAACACGCGGACCAAAACTAACCGCGAGTTCTAAAGAAGCCATTGAGATGAGGGTAAACCAATATTTGTTCCAAAAAGGTGACATGTGTGATCTGCCCTTGTGTTGTCAACGATCAACAGGTGTATTCTGTTCCTTTAATTTCCTGTCAATTACACCAATGAACCAGTTTGTGTTCATGCTGTAGAGCTGGGCAAATACGCTCTGATTGAGTCATAGATCAGAGAGGTATTTGATGACCTTCCCAATTTGGAGATTTCTGTATGTATGTGTACTTAGCCCACGAGGTACGTGAAAGCGTTTGGGTAACAGTTTCCAGGCCCTGGGATCAGAAGTCTTAACCTTTTTTTTGCATGATTTTCATTCAACTGATCCTAAAGTTCTCTTCTGTGAAGCTGAAAACCTGAAGGGTTAGATTCAAACATATAAAACTGAGATTGACAAGTAGATGTTTTTTTCATACTTACAGTCGGTATAGCTTGGACATGTACGCAAACAACAAATCCGGTAATGATTTTAATTTGTTTCTGTTCAGTCGCCTGCAAAAAATAACAGGAACAAAAAAACCTTTAAATATTTTTAACATGTTTCTTCGCATAGTTTCACTCGTGAGATCAGATAGTGAAGAATAGCATGATACAAAGACTTATTAATAAGAATTATAATTACCAGTATATGTACCAGCATTTACAGAGCAAAAGACGACCTGAGGCCTGTTCTATAGACTATAATAGCATCACGGCTGTAAACGTCTATACAAGTATGACAAACCAGTATGTTTTTATAGGTTTGCAGGAATTTTAAGTTCTATCTGAGAAAATCAAGTTACAATTGTGCTACAACGAAAATGCACAATGATTTTTTCTCATTTGAGTGAACTAAAACAATAAATATTGTTGTGCCTCAGCTTTGACTATGTATGTATACACACACACACACACACACACACACACACACACACACACACACACACATACATATATATATGAAATTAAAATTTCAATATTAAGGACAAATCAAACTAGATGAGGATAATATATTGAAGCGAGAAAATCAATTTCTATATTACGTGTTTCATACACATGAGAAAATCAGAGCAACGTCATTTAACTGTCCTGAGTGGCACCTGTAGGTAGCACATGCCGCTGCAAGAGACCACTTTACAAGTACATGATACAATGTGTAACATACTCGACCATCGTTGAAAATAGGTCCATTTAACCCACATATTTGTGTACTTTTAACAGAGTTCCTTGAATGTTGCGTTGTAGTTAGGCTTGGGGGGGAGAGAGAGAGAGAGAGAGAGAGAGAGAGAGAGAGAGAGAGAGAGAGAGAGAGAGAGAGAGAGAGAGAGAGAGAGAGAGAGAGAGAGAGAGAGAGAGAGAGAGAGAGAATTGTCATTTTCGTAGCTTCGCACTGTGTTGAATGGAATACTACAATTATAAATTGGTGTAAACAGTTTAAGAGACTACTAAGAATGTAAATTTGCCATTGTTCACTTTTTAGAACAATGCGTATCGTGCCAATTGACTTTGGTGGTCCACACACTTGACAGAGCTTTAGATTTCAAAGATAAATTAATATGTTACTTCTTATCTGCGACACAATATATCATCAACTCATCAATAAGATTGACGATATTGACTGTTTTCGTACGCAATTTAATCGGGATTGCAGATTCCTAACCTTAAGAATAGAGCTTTAATTCAAGTAGCAACATATCTATTGAATTTGTTTATGGGTTTTTGAATTCCTGACAACTCATGTTCAAGCCGCCTTATGAGAAACAACAGCACGACACACCGGAAAATGCAAAAAAAAACAAACAAACAAACAAACAAAAACAAAAAACAAAAAAACAAAAAAAAAAAAACAAACAAACAAAAAAAAAACAAAAAAAAAACAACAAAACAAAACAAAACAAAACAAAACAAAAACAAAAACAAAACAAAACAAAAAAAAAACTGACAAAGGCATTTTCCCAACGTTGTATGAAGTGAGATAAGCCATTGTCTAACGCAAATAAAGAGTCGCTCCTGTCTGTTTGTTATTGGCGACAGAGACACTTATTGTCTCTTTTAGTCTATCAATTATCTTACGGGTGTCTCGGTGTAATTTCGCATCCATCTGTCTCTCGCACACAGATAGTTTAACTAAAAGCCAACAGATACTATCTGAGTGTCAGAGTAGCGAAACTTCTTGAGGGCAACTGAACGTGCATTCTTGGCTCAATATGAGGAATTCAACACTGTTGCTTCACATGATCATGTTTTATGCGGTTGTTCTTCTGCCAATTCAGTACCTATTTACACCTTTTGATGTTATACACCTTAGGGCAATTATGAGCACAACCATCAAACGTTCGTACTTTTCTTTTGCCTCTACACTATTAAAAACAAGCCCCTATTCTAAGACCACGCCCCCAAGGAAGAGATGGCTGCGTGTGCATTTTACGGGATATATCCCATTTTAGCTGGTAGACTAAAACGTATTGATTTCGGTTGATAGGGTGACATAATTGATGAAACAATATCGAACATATATATGTGTAATTGTACATAACGTAACCCGAACCATCCCTCCACCCACCACAAAATACGGAAACACTGCACGCTAGTTTTCTAAAATTACTTGTGCGCTGCTTTAACTGAAAATGTGTCAAAAAAGTTGCCACAAGCAACGTCGTGCAGCCGAATGCAGCACATCAAGTAGCGATTCTTGGGCCTAAACAGTAGCAAAATTGTTTTCGCCCGTGTAAAAGTTTTGCAAGTGGAAGAAAGTCCTTTTGCCTCCAAAGCAGACCCGAGCTGCGTACTTTGTCAACTCCGCTGGGTGTGTAGTAACACGGAACTTGGTCTGCTTTGCAGGCAAAAGGTCCTGGTGTTTCACGTTCTTTGTGTGGACTGCAATTTTGGAAAGGTCTTTTGAAACAGTTACATAAGGTATAAAATAGGATATAGCCATTCTGTCCATAGTTTGATTCGTGCTATTGAATATGTATATTCACACTTGGGGTGGGGGTGGGGGCCAAAAAGAGTATATGTTTACACGTACACATTTAGTCTCTTTAAACTTTTCCCTGCTAAATTATAGACCGACTCGACAACTTTTCCGGACGCGCTCAGGGTTTGTTTCCATGCCGACGAAGGCTGTCAACCTGGACCACTCATTCTTCTGCTGGTACTCGAGTCAAAGATTTCTGCACAGCGAATTTAGATCTGAAACCCTATTAATAGTTCAGGGGGGGGGGGCAGCTTTTATCGTGATTTGTACGAAATGAATTGGTCTTCCGGAGCTGAAATTGCCTTTTGTAAGTAACTTCAAAACTGTCTGTGCATACCCGGGCTGAGGCAAAAAAACAGAATAAAAAATGTTCAATAATAAAAGCACTGTGGGTCCCGGTTCATCCGCAAGCACATACCAGTAAACCATTTTTTGTCGATGACTTCGCACTGAAACTGGGGCACAGATAAGTGGTCACTTACGTTGCATGTCCAAAGGATTTTGGAAGTTCAGTGGAGTCAAGAATTCAATACACTAGAAGTGCACCTGTGTGATAATGGGGACGTGTGTGTGTGTGTGTACAGGCCCAACCGAACTTTTATTAATTCTGTTCACCTATAGATATTGCAGTGTGCACCTTGGGGACCAGGATCACCCGGTACGAACATTTAACTGTGCATGTTTGATGGACGGGGAGCAACGTTTTTAATGTTGGAACACTCTAGTTTAACGGACCATTTCTATGTCAAGCCCAAATTGGTTGGACGAGACTTTAAGCAGGATGTATAGCTTACTGCATAGCACACCTGGCGGACTGATCACTCTCCGCAGATCCAGTTAGCCCTTCAAGGTCCACAGTGGACTGACTCACAGCACGTCTCGTGTGATCTGTGCCACGTGTGGTCCCTACCCCCCTGTCGTTGCAACAGTCGTATTGAAGACGACGCAGGTGCTTGGCTCAGGTCTCAAGTGCAGCGACGTGTCTGGGCGGTGGTGTTATCTAAACAACACTTTCGTTACTTGGTTTCATCGGACACGATGCTGACTCTTCAACATGGAATTTGTTCACCGCCACAACGAAATTAGAGATAGCACTGTTATACCTTCACTGATACTGGCTCTTAGAGCCTCATGTCTTCTTCACAGATACACGCCATGATAAAAAGTGGGCAGGTCTCCCCTAAAAGGGTGAGGTGATGCGATAGACTTGAAGCAAAAAGAAGACGGGCAGTCTACTGACTTGTGCTTTTTTTTTTTTTTTTTAGACGCAACTTGTCTACACACCCTCATCACCCATTGGAGGTCAGAATGACGAGGGCCGTGGTGCCGGGCAGCACTTGTTGAATAAACGGACTGCGAGACCCAGGTCCACGGTCACGCTAGAACGACAACCTGACACCAGCTCTGGTCCCAGGACGATACAAAACCAACAGTCAAAACTACTTTAACATGGTCCATTACCCACAGCTTTGGTGGACTTTAGATTAATTAACGGCCTTAATACCAGCTTTATCATTTGGGCGTCTCAGTTGTGTATTGGACTGACTTACATAATTGTCTAGACCATTTGAGCATACTAACTGTAACTTTTCATCATATTTTCGCATTATTATGCTTCAACATGAGGAACCTCCGGGCTATGGTACAACAATTCTAGCCTTTATATGAATCAGTGCCAAGAAAAGATGTACAGATCCAAACTAAGATGTATTGCTAAAGGCCAGTTTGAAATCTTAAATTATACGGTGGGCAAATATACATCTTGGCAGCTTAGAAATTGTGGTGTGCTACCGAACAAGAAACTGCTTTTGTGTGTATCATGAGTTGGTTTGTTCGCCCTAAATCTTCAGAGAAAAACTTCCTTCCACGCATTCTCCCATCTGTTCAAAAGTAAACTATCAATAAATACTCCATCTAAAGCTTAGTCGAGACTTGAATGATGGTACTCACAGGCGTTCCATTGAGCTCAGATCGTCGAAGGCTCCTTTTTCAATTGTATGAATATGGTTGTCCAGCAATTGCCTGAAAAGCAACACAAAACTGAAGCGAGAGCTCGAACAGCGTAAAAAAAAAAAAAAAAAAAAAAAAAAAAATACTAAACAAAAAATCTTTTGTATCACGAAACTTTCGGGTATAAACTCTTTCAATGATTTCAATAATTGAACAATGCGTTAAAATAGGCTTATTCCGTGAGAATTGATTTACCACACGTTTCCACAGAGAACAGGAAGAGAATGAACAGTTTGTTTTGACCAGAGAAGGACTTCTCGTATCTAACTTTTAAGAGATGTCATACCATTTCTGAGTCGGTTAATAGGCATGACTGTAGTATGCTTAGCTCAAGTCCGCCTGACCTACATTTTGTACGTCAATATATATGTAATACACTTACTATACTACAAGTGAACGCTACAAAATTGAACAACAATTTAATGACTTTGTAAATTAAAACAAGGTAACTACGTATGTACATGTACATGTACATGTGATCTCATGTAAAGTTATTTTTCGTGAAGTATTGTGGCCTTTTCTGCTATTTCCTTCTGATAGCGAAAGACAGTCTTTGTCAAGAACTGAATAAAGAATGGGGTGACTTACAAAATTCTTAGCTTTTTTAGTCCAGCAAATTCATCCTTTCTAATGATGGTAAGATTGTTCCCCTGAAGATCTCTGAAAGAAAAAAAGTGCTCACAAAAAGTGGGACTGGAAACTATACCATGTATTCATCCATGTGACATTTGCTATGCCTAAGACCATGCAAACATACTACCTGGGCACAACATATAATTTTAACCAAAGTTGTTCTGTGAAAGTTTAAAGTTTACTGAGAAGTTCTTCAGAGTGTAATACCAGAAGCTCTGGTTACTATCTGTAGGCTTTTAGAACAATGAAAACAAACCACTTATGCACATGGTATGTGTATTGCGTTCTAAATACGCATGGACCAATTTGGCGGAGCTAGCCTCAGGCCGGGGTCTTTCTCTATGTTTTACTCCGTGCTCGTCTGTCACGGTGGACAATGTATCATGTTACCTATACAAATCTCCTCTCTTCTTGACATGGACAAGAATCGAACCTGCTGTCGGCTTGTATTAGAGGCCTAGAGCTTGAGGAATCTGAAGTGTGCCCTGGTTCTAAAAGCAAACTTCGACAGTGTGCTCAGGGTAACTGGGAAAGACCTCTGACCGCGAGCCTTACTTGCACATAGGGCTGGTTCAAGCGGTACTTTACAAAAGCTCTCTCGTAACACATGTAGGTTACCCCTAAGAAAAGCACATGGACGGTCATATAATATACTCACAATCTTTCTGTAGTTTTTGGTATATCTTTCGGTACTTGTCGTAACGACCGAAAGCTACAATCCACTGATGCTCCTTGGCATAAACATTCCTTTGGACATTGTTTCCCTTTGAACTTCTCCGATGTGGAGATGAGGGGAATACGGTCTGCAAGGCTGTGTGCTAGAAATCCCGTTAACACGAGGTAAATCACAGCTAATTTCTCCATATTTCCACTATGTACTTATGTAGCGCCACATAAAGGCCGGATGGTCGGAGATCGTATAAACACACAAGTCGTGTTGCTACACTGTATGGTATTATCCCTGTGTTACTATCCGGCCGTCCAGGCCAAATTTTGTGTCACTGCCGTTCCCAAACCAAAGCAGAGTAATGTGCTCTGTTTTAAAGGCGATGTTGAAAGGTTGGTCTCCGGCGGTACCCTCACCGCCCTGTGTGTCGTTCCGGGCCTTATCCACAACGCGATCCAATGCCGGTCTTCAATGCGATACACCTTTAAGAAGAAAGTATTGAGCTACCCTTGCGATGTGCAAATAACAGAATAAAGGGGCTGCTAGTATTGAACCGACAGCACATACAAACGCGCCACTATAGCTCCATACTTGGCGGGCGATTATACCTCCCAGTCATCAAGCTTGGCGTACTCACTCCTATATACCTCTATGTACCTCTGTACCAAACTATAACGGCCTATCTGCAACCCATGCCGCTTCGAATGGGCAAATGGCATTCAGGCACTGAGGGGTGGTAAGTGTGTCCTCATTATCTGATGTAGTAGACGCTTATCGCCTTTTCGATACTCCACGTCCAATTACGACTCAGTTCAAGCTTCGATCGGGTTCCCTGTCATCTATTGGCGAAAACGCGCGTCAAATCAGTGCAAGCCCATTGACGCGATCTGACCATGCACGTGTTATATTCACGGTGGTATAAAGTTCTATTAATATGAGCACGAGTGTCACACATATGCATTTAAAAAGCGAAGGCTGAAACGTTCCACTGTGACTCTAGCCGTTGCATTTCTTTCATAAGCGAGACCCTTTTGTTGCGGATGGTGAAAGGTGTGTAGATGTTGAATCATATATTTAAATGAAGATGTTTTATGTATCACTTCTGGAGATACTCCACCGGAACGCTTCAAAAGGGGCGGTCCCTGCTGCCTGATTCATTGACATAGCACATTCTCCAATTCATATATTTGTTCAGATTTGGTTGAAAACAAAAACAATAATCAAACAAAAACTCATTTGTGTCAGGCTGAGCAACTCGTTATGATCGATAAATGGGTTTTCATAATTTGCTTCAGTGTGCATAAAATAGGACTTCTGTCAAGAAGTACCAAAAGCTCATAGTATTTCCGCAGAAGAAAGTTTGTACAATTAAAGGAAAGACGTTCTGCGTCTCAACCAATCAGACCAGAAATTTTTACTGAGGATGAACCAATTACAAAGAACTGCCGGGAATGTTTCATTCGTGTGGTCAACGATGCTTTTTTGCAGCATGGAGTTTCTCTTGGACTACTGGAAAGTTTTAGCCGTCTGGTGTTTAGAAGAGAAACTAATATTTTTCTCCGTCAGAGGGCGGTACCATACACGAAAGGTGCCACTAACTGTTTTCATGGTACTGAACACTAAAACAGGAAAACTGTTCAGCGAGCTAAAAATAACTTTCTTGGAGCCTTCAATTAGTTGTTGATAAAGAGAGTCAGATAGAAGTCATAAATGTCGTGTCACGTCAATGTGTCTTCTTATGTCGACTCACTTTCTGATTGAAATTAAAGAAATTCACCATGTTGTGAACTGAAATCGAAATGTAATAATGACCACAAGCCAAATATCAGAAAACGGTTTGCTGCCACCAAATGACATGTGAAAAAGAAATCCTTGATGAAGTTTGAAATAATACAGTGTATGTGCTGGTTTCTATCATGGTAATTTTTTGTTTTGTTTTGTTTTTTGTTTTGTTTTGTTTTTCTTTTACTTTTGTTTTGTTTCGAAGTGTATACTTATACAGTTCAACGGGGCTCAGAAAATAGGTATGTTGGGGCATGGAATTGTCCAGGCAAAATGAAAAGATAAGCTAGCAGGAATGTATAATTGCCATCAATAGCTATTTAAATGTAGATGACTGGACGCAACAGTTTTAAGCCACGAAGACTTATTGTATGACGCAAAGCAATAAGTGAACAAAGAAGTACGCAAAATTTGAGATAGCCGTCACCTGACAAGGGAAAGATGCACACAAGGAAGATGAAAACAAAAGAAATGACTTGTGTAAATGGTGCTGCCTTGGAGGGACAGAATTTAGCTGTCGTATTAACGAGCGCATCAATGAGCACAGAATATGACCGGTCATGATCAGTCACTCATACTTGTCTAGCCTTTGACAGCCAGCTTACTGACGCACATATGACAAGAACCTTAAAGACGATCAAAGGACAGCTTGGCATATTAACAAAACATTACTAACAAAATTTACACCTTTAACTAGGCGTTTAAGTACTGTATGAGATGATAAATTGTATGCCACGTAGGAAGCTTGACCGCCCATGCGGTCTCACCATCCAAGAAATGGTAATGGTTGTGAGGCATTCACTGGAAAATTTCTGTCTGCATAATGCAATATTTACGATACTTGTGTCTCAAATTATGCCAGGGGGCGTGATGTCCCGGCCATGCGGTCATATTTGTTTTGGGACACAAATATCGACTAATGCGTCACACAAAGGTGCGTCAATCCATTTACTGTGACCAGTATATACAAAAATGTACTCATTTTCGCGTGCATAATTTCCTGTTTTTCAGTTGTGCATTTCAGGCATTTAACTGTTTTACGCGTGCATAATTTTCTGTTTTTCAGTTGTGCAGTATTCATTTATCTATTTTCGACATAATTCTTATTTTACGTACGTTAAAATACTATTTCATAGTGTTTTGTACATATTTCTGTGAAAGTACATTATCTAATTCATGCAAGAACCTTTTCAGCTTGAACTATATTCAATACACCTTAAATGAATTTTAAAATAGGCATACAACCCCAAGTGTAAATGGATTGCTTTAAACAAGTGAAGATAAATACCCATTGTATGCACCTATTCTGAATTTTGTGAAGCAAAATTGCCAATTACGGCATAATAATATTTTATTCGTACGTGTTGTGCCCAATATAAATATATCTAGTGCATCATTGTGGCTGGAAACGTTCAGTTTGGTTGGTATGAAACTGTTTTTAGTATTTTTACCAGTGTAAACACGTCACATAGTTCCTGATTTCATGGACATTTACGAAGCATGTACAGGAGCGCCGCTGGAAATACTGCATCATTTTAATCTGTCACATATTCATTATGACTGCTTTTTGGACTGCTTGTTGCAGGAATTTTTCTGGGAGCAAAGTCTAACAATCCTTTCTTAGCAGGGTGACAGAGGTGTCACCTGCCGATAGGAACACAACCTCGGGCTGTTGAAAAACATTGTGAAAACGAAACATATTAAAAAACTGCATCGCCAATATTGAAATAGTTTAAAACATATCATTTTTCCGACGCGAAGTTGCCACTTTTGACAGCTGTTCAGTGTACGTAACCATAGAGTTACATAAGCATTACAATTAAATTTAGCGGAAACTGCAAATTTTGGTGTCGTAATTGCCTTTCCAAGAACGTAAAGGGAAAATAAACTTTGCACTACGGGTAGCATTTCATGTCTTGTTTCCGTACCACATGCTGACGATGGCCTCGAACGTGTGTCATTGTTTGCTGGAAAATTTGTCGTGTATCTGCGCTCCGTGTTAAACGGCCGAGATCTACAAACTGCTTTTGGACTAAGAGAACTATCCTGTTACGACACGTGAAACCATTGCACCGCAGATCATGTTAATGGAGGGGATTCGCTCTCGTAGTGCATGAGTGTGCAGACCCCACGACAGGCATATTTGTTCCTCGTATTTTCCCTCGGAGAAAGATATTGTTCAAAACACACATCCATGATATAGTATATACATATACTGGTCAAAAAACAAACAAACAAACAAACAAACAAAACCAAAAAGAACAAAAAAAAAAAAAACAAAAACAAAAAACAAACCCCCCAAAAAATTAAAACAAAAAAGAAACAAACCAAAAAAATGAAAAAAAACCAAAACACCCCCTCAAAAAAAATTAATTAATTAAAAAAAAAAAAGCAAAAAAGAAAGAAACAAAAAAAATATGAAAAAACAAAAAAGCACCCCCCAAAAAAATCAAGTGCAAGCTGACTAGTGCTATATTTAAACATTATCTTTGTTCCTTTTGAAGCAGTTTTCTGTACTATTTGATAAATACTTCATTAGCTATGTTGTGCTGTGGGCTTTGTTCTCAGGTTCATAGTTATAGTGGAGGTAGAGTGTGTTTATAATGTTCCAGATTCATAAATATCACAAAAACGATGTTGGCTTACTTAACTCTTTTGCTGTAAACTTAGCTGACTGGCAATCAAGCATTTTGACCCATATAGCACATAATACTGTAGGTGGCGCCACCAATATCGAACTCGTCATAGATTTTTCACATGCTTGATTAGTGCTGAAAGGAATATGAGGCTATCTTGAAAACTGTGGACTGTATCGGGCTCAAAAGCAACAAGTTTATGCATGGACGGACAGAAATGAGTGATCGCATAAGCTCTCTGACCTCTGGTCAGCAGAGCCAAAACATACAGATACAAGAACTGATCAAATACTGGAGGACCTATGCAGATCAGCTAGGTCTCACCGCAAAGGTGAAAAGAAGAAAAAAACATCAGTCTGCCACTGCAGGATTAAGCAATTCAATGGGATGACTCTGATCCACATACTCACAGGAGGAAGTTTTCCAGTACTTTCTGCTGGTGGGTCACTCATTATCCATACATGTATAGATGGGTTCTTAACACTTCAGTGCTGGGTTACTAGCTGACCTCTGAAGATTTCAAGTTACAACATGGTCCAACATCATATACCCCAGCAACAAAGACAAAGCCACAAGGGCCACATAAGGTCACAGCAATACGTTACGTCAATGAAAACAAACGGCAATTGTCACCTGCATTGTACATAGATGGTCACAGTCGAAAATATTGACAACTCTTTGTATGTAGGCTTTATCAAGACTAGGCCTATAAAATTAGGTTTTGAACAGATACCATTCTCAACTGTATCAATGAATCAGAAGAATGCATTTATGAAGCCAACAGAGCAAGCAAATTAGCTGGCCATCCCAAATTTGTTGATATACATGTATGAAAGAGAGTCGAACACATTTCTTCCAAAAACTGAGAAGCCAGGGTCAAGCCGCATGGCCCTATCACCAGACTTTGCTGGACCACAAATTATCAGTTTTAGGTAGAAATGTTAATAAAACCCAAATCATGACTGAACTCCAAACAAGTTGAACAAGTATTTTTACCATCAAATAACTCCACCAATGGGGATACAAACTCGCGAGTTTGTTCCTATGTCATTTATGAAAACTTTGGCAGCTTACAGCCAAATAGCCATAATTCCTGAAACATCAGTCAATTTGGGTCAGAGCTGCTCTGACTGTATCACATGACCAGACCAACTGATACCGGCAGCCATTGCGTCTATTTATAGCCAGCCCTCCTCCCTCTATTGGTCCACACTCCAGTTCTGTGAGTATGAAATCCATTGTTGTCAAAACAGCCATTGGAGACTGGAAGTATGTTAAGTTCGTAGTGATCAAACTAACTCTCACTCTCTTGCTCTTTTCATGATGGGAAATATCACACTACAGTCTTCAACCTAGAGATGCAGAGGTCAACGGCTGCCTGAGATAGCCCTGGGCACAAATGCTTCTTCCCATGAAGCCTTATGTGGCCTGTACCATTGCCATGGTGTGAACTAGTAGATTGAGCCTTAGAGATCTGTGCAACATGGACAGCAAGGGATTTTCTGCATTTTGTTGAGAACCTAAGTTATTAGACAGTTGTTAGGAGTCTTTTGTCATTTGCTGCAAGACCTAAGCCTCTCAAAGCTGATAGTGAATAGCCTAGGAGACAGATTCTGACTGTACAAGCTAATTTATTATGTGTGCAAAATGGTTGCATAACAGCTTGGAGGCAGATAACAGTGACCAGCTTATACACGGTTTAAACACATTGTTATTTGTTACAATTATAAATCATTGCATTCAGCGATTGGAAAAGAGGGTTGAACCATATTTAAATCCCTCTGGTGAGAAAAGACAATGTCATAGGGCAACACAAGACTCACTTAAAAACATTGCATAATACAACAAATTGACAAAACAGACAGAGAGGCTAGTAATAAATTAATTGACAAACCATCAGTGGCAGATTTAAGGGGGGGGGGCTGAGGGGGCGCAGCATCCCCCAATTTTATGCAGAGTGTTTTTTTTAGTGCTAGCAGAGTGACCTGACTGTGACTTGCAAAGCCCAGCACCGTAATGGAAAGGGGGGCCCGGGGTCTTAACTGGTTTCAATGATTGAAACTGTTCATTACAACCCACTTCCCTCCCAGCCCCCCTTCAATTGTCTCTCTATTGTTCGTGCAATGCCTCTACCGGTTATATTTGTACCATGCCTTGCCATGTACATATATAACTTCACGTTAGCCACAAAACCTGAAAGAAGATCCAAGTGGTAGTATTATCCTGAATCCAGCTGTGAATCATAGTCATGACACAGACACTTGACAATGCGCCCTGTACCTGACTATATCTGAATATCTGGTTTTTACTAACCATTCATTTGATTGTATGTTGAAATTTGGAAAAAAAATGCTGCTAAATCCTAAGGTGGTTTATCGATCAAATCCGTTAAAAAATGTGGAACTTTTGCCAAGTTCCAGGCTTTTTCTTCTCAGAGATTACACAAGAACATGCATCTAAAAATATCCCAACTCCACACATCACTAGGGAAAAACCCTGAATGGACCATACTCAGCATCTGTCTTTGGAATCATGGTGGTAGTAGCACATTCGTGATTGGCTGAAAGTGTTTTCTGGGGACAACAGTTGGTCAATTTACCATCAGCTTTGAATTATGATGACCGTCTCTTAGAATTTAGACCACATTCCTTCACAACAGGATGGATGCGACAGGTCAACAACAACAAAAAAACAAAAAAACAAAAAAAAAACTCTAGAGAGAGAAGTTATTCTATTATCAAATATTTCAAGCCAATCGTAAGATATAATTTTTTGTTTTGGTATTTTCATTTTCAAAAAGTAATTCCAAGTTTAATTTAGCAAACATTTTACTTAAGGGTACTGTATTGGTCATAAGGCCTAAGCGAGCAAATTCTGTGTCTCCTAGCTATCAAATTGTCTCTGATAATACTGTCTCAAATGCAAGGAAAACGTATCTGAGAACATCCAGTTTTAAATTTTTCAGGGGGAGGCCCCCAGGATCCCCCAGCTTCGTGCACTCGCATTTCCTACTTAATCCTCATACCCACCCACCCCTTTCCACAAATCCTGTATCTGCCACTGAACTATGATGTCAATAACGCCTTTGCTGTCCACATGAACCCATAGATTTACCTCTTACACAAGAATTCAAATGGTCGGCCACTACAACAGGTCCTGGGACAGGATTTTCATAGTGGAGCAAATAATCCAAGGGCACTCACAGGCTCACTGACCAAAAAAAAAAAAAAAAAAAAAAAAAAAAAGCCTCTTTTTACCTGAAAGCAGAAATTTATACTTGGTCTGTAACCAACACCAACAGCATTGAAAAGAGCAGGTGAAGAAATAAACTCATGAACTGCCAGGAAAATTGTTATATTTTCAGTAAGTGAACACTGAGGGGAAATATTAAGCAGAGTATGAGTGATAAAAGGAGTGAGAGGGGAAATCTTTGTGTGCAACTGTGAGTGTGGTGTTGAGTATTTTGGACATGAGAAGAATTGCCAGGTGTCCTCATTTAAGGAACCACATGGGCATTCTGATGTACCCTTAACACCAATTTTAACAAAAATTCGAATTTAAAGGGCTTTCATCCAAACAAAGGCGTGTATGTTGAATGGCTATAAATCTTTTGCCAATTCTGTATAATTCTGGAAATTTGATAGGACCTGGCACCATTTTACTTACTTTTGATTTGAAGATCTGGACAGAGGCTAAGTTCCCAATATCCGAAGGGTGCTGGTTCCAAAGACGGACAGTTGACGGAAAGAATGATTTGTCAGAAATTCTGTACAAGCTCAAATATGAGGAATATGAAACTGTTGATGAGTATTATGACTATGTTATGGATTATGTTCAAAAGAGTCAGTAAGGGTAGAGTACAATGTTTCTGGCACAAGCGTGTTTATAAATGTACACACTAAATGCTGTATCTCCCTGGGTTGCAACAGCTGAAACCAGTTGGAGACACAAAATTACAAGAAAATACTTGAAACAAGCTTGTGTATGCCTCATGAATGGCGCACAAACTCCTGGTGAAATTTGGGCCAAAATTCGCCGGGAGTTCGCATACATATTGCATGAACGTCGGGTGAAATTTGCGCAAAATTCGCGAGAATTTTGCGCGACATTTGCATGACAAATTTGCACCTTTTTACATTTGTGACTGTCGTGCAACAGTTGTGTGATTTGGTGCGACTGTCGTGCAACAGTCATGCAATATCTTTGCAATTTATTCCCAAGTTACTCACAATTTTGGTGCCACCATTCCAGTTCACACGTTTCAAGCCCTGATTGTCTCCAGTCAGTCACAATTTAGTTTCATAGGTCGCCAACCCCTCACAAATTTGTCTCACATTTTTTTGCACTTTCTAACTCACGGAAACTAAATTGAAAAGGGTTCCAGACATGTTCAAGGTACCTGTCATGACTCTGTGACTATTTTGAGAGAAAATTTGTCACACATTTTTTTTGAACATGTTCAAAATTCTAGTGACATAACAGCATGGTCCTGAAACTAAGGCAAGGAAATTGAGAGCCCCTGCAAACATTTCAACGCATTATGGAAACTCCCAGGTGAATGCCATTCACAATTTGTGGCCAACAGTCACAGCCCAGTCAGATATGGGCCTAAGGTAAATTTAGATATATTCCTGCACTTGGCAAGAGTCAGACACCCAATTTCTTCATATAATCTGGCATTGCTTGTCCCAGGCATAGTGCCTGTGATAATGAAAGCTGCACTCAACTGTATGTTTTCAAGCTTAGTCTCATCAGAGGCTGCACAGCCACTCCACCTTGGACTGCCAAATTGTTGTGTTCCACCATTTTGTACATCTAGTCAGATATAAATATAACTGAGTAGTAGAGCAGAAATGATTAGTAATGCAGTTTATTACTGTAGCCCTACTGCTATATGCTGGTCTTCTGTCTACTGGATAAGATCCGCATTTCCAACTAACTCTAAGTTAGGAGGCCCCCCATTTATACTGTCCAAGGCCATTGCAACGTGTTTGCACAGACCACCACACAAAACAGATGTTGCACATAACCTGCACAGGGTTGGTGTATTGGCTCCTCCAACTTGCACGGTCAGTGTGGCATCAAACCACTGGTAAGGCAGCCAGGCTAGAGCCTTGGCCCTTGTCCATGCTAATCCTACTGGCATCAGGTTGCCCGTGGATCTCTGAACCACTAAGCAATTGGATCCATTAGCAGAGAAGGGAGTGTTGGCTGCATGGGCTTGTCTGCACTGCCAGTGCAGTATTGCCCATCAGCCAGGCCAGACACTGTACTGACCACATGCAGCTGTGCTAACATCAGCACCACCCTCCCCCCCCCCAAAAAAAAAACTTGTTGGGTTTGGTTGAGGGTGGTTGGCAACCCTCCTCCATGTCTGTGTGCTTTACCCAGTAGATTGCCGTTGCCCTGGTCAAGCTTGGGTTCAATTTTTTTTCATGTATTTGAGACAGCTGACTCTCAAAATGCACAGTCTGTACATCTGCCCCTTTAACTATTTTGGTTTTCACAGCTATGCCAACTCCATCTAACATGGCCCAGAAGCTGATGTTAGTCGCCCCATTCTTGTACTTCTGTTTTTTGCTGGCCTTCCTGTCAGCATACTCAGTGGCCTTGACTGCTTCTTTGTCCTCCTGGATAGCCATCATCTTTGCCACTTTAGGCAGGGCAGTGGTCACATACAGGGGAGCATTCTGCTGATCCAGAAGGGCCTTGCTGGCAGATCTTTTGCAGGGCTGTGTAGAGTATGCTGGTACCTCAGCTACTGGCCCATCCTTGGCTTGCATGCCACTGGTATTTCCAGAATTACTGCTGCTAGTCATGGTTATCGGAAGGCTGCTGGGTCCCTCAGAAGCTGATGCACTGGGAGTTCTAGCACCCTGGGCTCATCACTCAGTGATGTGGGTGATCCTGCATCCACAGAGCTCCCGTGGTCATAGAGAGTATTTCCAGGTCTGTGCCATACTGAGACAGATAATCTGCACTTCGAGCCGGCCCATATTTAGCTGACTTATGCCTCACCAAGCTAGATTTACACTTGTATGTAGCTGTGCAGAGGTTGCACTGGAAGTCCATCTCTGATTTTGACAATTCAAGGAAGAGACTCTGAATGGGGTGTCTGCTACATAGTCTTTTTCTATATATGGCAAGGGGATGCTGTTCTGCCCCTTGGTATCATGTCCTATTCTGGTTAAAACTTGTTAATTTACTGGAAGTTTGTTTATTCTAATCTATTCCAGAGGTTCTTATTGACAACTGTGCTTATTATATCCTGAAGAAGTCTGATTGCTTTCTTTTTCTTTGAGTTTTCATAGAATTACCCATGCCTGATTGATTATGAATTTTTGTTTCTGGGAGGCAAGTGGGTTCACAGTAATCATCTTTCACTATTACACCTTGGTGCTTATTCTCTTGAGCTCCAGGTCTGACACTTTTATTAGTGGTGGCTGTTTTTCTCAGTTGACCATCACTGATGGTCCTACTTTGTGTGGTGGTTACACCTTTTCCTACCAATATCCTCTGGGACTTGATAACCCATTCAGGAATTTTGTCAGAAATGAAGGGCTTTAGTCTATCATGGTGCAATATTTTTGGGTTAGATAAAGGATTCATCTGAATTTTACACAGTATAACACTGTATTTCTCAACAATAACACAAGGCCCCTTCCATATATCTGGGTTCAGCTTGCAGTCACTCACTGCATATGTTCTTTCATGAATTCTGCTGTTATAGTCCCTTTTCTGTCTCATCCTAGCTTTCTCCAGATGCTGTCTGACATGGGCATTAACTTTATTCAGTTTCTGTCTGAGGATTGCCACATATTAGCTTTCAGTTGATACTGCTTCATTATTTTCAGTAACATGGCTTCCGAACATAAATTCAGTGGGCATCAATTATACTGAACCAAACAAATAACGCAACTTTTTCATTTGGGTTTATTTTCACATTGGAACTGTATTTAAAGTTCAGAAATATACGAACCGTTGTTAAATCAGTCTAAAATAATGCACCAAGTAGTGTGACCTCAAGGTCGAGTACCCTGACCTTGCCATGGGGTCATTGTCATGAATCAAGAGTGACTACAGGAGGCTATTTTACGCAAGTCTCTGACACCTGAAATTAAGGTTACCAAGTCTTTGATTCTGGGACAGGAAAAGGCCACATTGAAATCAGCCCAAGCATAACTGTGTGCGAGGATATGAGGCTTTCAAAGTTTGGTGGTTGTGGTGAATCAAGGACAACTGCAGGATTCAGTGTTACCCACATGACTAAAACATTCGCACCTTTACTGGTTGGGTGTAGCCCCTTATGGACAATAAAAGGGCAGCATGGGATTCATTTGGCACCGTATTCCAAGAACTATGGGTCGATTATCAACAGTAGATCGGGAGAGAGGAATTGGCATGCTACAGGCTGGTTTATCTGCAGCAGAGGTGGCAAGAAGACTGCAAGTCCACAAATCCACTATATCCAGACTTGCTACAAGATTCCAGGAGACTGGGGCCACAGCTGATAGACAGCGTCCTGGGAGACCAAGAGAAACCACACCTGCACAAGACAGACACATCAGGGTGTCACATCTGCGGAACAGAACTCGACCAGCCACTAGAACTGCACAACAGACACCTGGCAGAACCAATAACAGAATATCTGCCCAGACAGTCCGTAATAGACTACAAGAACACCATCTACATGCCAGGCGTCCTTACAGGGGTCAAATTTTGACACAGGCAAGAAGGCAAGCCCGACGACAATGGGCTACTGCCCATACTCGCTGGACCCATCAACAGTGGAGGGATGCGCTATTCACCAATGAATCCCGCTTCACCCTGTATCATGCAGATGGTAGGACACGTGTTTGGCGACGAAGGGGAGAACGCTATTCAGATGTCTGTGTGCTGGAAACAGATCGATTTGGAGGTGCATCAGTGATGGTGTGGGGTGGAATTTCATTCACAGCCAAAACCCAGCTAATCTTCATTGAAGGCAATCTTAACGCTGCCCGTTACAGGGATGAGATCCTTCAGCCTGTTGCTGTCCCTTTCATTAGACACCACCAACTCCACTTGCTTCAACAGGACAATGCTCGGCCCCATGCCGCTAGACTGACGATGGATTTTCTGCAAGGAGAAGGAATAAACGTTTTGCCATGGCCAGCCTTCTCACCTGATATCAATCCCATTGAGCATCTTTGGGACTACCTTGACCAGCGTGTTCGGAGACGGGATCCAGAGCCCGCCAACCGCCAGCAGCTTCGCCAGGCTCTTCAAGAAGAGTGGGATCGTGTGCCCCGGCAGATGGTGCAGCGGCTAGTGTCATCCATGCGCCGACGTTGCATAGCAGTTACAGATGCTGATGGTGGTCACACACAGTATTAGTGGAGATGCCAATTTGTGAACTTTACAAATCAATGTTGCCCTGTTTATTGCCAGCTGGTCGCGCCCTCGTTGACAGTTTCAAGTTTTTGTTTTTCACATGTTATGCCAAAAAGACTGCAGAATATGGATCTAATTTGTTTCTGTGATATGAAAGTAACAATAAATATTTAAGTTAAAAAGTTTAAGGGTTGCGTTATTTGTTTGGTTCAGTATATGTCCCAAACACTAAGTAATTAAGGCTGTACCCTGTGCTACCATTTGCAGCTTCTATAAGCAGCAGATAACAGCGGGAGATTGACATACCAGTCTGTTTGATTGTTGTGCTCATAGTTCAATAAGCACTGATTTTGGCATTCAACAAAACCATTGCTACATGGATGAAATGTTTTCTTCTAGTTTGGTGGATTCCTAGAAGCTCACAAACTTCTTCAAACAACATTGATTGGTGGTTAGAGCCTTGATTCAAGTGTATTTCTTAGCAATTCCCAAAAATTGACATAACTTTGAAAATTTTATTTGCATCTGTCCTGGCACTCTGAACTGGAATTGCCACAGTAATGACCCTCTTAATGAGATGGTCGCTGATTATTAAAATGTACCTGTTATTTCTTTCAGTGATTGGGAAAGGTT
Source organism: Hermodice carunculata (assembly GCA_964020975.1). NCBI lineage: Eukaryota > Metazoa > Annelida > Polychaeta > Eunicida > Amphinomidae > Hermodice > Hermodice carunculata. The sequence goes on along the minus strand of OZ026616.1, from coordinate 1,488,120 downwards.
CCAGGATGTCAGTTGCGATCCTGTCCATGGGGGAACCTAACTTGTACTCTTTCAGCCTGCCTCTTGGCCTTTTATGGAGCTTTTTTCAGGGCCCCACACTTGAGACAGTTTTTAATCCAGTTACAGACACTCTGTTTCATTGAAAAGTAAAATGTTTGTTTCAACTTGCTACTAGTATGTCTGACTCCCAGACATCCAGCAGTCACTGCATCATGTACTGCTTGCAAAACATTTTCATGCAGAAAGGCAGGAACAACAAGCTGCAGCTTATCTTCCACCCCCTTCTCAGAAACCCACCTTTTATACAAGACTTCATTAGCAAACACAAGTTGTTCTCTTTGAAGACACATATTTCTCACTGCTGGGCTGTAGGCTGCGACCTGATCCCTGAGTGGCCATGTTTCTGGTGTCTTTAGTCAGCCGATTATAGATCCCAAGTCTGGGCCATTGGCCTGCAGCTTTGCTATCTCAACTGGGGTATGGCTGCCAATCCAGTTTCCATACATGCCTGCCCCTGTGCTCAACTATGGTCCTGGTCCATTATCCTTGTCCTACTGGACTTCCTCATCCAGCTCAGCACAGTTGTCCTTACTAGTTTCTGAAGAAACCTTATCTTTATTCTTGCCACACTCTATTTTGCAGACTGGGAACACTCTGTTTCACCCCCCCCCCCCCCAAACACAGTTCCTGCCAGTCAAACCACTGGCTTGTGTTATCAGCACTGGCTGCTGAGCAGCTAATACTACCTGTCTGGCCAAGCTAATTAGATATCCTATAAGCACTGTGAACAATATAAAAAAATTAACAAACAGTCTGTATTGACTAGGTTGCCTGGTACTGTCCCGTGTAGGCAATGCAGTCTTTTCTTGAATGCTGTGTTGGGTATCAGGCATATTCTTCCCTTGAACACTGCAGGTGGGAAGGTACAATGGGAGCACATCTTCAGGGTAAAAATATTTTGACCACATCTCATGCTTCTTTCTACAATGGGGACATCCACCACATGGTAACTTCTGTAGTATAGTCTTCCTATCATACCAGTCACATTCTTAAGGAGTACTTGACTGTCTAGTCAAGCAATCAGTATTTTGATGGGCTGACCCTTTGCAGTGAACCAGTTTGAAATCATACTGAGATATCATTTCTCGCCACCTGGCCATTTGATCTTGAAGCTCCTTGAATGGCATTAACCACCAAAAGAAGCTGTGATCTGTTCTCACAATTATATTTCTCCCCAGTAACTAATGTCTGGAGGTTTGTAAGAATGTCACAATAGTCAACAGTTCACAAGGTGTGACCCAATATCTGTGCTAAGATTTTGTAAGTGATTTGTTTGCATACACGATAGGTTTCTCCAGTTCACATTCTCTCTTCTCATCATATGTTGATTGTGACAAACAGGCAGACCAAAGTGCTACTGGCATCAGTGTCCAGGTAAAATATACCTGTATCATTTGGTAATGCTATTACTTGATCACTTATCAGTACTGCTTTCAGTATCTCAAAAGCCTGAGTGCATTCATTAGTTCAATTGAAAGCCTGACCAGCTTTTTAACAGGTCATGCAGTGGGCTTGTCTTGGCTGCAAAATCTGTTACAAATCATCTATAGTATGAACACAGTCCCAAGAAGCTGCAAACATCAGTGATGTTTTTAGGGGTAGGCCACTCTGCTACAGCTTTGATTTTAGCCTGTTCTGTTCTGATGCCCTCTTGAGATAATGACATGTCCCAGGAACCTAATTTTTCATGGTATGAACTGGCACTTCTTTGCTTTGACTTTTAAGCATACTTTTCCTAATTATCCCAAAATTTCAGAACTTCAAACTTCTGCAAAAGTCGAAGCAGGCAAGGTCATCAAGATATATACTGCAGCGCTGCCATTGTAGACCGCACATGATAATCTCCATACAATATTTAAAGGCTGATGGGGCATTGGTCTGGCTCATTACCAAGACATTTTATTCATATAAACCACATCAGGTAATGAATGCTGTCTTGGGATGGTCCTCTTCCTAGACACTAATTTGATAAAATCCATTCTGGAGATTGATCAATGATGCAAAATGCATTTCCCTTACACATTCTAAACAGTCATCAAGATGGGACAAGGTGTAAGAATCTTTCTTGGTGACACTGTTCAGATAATGATATTCAACACATGGCCTAACAGATCCATCTTTTTTTCTCACATAACATGGGAAAACCCAAGGTGAAGTGCTTTCCTTATAATGCCTGCTTTAAGTTGACTTGCAATACTTTTCTCTTCTTCCCCTTCAAAAGCTCTTGGGACTCTCCTAGGCCTCTGCTGCAGGGGCTTTTGCATCACCTATATCAATAGTGTGACACACTACATAAGTATTTCCTAGGTCTTATTGTGACTTAGCAAACACATTCTTATGTTTGTCAAGAAGAAGCAGAAAAGTCTGTTTGTGAGCATTTAATTATGTGCAACCGCTGTTGTACAGATTTACAGCCCTCTGCCCAATCTTTGGTTTAAACGTATTTTATTCTATGAAAAAAAAACAATTAGCCAACAAAAGCCTATATTAAGGCCTCTTGTACATATATGACAATACAAAAAATGAAATTTTTGGAACAGCATTACACAGATACATGGAACACACAGGACCACAGATGATGAATAAAGGTAAAGGGAGTTGGTATATGAGCTTCCTATACAAACTCCATATTGCCTAATTCAGTGGTTTACCAGCCCTTTTACAAGTACCACTCATAATTTAAATCTTCCAGTATCCTTAATATAATTTTGAATTGCTTAAAAAATTTCTATGTTTTGAGTCTTCAGATTTCTTTCAATACCAAATAATAAAGTATGATGACTGAAATACCTCAAAGGTATTATTTTCAAATGTAGTTCATTTCTCAACACATTGTATTTGCTACATTGAAAAAAAGAAATGATAGCTATTTTCAGTGCTGGCTGCACACAAGCAAGCTGGTGATTCAATAACACCAATTTTGTTCAGTTCATTGTTCAGTTGACTGCATCCCATTCCCATCATAGCATGAATGACAGCAATATTCCTTTTACCAGTATAATACAAATCATTACGTTTTGGTCTAGTTCTATTCAGTTCTCTTTTAAAGTCATCTCAGTGTTTAAGGTTCCTAAAATATGAGGGTAACAGATTCCATTCACGACCAGTTGATGGAAAAACCAATTCATAAAAAGTATCTCTCTTAACTTGAAAGGCACATAGTTCATTGTTACGTGATGAAATCGTACCAGATAACAAATTGGTTAGGTATGCAGGACAGAGTCCTTTCAAGGTATGCAGGAAAGAGTCCTTTGACTATTGTAAACATAAGTACTAATTTGTGTTTTCTTCTGCGTTCAGCTAGAGTCTCCAACCTGTTTCAGCATAAATGTTTTTAAGGTTAGCGTGAGCAAGTGCTCCTGTTACAATTCGAGCTGCATCCAGCTGAACAGGTTCTAACTTCTTTTTGTCTGTGTCAGTGCATCCATCCCAGACCACACAACCATACTCTAAACAAGGAAGTACAAATGGAACATACGAGGATGCTAAAGCTTGTTTGCTTAACTTGTACTGAAAATGTTTAAGAACACCTAGTAATTTTTGTGATTTTGCTTTGATATGATTAATGTGTGTTGACCAGGACAGATCTGAAGAGAGCCACAGACCTAGATGTTTGTGTATATTTATATTTTCAAGAAGGTTATGATTGAATATTAAGTTTGGATGGTCTCCAGTATTTGCTTTCCTACTAACTATCAGTGATTTGGTCTTGTTAGGATTGAAAGATACCAGCCACTGGTTGGACTATTGAGTGACTGACTTGAGATCTTGGTAAAGAGTTTCAGTTGTATTATTAATATTGTTAACTGTAATGTTCAATGTCGTATCATCACCAAAAAGACAGATTTCTGATATAATTATTTCAACAATATCATTTACGTACAAAAGGAACACCAAGGGCCCCAAAACTGAGCCTTGTGGGGCACCTGCTCTGATCTTACCCCAAGTTGATGCCTGGACCTGAACAACCACTGTTTGGGTCTGTGCATGAAATAGTCCTCCTTCCACTGGAGTAAAGACCATTTAATTCCTGCATAGGTTAGAACTTGGAGGACTATAAACTACTGCCAATAAAAATCTGTTGTTGTGAAGGCGAACCTCCACCCACATAATTTCAAAAGCGTCTTTTTACCACACATGGGTTGCATATAGCACAACACCACCGCCAAGACCACTTATGCGGTTGCATTGCATTAAAGGGTGGAAGCCCAGAATTTTGAGATTGGTGCTATCTTTATGAGGTGAAAGAAAGGTCTCAGACAGAGTTATAATAACAAAGGATTGCGCTATTGAAGACCTAATACACAAAAAGTTTGTTTTGTTAAGACACAGTACATTTGCATGACATATGTTCACATCAATGAACAAACCTTCAGTGGGGCCTAGGTTTGGATGCACATCCCCAGACAATAACAGCAGTAAATGATGTAAAGTGGCAAAGCTATCCACACTATTTTCGATAAATCTATGGAATTGTAAAAGAAAAAAAAACTGTTGAACTCTTAGACCACGGTATAGGCCTACCCCTGCACTATTTCTACCTTCCGTTTTATGTAAAATACTAATTGAACACATTACCATAAAGTATACCAAGTCTGTAAAGTGCATCAAGAATGGTGCAGGTATTTCCACCCACAAAATTAAATTTTGCTCTGTGCCAAGTTGGAAAAGCGTTTTGAAACCATTATAGAAAGTACAGACAACAATTCCTGTATTTTGATTTATAAAAATGACAATAGATGGAAATGTTTAATAAATGGTATTACAATTGTTCTCTCTATACAAAAGTATAGATGTGAAAATAGTTCAACTTTACATGACAGAGAAAAAAGGCATTCCCATAGTTCTAGCAAGAACCCATAGTTTTTGAATTCCAGGTAATTAGTACTGCACACAGCAGCACCAGTTAATGCATACATGATGTACACTATGAGGTGAAAATACCAAAGTTTATACATTATTTTCCTTATAACAAACCTGTACGTTAACATCTGAAGAAACTATTTCTAAGTGGTATGCTTACTCTGTGAGATACATTCTATAATATATAGAACACTTGCTGTGAGAAAGAATATAAAATGAAATTCAAGTTATAGATATAATCGTTGCAGGATTGCCTTTTGGACAAAGGATAATCTATCATTTGTAGTGAGTTCATGATGCATAAATATGTAATATGCACTAAACCACTCTTCATTCTTTTAGAATCAGTCATAGGAGATCTGCTCACACATAAGGTAACAAGACCATGAATATATTCTGCGAAGAGTACATACATCAAACACTTAAAAATAAAACATAAAAAAGCAACTACGGTAATAGACTACACTAACTGATCTGTCCTCAGTTGATGATCACGGGAATCATCCCCATTCTGATCAATTATGAGCATGCAAATTTTATGCCCAATCTTTCCCAGGCAAACATGATGTTTCTTCTTCAGTCTCATGGTTCACATGCACATTAATATTTTGAACTGGTCTACTACCTTCACCAGGTATGTAATATTCTATGTGATCTACTTTATGTAATGTCCCTATAGTTTAACCCTGCTGTATGGTTATGTCCTCACTGCTGGTATTCATAACGTGCACTGACACACCCAGGTCAACTCTGTTAGGATCAATCAAAGAACTACCTACAAATAAGTATTCAGCAATTATGCCTTCGTCACTTGACTCAACTGCAGCACAATATGAGCCCCAGGTATTACAGTCAATTTCATTTTCTAGGAACAATTCACTGTTTGCAGGGACTGCTGTTGTCTCTCTCAGACTCACCCTTGCAACTTGAGGGGGGCATCCTTTAATTTTGCAATCAACCCACTCATTATTAACTTCCTGGCCACTTAGTTTAGATGAAACAACAGAGTCTTGATGATATAGGAAGTCCATTCCTAACAAATCATTCTTGCAATGGGTGCCACAAACACCTCCCATTCATATGAGTGCCCAACAAGTTCTGTATTCAATATAGCAGTGCCTACCACATTTAGTGTATCTACCTTCATTAGCAACTTCTGAATATACATTGGAAAGTAGGGCTTTGAGCCGGGGTTTCTCTTCCTTGTCAAACTGGTCATAAAGTTTTGACAAAATAATTACAACAGCACATTTATTGAGCAGGAATTCAGTCTCCAGCTGATTGACGTTTGCTGGCACAAACATCAACCTTTCCCAGTCCCCACTTGGGTTGCTTTTTGGAACCACCATGCACATGTAGAGGAGCTTGGACTGGTATTGGCAAGGAGAAAACATGCCCCTGTGTGCCCCACACATTTGCTGACCTACCAAGGGTATGGGGTATAGTCTGGCTAGCACTGACATGAGGCACAGTCATTGGCACATTTTGAGCGGGTGGCTGGCTGCGAACTGTTGGAGTGCTGGTTAATTTTACCTTCAACTCTCAGGCCCTAGTTTTTGCTGTTCAGCTCTTTTTAACAAAGTGTCCATATAATCAGCTTACCTTTGGCTTTCTTCTGCCATTTTCTGTCTGTCTTGCTCTGTGTCTCTAGCTTGTGCCGAGTGCCATCAGAAGCAGTGCAATTTATTGCTCGGCCTGCGTGTCACCTTCTTGCCCACTACTAGCCTCTGGAAAACTGGCCATTGTCCATGTAACTTGGTCTGGATTGTCCATATTTATGGTTACAGCACTGCAAAAGTTCTTTTAAATTGTTTATTTACTGCTTCATAGAAGAATTATAAATGTACCATGCTTTTGCTAACAATAGGACACCAGCAATTTCCTGGATATTAGTTCTGTATCTTAGCTTTGCTACTTTCTGGTCTTCCCTGGGAACTAATACACAGCACCCTAAGTAAACAATATTTCTGCACTTGAGCCATTTTGCCACTTTGACAATGGATGCAGCCATAGAAAGGTCTACTGTTTGGACCTTGTTCGCAGGACAACTGTGAGCAGAGTCCTATTTTGGTAGCACAACAAAACAAAGTTCATCTTCAGTTACTGTCAACTCATTTATTTTCACTGTGTTGCCTTGCTAGGTCTCTGAGACAGCATATAATAAATTTTATCCCACCATTACCACCAGTGTTCTGTTCCACCACTTTTGTAAATCTAGTCGGGTAGCAGGCCAAAATATAACTGAGTAGTAGAACAGAAATGATTAATAATGCGGTTTATTACTGTAGCCCTATTCCTATGTGCCAGTCTATTGTCTGCTGACTGGGATCCCCAGTTCCAACTAACACTAAGTTGGTAGGCGTCCATCCTCCATTTATAAGGGCCAAGGCTGTTGCACAGTTGTTGCATGGACCACCGTGTGTAAGACAGAAGTTGCATGTAACCTGCACAGGGTAGGGTTGGTGTATCGGCCCCTCCAACTTGCATGGGTAGTGTGGCATCAAACCACCATTCAGTCAGCCAGGCTAGACCCTTGGCCTTTGTCCATGCTAATCTTATTGGTATCAGGTTGCCTGTGGACCTTTGAACCAGCAGAGCTGTTGGATTTATCAGCAGGGAAAAGAGTGCTGACTCTACGGGCCTGTCTGTACTGACGGTGCAGTATGGCCCATCAACCTGGTCCAGACACCATGTCAACACTACCTAAGCACCTCAGGAATTCTCCACTACACCACTGCTGCCCTGACTATGTGCAGCTGTGCAAACATAAACATCCCCCCCCCATGGAGAAACTTGTTGGGTTGGCTGAGACTAGTTAACAGGCCTCCATAGCTGTGTGCCTTACCCAACAGACTGCTTCCACTGACCAGTACTACAGTGCCAGGACAGCACCTTCTTTTGCCCCGGACTCTTGCTCTTTACACATGGGAGAAGGGGTCAGCTTATATTCTCAGGGCAGGAAGCAAGCAATATTCAAGTATAGCTCTGATTAAGGAAATATATAAAGTTTCCAAAGTGTGTATCTAATGTAAATCATAAACCATTCTTAATATTTATCAGTTTGGATGACCTAATCGTAATTTCGGTGATATGATCTTGTCCAGCGTAGATCAGAATGTACCGTAATGCCAAAATGTTAATGTTGGGGTACTTTGTCTAAGGGATGGCCCTCCAAATATATAGGTGGGTGATCTGGTTGATTAATTTTTTGAGAGATTTTATCATAGATTTAGTCTTCAAGAGGGTGAAGGTAGCTTGCCAATCATAAGACCATTGATGAATGTCTGAAAGGTCAGAATTTATAGTATCAGCTCCAGTGACAGGATTTTCAACAGTGAGGTATAAGGAAGTATCGTCAGCTAACATTTATGCTTGAAAGAGCTAAGGCGAAAATTGGTTATCCATATAGTCAGAAAACCATTCGAGGAGACTACCGATAATATCAATTTTCTTTAGCTTATGAATTAAACTAGGGTACCAAACTTTATTGAAAGCTTTATTTATGTCAAAGGAAATGATACGGACCTACGTCGATTGATCAAAGGCTAAACATAATTCGTGGTAAAGAAGCAGTACTAGTAATTGGTTAATAGTAAAGTCTCCCGGAATGAAGTCGGGTGATATAATTAGATTTTTGTAGCAAAAATTAAATACAAGTTTAAAGAGTATTTTTTAAACCTTTTCCTATACAACTGAGGAGTGAAACTGGCCTACAGTTATTGCACAAATTTTGATCTCCCTTCTTGTGAAATGGAGAAATGCTTTGTTCCAAGCAGAGGTAAATTGATTGGCTGACAGGGGCAGATTGAATAATTTAGTTAAAGAGGAAGAAATAACAGGCGCTGCTTCCTTTAGGTGCTTTGTGATTCTTCTACCATTTGGACCAGAGGCTTTAGAAATGTCAAGACTTAAAAGGGTTTCAAGAACCTCCGATTCAGAAACCAGTAAAGGATGGAGAATAGTGTCAGGGTGGTCAGCATGTTCATGTATAGTGGCAGGAGCAGCATCGACTGTACATTTTTGATGGAAGAAGGAATTAAAAATTTCAGCTTTAGATGCGCTATCTGAAACATGTTTGTTCTCATGTAAATGTGAAGGTATTATTTAAGAATTATTTCTGTTCAAAAAATATTTAACGGTTCGCCACCAGGATTTATTTTTCCATGACGAAATCATTTAAATCATCACATACTCTATTGTTATAATCTTCTCCAGCGATTTTAAATGTTCGTGATAAAACTTCCTAATTTGGCAAAAAGATGCCCAATCATTAAGTGCAGACTTATTCTTTTTCGCCTGCTCATATTTCCTTCTAACCTGTCATGTAAGGAGACGACTTCTGGCGTTAAACCAGGGTCTGATCTAAATAATTTTGTTTGGAATGTAACAAGTAGCAGACTCAAGAAATTATTTTGACCAAGAATGACAACAATTGTCAATATCATTAACACTAAAACTGAAGTTCCGATCAACTGTTTGAAGATGGCTTCTAAAACGATCAAAATTGACCCTTTTATATTTTCATATCCGACGTTTGTATGCTACCTCCTTTGTCTTCATAACTTAAGGCTTGCTGCCACAGCTGACTGACCAAATTAGTTATGGGAGGCAGCACACAAACATCACGAAGCAGGTCAAGTTCAAAAACTAGCTTCCTGTGATCATTTATCAATTAGTTCATTAATCAAAGATCATTAGGCAACCTCCAGATCTGAACCATTAGGCAACCTCCAGAGGACGTTACTGTGATAACTGAAAAAAATATTGTATGTTGCTCCACGAAATTTGGTTAGTGATGCACGTTATGATGAATCAGGTCACGTACGAAAACTAGCTTCCTTCATTAACTAATTAGTTAATTAACAAAACATCGTTAGGAAATATCCAGGTCCAAATGGCCATATCTTTGTACCTGTGACCCCTATTCGTTTCAAATTTGGTTCAAGTAGTCTATAGACCCGAGGAATGTTTCTACGTGGGTCAGACTGTCCATCTGACTGACCATCTGTCCCCCTGGTCAAGATAACAGATTTTTGTCTTTTTCTCTGCATTTAATGGTTAGGTCGTCTTCAAACATGGTGGGAATGTAACCTGTATATATGGCCACAAGATATGTATGAGTGGTCCTGCTCAATTCTTTTTTGAATTTTTTATGGATTTTTGAAATTCAGAATGATGGTAATAAGAGCACATTTTAACATGGCATATAGTACATGTACTATATACATGCTGTATATAGTACATGCATATAATACTTCTGAACCCATTAGTTTCAAATTTTATTCAAAGACCTGTGGGGGTTTTCTACGTTTGTCAGTTAGTCCGTCTGACTGACCGTTTGTCTGTGCGTCTCCCTAGGCAAGATAATATTGTTTTTTTTTTCTCTCTAAAACTAATGGTGAGATTCTCTTTAAACTTGGTGGGACTGTACCTGGTATACATCTCCACAAGATATGCATGAATATTATGCTCTATTGAATTTTTGATTTTTTATGAATTTTTGAAACCCCAAATGATTGTTGAGAGCACATTTTATCTCTTGTTTAATATGTTTTCTTGAATATAGCACCAAAGCACAAGGCCATCATGGTCCTCTTGTTTTTTTAAAGATTTTTTTGCCTTACTCATTGTCCCACACCATTTTTGTGAACTATGTTGCATTAATATGGTGCATTGTACATCTTGTAGGGCCTGTGTGGCATTTATACGTTCTCCCTCATCCATATTTGCATCTTGATACAGTCATCCATCCTTTGAAAGACCACTCATAGGGCAGGTCAAAAGGTGGTCACATAGAGTAGGTGGCTTTGCAAAAAAGATTCAGTAACATGGGAAAGATAGCACTAATATTGTGACAAAAGTCGGCTCTTAAAGATGATTTCTCAATTGGGAGACATGCGGGGGATATCTTTCTTGTCGCGCGACGACTATCTGTAGTTTTCCAGTTGAATAGCACCTATTGCTGTATCATGTTTATTTCTACCTCTATTTTTCCAAATATAGTTGAAAACACATTTTTTGCCTTGTTAACAATTTCTTCAGGTACTGTTAAAATGCTGAAAACATCATGAAGACGATTCGAAATATTTGAAATCATTCAATCAAGGCACGTTTCAGTTAGTGTGATAACTCGCGTAGGCTACTGAACATGTCAGGTAAAAAGTTAGATTGAACAAAGTGACCAAGCTTGCTACCAGGATATGTATTGGGGTCTGAATTTAGGGCACCAGATAAAACAATATTATGAATTCCTGTGTGGTGCACAAGATATAGGCTGTCTTAGAACTTATCCCAAAAGGAAGTTAAGGAATTTGGTTGTCGGTACACCACACCAAAAAGGAAGGTATTATTGTGTAATCCTATTTGGCACCATGAAAGCTCGAAGTGTGCCAACTCCTGGTCTAGTCTTCGGGTAACATGTAATGGAGCGGAAACAGATAGCACAAAACCATCTCTAAGAGCACCAGGGCCATCACGTCGACAAATGTCATGAAAAGTGACTAATTTTTAATTTGTCTCGCTGGAATTTGGTGGAAGAAAAGTTTCAGACAAGGCAATGATATCAAAGTTACGTAAACGATCAGATCGTATAGAGTTTTACTTATCATCAGAAAGGCTGCGGATATTTATGCTGTATTATACATGTTGTGGTAAAAAGGGGAGTGGGGCAGGAAAATTATTATGTATTGTACAAATCTACAATATATTCATTGAATTTTGCATAAATTAAAATTCTTTAACTTTCGTTTTAATGCCATAGGCATTATCAAATCCATAGAATATATATATATATATATATATATATATATATATATATATATATATATATATATATGGAACTAGGCCTTATTTGTACGGAACTTTTTCGACTGTTTCGCAGCACTTGAACTTTCTCTGTGCCCTGTTATTTTTTATGCACTTTTTCCTTTATATTTTTCAAGGGGAAGACTGTTGTGACATCATGCTCTTACTTGCCATCTTCCATCCCACGGCAGGGAATGATTTTGTTATATGCAAATTATGTAGGGGACTTCACAACCGGGACAGCTGGTTGCATCTCAACAAGACTTGCGTGTTTGTGTAAATCCATCTTCATTTGCGTGCGGATACTTCTGTCAAATTTATGGCGTCTGTTCCTTTTTGTGCGTTAAGTATCGTGATGCATCTGTCGTGCATGTTTGTAGTTACTTATATATAATCCACTGTTGCATGGAATTGCAGTTCTTTATATAAATTGTTACACAAAGTCAGTCTTGCAGAGCACTGCTGCTGCCTCGACTTCTTTCAAATATGTGCTACTCGTTAATACGTGAGTATGTACAGGGCTACCACGTTAAGAGATTCACCCCTATGTGGATTTATGGTGGCTCATGTCGTGTTTTGTAATACTGCTCATACTTTGACTTCTGCTAAGCATTAATGATAGATGCTATTTTGGAGCATTATGTATAAGACATTTGATGCACTTGCCCTTGCCGTTTCTCGAGTTTTGTCCCAATGAGTATTTTATCTGTAGTTTTAGTGCGGGGACGTAGAATTTGAATTATATGAGCAATGAATGTCCCAATGAGTATTTTATCTGTAGTTTTAGTGCCGGGATGTGGAATTTAAATTATATGTATTTTGGGAACTTTTTTTAACCTGACATACAAAAAGGATAATTGGCAAATAGCACATGATGAGCAATGAATGTAAGCTGATCGTAGTTTCACTCAATTTCTTCAGTTTATGCAGGGTCTATACCATTGTAAGTATCCTGGACGTTGCGGGAAATTAACCAGCTCCATCGGTGCCCCCGAAGTAAAGCGGTAGCTCTCCCAATAATATTAATATTCATAGTATAATGCTGCTGTTTTGGAGAGGAGAGTACAGTGGGCACGCTGTACAGTATGCTTGCTGGAGTTTAGTATGCTTTTGCCAGCTTTCTGTGTTATTTACCATGGCTTGAGATTGGAGCATGAATTTCGGCAAACACAGTAATTAGTATGCAGAGAAAACTCTGACATAGACAGTTTTCGAAAACCAGCACTGGCTATAACAATGAATCCATGAAACTTTTGAAATGCATGACCTCCTCAATTTCCGAACCACTTGCTCTCATTATAATTCAATTCTTAGAGTTCTCACTCGCCAAGTACCTTATTTTTTAAAATGAAAACTGAAGGAAATGAATGTTTATAGCACTTTGTGTAGAAAAGTTGACTTAGCGATGACACAATGTATACTTCATTCACAATTGTATCGTGCGGAATAGCTTTGGTCCAAATTAACTAGTACTGTGAGCTACCGCTGCAACGCAGCGATCGCACTCCCGCTTTCTATTTGGCAACTGGCCTTTCTCCATTGCTGGGTAGGTCACTCGATCCTCGGCCGTCTCACACGGTTCTGCCTTCGGTTTGTTGTGCGTTATTTTTCTGCAATCGTCCCGTTGTTATACGGAAATTGCGTGGCCACTGGGTGCTCTGTTGTCGGACCTTTACTCCCAACAAAATGCCTTGAACAAATTCTATCAAATTTGCATGGTGGTTCATAATCTTCTGGTCTTTTCACCATATTCAACCACTCCTGTTGTTTCTATGTTTCTTTGGAGGAAAACTGTGGAAAGCTACCCCTTGCATCCGGGGGTATTTATCCAATTGACCCAGCTTTCATGTGTCTGGGTTACAGTCAGGAACTTTGCAATTGTAGACTGTCTTTGTAGCTTGGAAATACTTCCGTAGTACGTTGGAAAATAACAATCAACTTTGCAATGTCATTTGCCTGTACTATAGCTATGGCCCAATATGGCTGCTATATTGAAACGACTTAACCTGCCGCAAGGTGCACCGGGAAATGACCCGGCGCTCTAGCAGCTACCGACGGTACTAGCTAATTTTGACCTTAGGTATTGCGTATCATATGGTGGCTGTACTCGTCAAGCATCGCTACTTTCCGTCATAGTTTGACCACCAGTGTCAGTGACGTCATAGAAGGGAGCTGCTGCGCCAATTCCGCTTGTAAAACATTGACTTGCAGCAATCAATGTTAGTGTGGTGATGGTTTACTGGATTAAAATGGGCTGCAAACAAGAAACTGTTCCAGCTTGTCCAGTCTGAACTCAGCACCCATAGTGAACCTATGTTGGAAGGAGTCGACAAAGTCGGTCTTCACCGGTGCAACTGGGACTGATCCAGTTTGCGTCCAGGGATCATGCCGTAGCTGAGTGCTACAGAAGATGACCAAAGCTGGCGCTTGGGAAGTTTTGACTGGTAAGGGATGCTTTTCAAAAGTCGTTGTGCGAAAATGCCTGTATAAGGGACTGGTTGAAGTTCAGGTCTCTGAGTACTGCCAGATTATAGCATGCAATAAAAAGGGCAGGGCATTAATTATATTAGTGATTTGCTTTCTTGTGTGCAGTTGTCTTCGTTTTGAGTTGAGTTTACATTTACACTGTCTTAGTGTGTGCTGTACACTGCCGGTATTGCCTACTGGCAACCGCGCAAGTTGGCCTGTCGTAAACTTCAACCAGTCACTTATATAGAAATTTTCGCACAATGACTTTTGGAAAGCATCCCTTACTGTTCTAAATTTCCCAAGCGCCAGCTTTGGTGATCTTCCGTGGTAGCTACGGCATGGTCAGTGTTATTGGCAGACTCAGCCCCAGTTGCACCGGCACAGACCGGCTTTGTGGTAGCCCGTCAGTGGCTCCTTCCAGTAAGGCTTACTTTCTCTTTCCTTCTCCCTTCCTAGTCCTACCGTCCTTTCTCATCCTCAGTAAGGTCCTAATCGGAAAAGGACCTGCTAAAACTGAGATCCAGGTCATTCTCAGCGTTGCTTCTGCTCATGCGTTCTCTATGGCTGTCCGCCATTCTATCACATTGACTCCCATCCGCGACTTCACGACTTAGAGTCTGCTTGACGGCAAAAAAGGCCAGAACTTGTAAATGTTGGGTCCGTCATGGGCAACAAAAGTCTGTTGCAAATAAAGTTATTTTCCTGTGCGAATATGGCAAATTTTCCTCAAAAAGTATTATAACACTCCAAGTCCTTCACTTTGAACAAAAATAAATCTCAATCTCTTGGCTTTTGGGACCTTTAACAACAGGTATATTTCGTCATAATTTAAAAATTGCAAAGCTGATACCTTTATACAAGAAAGATGACAATACCCTGTTAAACAACTACAGACCCATCTCTCTTCTCTCTGCCATTTCAAAAATATTTGAGAAAATAGTGTATACACAACTGTATGATTACGTTACTGCCAAACTATTATTCTTTTAAGAGTCAACATGGGCTCAAAAATTACATTCAACTGAGACTGCTACTTTAGAATGTATTGACTGCACTGTAAAGTTTCGCGACAATGGTGAATTACCCATAAGTGTATTTATAGACTTATCCAAGGCCTTTGACACTTTAGACCATCAGATTTTTTTTTTATGACAAATTAAAAGACTCTGACATTACTGGTGCAGCTTTAAAATTGGTTTCGAACCTATCTCACAAATAGGACTCTGTTTGTTCAGTTTGAAGATGTTTTTCGAAGTCTCTACCAATAACAACTGATGTGCCGCAAGTATCAGTACTTGGTTCCCCCCCTTTCATTATCTTTACCGATGACATGCACTTTGCATCCTCTAAATTTGATTCTATCTTATATGCTGGTGACTTTACTTTAGTAAACTCTTTGGTTCCTTCACTTTCCATTCTGGTTGCAGAGCAGATGTACAAATGCATCTGATAATATTAATATTGAATTAAATAAAGTCTGTGATTGCTCGCATCAAACAGATCTTGATCTTTAACTTTTCACAAAAGAAATTAGATTTTAAATTAAATCTAAAAATTAACAATATTCTAATTTCAACGTATGATTTTGACTTTCTTGGCCTACATATTCAAGAACATTTAAACTGGAATGCTCATACAAGTAAAACTGGAAAAAAACTTTATAAAGTAATTGGAATCTTAAAAAGACTAAATAGTTATATGCCAACTAAAGGCTTGCTGCAAATAAATTATTCTCTATTCATATGACACATCTAAAGTGTTAACGACAGATGTATCAGGGCAGCAAAGAGGGATTTTGATGTGCGTTATTAGATCCTCAACATTTTTCTACTTGTTCTTTGGGGGTACCAGACTGGTACATGGTAGAACACCATGTTTTCGAAAGAATAGTAAACTTTTCACTTCTTCGAGTTGTGAATGTTAGCCATGCAGAAACTGGACAGTTGTTGCAAGGTCCACAACCATTTGGTCTGATAGAAGGAAAACAATTATTCGAGTTTTGTCTTCTTACTTCTATGTGAGTATAAAATATTGTGACGCATTCCTAACACGTTGACTATGCACATATTTACTGTTAAACGCTGTCAGCTAAAACTACCAGACGTCAAGTTGTACTGTACACATTGTATCATTCAAATTTACAATACAAAGAAATATGCCCTTGTTACGCAAAGTAAGGCGTCAAATTTAGAAAGTATTTAAATTGTAATTGTGCATGCGGATATTCAGTGCCTCAAGGACCTTTTTTTTCAAATGTTCTTGCGGTACCAGACAAACCAGCTGATGCACACAGTAGAACCCCATGTTCTCAAAAGAAAAATACTTTTTTAACCTCCAGTTGTGGATTTTTCCGTTTTATAGAAATTGATCGTTATTGCCAGATCTACTAATGTTCCCAATTTGATTTGATAAACGGACATTAGAACTATTGTGAGTTTTGTCTTGTTATTTCTGATGTGGACAACGATAACGTGCATGACTTTAGGTATTTAGTGGCCAATTCCTTTGCCAGAAAAGCCTCATTATTGGAGGCTATGAGGCGATCCAGAATAAGTTAAATTGGAATCACAGAAGAACCTCGAAGAAATATTTGACATATGAGATGATACTTAAAAAATGGCCCTTATACACAAGGTTGCTTCGATGTTAATGCAGACCATCATGTATCTGTAGTGGTACTGTACACTGCCCTTTTAAATGTTTCAGAGGAAAATGACATTCCTTTCGGTCAAAAGCTCTGAAGTAAAATCAGTTTGTCATTTTAGAGTCATCTGGGACGATACTGGAAGACAATCGTTTACGTAAGGCAAAGCTAGATATCCGTTGCTAAGGAAACAGGTCTGTGGAATTTTTGTCCAGCGAAAACTATTTGAGGGATCTTTATAAATATGATAAATTCAAACCATTTAAAAAAGTTCCAATCGATTATTTTTATAAACACGCTTATTCAGTAGCAACCTATGTTTGTGACGGGTCTCCATAGGAAAGGGTTATATTTTCAAATGTCCAAACACAAAGAACAAAAGCCATATATTTATATGAGAGTGTCCTGGATTGACAATTGGCGGTAACAGCTCTTCGAAACTGCAGATCAAAAAATCTCGCGAGATCACGTGACCTTATTTGCATAATACGAGTTTCAAGATGGTGCCGCTTCTGGTGATCTTATAGGACACTCATTTGCAAATTCAAGAAGGTGGCACTTCTGGTGAACTTAAACGCGTGAGTTACGTCCAAATTAACGTCATACACGACAATTTAAGGCCAGAAAGAATTAAGCTTATTGCGTAATTCAATTCATCGACATCACCTGAGCCATCCTTGACGTCACCAAGAACTGAAGTGTATTGTCCGTTTGAAATGTATTTATTGGATACAAAGAATATTACAATCTTTTGAAATCTGTCATTTTTTACAACAAAAGAGACAAGAGATTGACAACACATCTAGCCTATTGACGTCATACGTAGCTGATTACGTCATGCACGGTAGATTGACGTCAGAGGGGATTAAGCTCAATGTGCAGTTGACATCGTGTGGGTGATTAGCATCATATGTGGTAGGTTATTAACGTCATGTGTCAATAGATGCAAAGAGTCTTTATTGAAGAAAAAACATTTTGTTTCACCATATGCACATTTTATATTCAGTTATGAGACATTTTTAGTGGGAGTCTGAGTGACGTCATTTTACTCTGTTAGGATAAAGTTGAATGCAGTGGAGATTGATATGCATATTGAAACTTATTTCATAAGACATTAGACGAAGTGTCATACTCTTGTCACAACTGTGGTCTTCCCATGCCTCTGGTCACTCAATACCAGTGGCAAAACATGTCTTGATTTGATAAAAATGGAATGTTTTTCACTGACAAATATTGGGTGAACAGATCGGAGAAATGTTGCAAGAAACTGTGTGATGTGGTTGATTCATATTGTTATATAATTCGAACTAAGCAAGTACCGTTACCCGATATGACCGAGTTGGTCAAATGGCTTTTTTTTGGTAGCATATCCAAAATAAAATGGCTGGCATGATGGAAGACAAAGCACCAGATACCAGCATCAAAAAAGAGGGAGAAGAATAGTGCAGAGCAGTGGACAAGCATTTTATTGCAAATTAAGTAGAATCAACTATGCTCAGATCACTGCAGCCCTGAAGAAGATGCTGTGCATCATGGTAATAACGCGGATATTCATGTCTTTAGCCATGGCTTTGCGGAGTCACGCAGCTGGTACCGGCTGCCGGTATTTTGAAGGACATTATACCGTCATGTGCGTGGACCTACCTCTAGCTCACCTAAAGTTCTTTGCTTTAAACAGGATACCACTTATAAAGGGACTGAGCCTTGTAGGCAACAATATTTCTTATGTAAACCCTCTCTAAATATCAACATTACGAGATTGGAGCTGTTAGATATACGTAGTCAGAGAGTTCCCATTGACCGGACCTCTGTCCTCAGCTTGCCTTCAAATATCACCGTTCTCAGCACGAAAAGCAAGAATGAAACTTACCTGGAAGATAACACTCCTCCCTCAAGCCGTGCAGAGTCGATCAATATTATGACAGAAATTGCTAGCACTGCAACTTTTACCCGTAAATATATGAGTGTGTTAGAAAAGGTGAATGAAAAATCTCTTCTCATACAGAATTTCATCAGGGCAACAGAGGCTACAAACAAAAATTTGACACTAATTGTCACCGCACTGGGGTCAACTGAGCAGGCAACAAAGGGAGACATCACAGAGGACGGAAATTGTTGGATCATAACGACACTCCTCGGACCGAGCGACGGCAAGGCCGCACTGACAGTTCTACACTTGACACACTGAAAGAATACAATGAAACCGATTTGTGAAAGTTCTGTAAACCAGCTCGCAATTTCTACTCTCCTTATGGACCGTTGTTCTGAAAACGTAAACGTGAAATTGCCTCAATTTAACATATTTGTCAATGTACATCAACGAATTAATTAGTGGCTCTTTCAGAGAGACTTCCCAGAGCAAATACATATGAATCGCGTGGTTCCTTACATTTGCCAATCATCTTACTTTGTGTTACAAGCATTATATTCTAACAAAACAACACTGACTCAATCTGTGTTTTAAGTTTTTTGATTCCTATCATAAACTTTAGTGCTTTGCATGTAATTGTTTAATTTCCTTTACAATATTGATAAATGACAACGAAGCAGAATGGGTTTTTATTCAAACCACATGCGCCTATCCGGTCCAAGTACGGAACAATGGTGCGAATATGCCAAAATTATCCTAAATATGGTTCAAAAACATTTCTATAATACTTCAAAGGGCATGTTTGTTTCCACCATAATCTGTACAAAATTATTGTACTTTTTGTGCGTAATTCATGACGTACACGTGATCAGCTTGCTATATATTTTGAATTTCGGGCTACTCAGTGTCTCATTTTAGTAAAGTACAGAACTATAGAAGTAGATATTATGAGGCTATTGAGCAGCAGGCCGTCATTTAAACAGACAGCTGATGCAAAATGTCATGGCTCCTTTTTTTGGACAAAATGTCTTATCCTCAAGATTTGGCAAGCAGCCGTAAATGTTTTGTTTCAAGACAGAATCTATCATAGAGGTCATCTTGACGTTTTGGTGGTATCTGCTGTTGATGTCATAATACAATTACAGGTTAAAGGCGACAAAAGATCAGCTATAGAGATTAAAGATGTCTACAACAAATGGGTGATACACACAGCTAGGAAACAAGTATTTAACGACATGGAAAGCACTTTATGTTAAACATGTGGGACACTGCCAAAATTACAAGAGGAAAATGATACATTACAAGGTCACTTAATGCAATGCCACCAATCAGACTTTAGATATGCGTCCTTGTTGAAACATAATTATTTCCTAAACAAGCATAGAGCTATGTTTGATAAAGACAACGAAGTAGACTTATTGGCAATGTGACGCTGGAGTTTACATTGAAACAAAATTATCGCATTAATCAGACAAGGGGCTTATTGTATGCATTAAGGAGTCACCAGTTAGTAGGCTTAAAGAGTGCACAGTGAAGACGATTTACTGATCCTCTGATGCCCAGACACAAGCATCAAGGGGGTTAGCCAAATCTAACACCGTTAATATTTTAAACAAAATTTCCAGACAAATGGTCCTCTTATGTTTCACCATGGACCCCTTGTTCGTCTCAATACCCATCAATACTGATTGTAGGATCTACTTATTTGTCAAGGGAATTGCAGAAGCCTCCCTTTTGGTGCAACACACAAATAGCATTTATGTACAGTTTTTATACCGGAAAACTTCAAATGGCTTCATATCTAGTCAAAGTCACTGTGCTGATTGGCACTGGTCTATGGTTGAAAAACATGCAAAACCTAAGATAAGCATACATGTGGGTGTGGTAACCTGCTTTGGTACTGTCTGCAAAAGGGCTATATAGCCCCCTACACAGCACAACCTCCATATCCAGTGCCAGCATCTGTTTATCTGGGGGGAGAGAAGAAGACAAGTTTGCGGTGACATATGATAAAAGAGCATTTTGGTGTCAGCATGACTGGGTGATTCAAGTGAAAATCCACATGACACAGATTAGCCTATTCACGAAGGTGGCTGGCCCAGCCAGCCATTTTGTTTTGTGCCCCAAAAGTGAAATGCAGTGAGGTGGAAGTTATACTGTGCTGTGTAGCTAGAAGAGCTATCTGAGAACTTGCATAAAAACTGACTCTTTAGATGTTCCCTTGTTTATTATACCCTGTGCCGCAGTACTATCTGTGAACACTTGTACATGCTTATCTGCCCAATAAAGGCCAGTGGTGTACTGCTATAGCAATAGGTACAACCTCCTCAAAGTTTATGTGCTTTGCCTCAACTTCGGGCCATCACACTGCCAGTTGACATAAAACCAGTCAACACCTAATACAACCCTGCTTCGAGTATAACATGCATGCATATGCATGAATCAGGTTCATAGGGGTTCTGTCTACCCTGATGCACCAGTTAGATGCCCTGATTGATCAATTGATATAATTGCCTCTTGCTTTCCCTGCATTTTTGACAACAAGTCCTACAAGCTTTTGCTGTGGGAGACACTCTATCATAACTAATGAATTTATTTCTATCCCCCCAAAACGAAAAGCATTGTATGGGTCCAATAACCTTTCTGTAATTGATAAGAATCCTAGTCTGATTAAGAGAGCCAGCAAGGTGTTCAGTGCCATGAGGCACTCATCAAAGCTATCCATGATACAAGCAAAATCATCTAGATATGCATAACTTCTCACAAACTCTCTCCTGTGCATCATTTGACACACTGCCTGTGTAAGATTGTTAAAATGCCAGGCGATGCCCTCATGCCAAATGGCAGTGCCTGTTGGACAAATATGTAGACTTCATGTCATCTATGAAAATCCACTGTAGGCCAGTAACCTTGTTACTGTGATCACTTATATGCACTGATCGGTATGATGCCATTAAGTCCACCTTGCACATATAAGAGTTTTGTGTAACATCTTTTACCATGCTATCAAAAGTTTTAATGAAAATGGCTCATAGGAGTCCTAATGATTCAGAGCCCTGCCCTCTGGGAGGCTTTAGTCATGGATAAGCCTAATATCATCTTCATCCTTAGGTACAGCTACTAAGGCAAAGGTAGTATGGGGTTTCCTCTCCACTGCCTTGGAATTTAATTGAGAATTTTTTGTTCTGCCCTGACCTTGTTTTCCGTGGCTGAACTAAGATTTCTGAATTCAGCTGTGTTGAGGGAAGTATTTTCATCGATAATGTGGAAGCCATTCTTCAGACCCTCTAGAATGAATTGCCTGTCAATATCACCCTGGAGTTCCTCCTCCCAGATGAGAGGGTCTAGTCTCCTCAATGCTTTTACCTGGGGTCATGGGGGGGGGGGGGTGGTCATGATTTGGTCAATCATGTGCTCTGCCACAATCAGGTACATTACATATCGCAAACATGTTCATACCGCAACTTGAACTCAGTCTACACTCGCTTAAGCCTTTGTAATTACTGCATATCTCCTGTGCTGTAGTTATGAATGAGGGGTGGGGTCTACTGTGATTCATACGGACTGCTGGAACTAGTGCTATTAGTTCCATGCCCATTGATGTTATCCTGGTGAGAACCATTGTGAAATTTATCTGACCCTTGTACGTGTACTGGTTTACCCTTCATGAAAAGCATCATGAGCAAATGGGATTGGTCTGTACCCCACCTGAAACTATCCATTGCTTGCATATAACTGTAAGACCTATCATATTGTAATACCCTGATTAGGGGATAAAGTTTAGTTAATTGTGATATTTTTACTGTATATGCCATGTAGTCCCCTAATGATGTCAAATCTAACTGGCCCTCCCCAATAGGTGATGCATAATGCGAATATTTGCCGTGAACTACTGAGCAAAACTAACTTATTCCAGTTTAATCTTCCATTGTGTTTTGACACACATCTGTATGCCTTTGGCGTTTACAATCTTTTTCTTGTCCCTATATCATATGTGTATTTTGTAAAGTTAGCCACACCATAAAACTCCACCTGACATCATGCCCCAGGAGCATATAGGTATGCCTGATTCAACAATGATGGTCCCTGTGGATGTGCGTGCTCACCCAGCAATGGAAAACCTGGTTGCATTGTACCTGCAATGAAAAGATTGGCCGTTGTTGGGGGCCACATGCTGAAAAGTTCATCTGCCATATCACCCTGTGAAATCTATAGCTCTTTCAGGGCCTGGGCCATGAATACATGTGCCCATAATTGTTGCAGGCTAAGGGATGCAGCTTCAACTAGCTCTCTCTCCACATGTTCATGTTGATTTGCACGTCACAGGGTGCCATCATCTTGGGTGTTACTTGATTGTCCCGTATTCTCCAACCGGACGTTGGAGCCTGTTGAAAGTATTATGACAGGAGTGTTGACTTTTCCCACTGAGACATGAAGTTACATCAGCACTTGTGATTGCAGTATCTGCTGCCCAGATGTAAACTTTTTCTGCCCTCACTCTGGCCTCCTGCAGTTAAGTCTCTGACAGGATCGTCTAAGTCCTATTTTCTTAGCAGCTGAACAGTTTTAGCAT
The DNA here is from genome assembly GCA_964020975.1 of Hermodice carunculata. Lineage (NCBI taxonomy): Eukaryota > Metazoa > Annelida > Polychaeta > Eunicida > Amphinomidae > Hermodice > Hermodice carunculata. The sequence continues at coordinate 1,464,837 of OZ026616.1, read as the reverse complement.
TTAAGATTCCGGGGCTTACCCAAGACCTTCAAATCAGTGAAATTGAGCTTTTGTTCCTTTTGAGATGATGCAGTGCTAATCTTTATCCATGCCAAATAGTGTCACTGTAACATGTGTATTTCTTTGAAAAACTTTAAGATGAAAAAGTGTCCCTCTGTCAAGCTATATGGAGTCAATCAGTTAATTAGCTGTTAGATATGGTCACTAAAGGTGACGTTTAGATAACCATTCACAGTCAAAGCCTCACTGGATGTGTTTTTACAGAGGAGAGGATTATTTCACAGATGACTGATTAGAACCATTATGTGGGTCAAAGGTGTGTAGGTCAAAGTTATGACAGAGTTTCAGGGATTTGCATTTAGTCATCCTTCTTACTGGTCTGAGAAGATGTCATTTGTAAGCAATTAAAGTTAGCAAGCCTCCTTTGTTATTTTTGGTATTGAATATCAGAAACAATTTTTTACAAGATTTGGTAATTTTGAGAAAACCTCACTCAAAACTGGATGGATGAATCTTTGTGAAAATAACAGCTATTTAAAAGCGAGTGTTTAACTTAGGTAAGCATTTTTTGTTCGGCAAATTTCCAATTTTCAGTGCTACATTTTGAGCTACAAAATGAAAAAACAATGATGCGTGAAAATTCAATTACATAAAAACCCATTCCTTTTAACGGAAAACAGAAAAACCCCAAACAATACCCTCCCAACCCCTCCCAACACCAAAAAAAAAAAAAAAAGAAAAGAAAAAAAGGGCAAAAAAAGACAAAAATAAAAAAGACAAAAAAAGGAAAAAATTACATAAAAACCCATTCCTTTTAACGGAAAACAAAAAAACCCCCAAACAATACCCTCCCAACCCCCCACCCCCCACCCCCCCAAACACCAAATAAAAAAGACAAAAAAAAAAAACAACAACCCAAAAACCACCCCAATAAACCGAAAAACCCTAACCCCCCCCCCCGAAAACACCCTCCACCCTCCAAAAAAAAAAAGGTTCCCTAAGTTATACTACTGTCTTTACATGGCCAATGATTTAAAGCTTTGTATGCTGAAAGCTTTGTTGGGATCCTGTCTCAAAGTGTAAATCAGACCCCTTGAATAACATGCCCCTTGCATCTTCAAATTAATCTTGGAATACAGTAAAACCTGTCCTTGTGGACACCTGTCTACTGTGGACACCTGCTTAATGCAGACGGTTTTGGCCAGAACCGAATATTTTTAAGTCATTTTCATATTGGTGATACCTGTCTACAGTGGACACCTGTCTATTGTGTATTGTTGACACTTTTTAGGGTACCAAATGCAAAAACAACCTGTCTATTGCGGACACAATATATCAATTTTTTTTGCAACTTGCTATGTTCCAAGCTGTACAATGCCGTTAAGCTGGAATCAAAGACTAATTAATCCATTGTTCAGTAGCCTGTAACACATACTAAGCTCACTCAGCCAAGCAGTTAGGCTGCACTGCCTCAACGAACATGCCAGGTGTCTCTGAGCACTGGTGCTCCTGTTGAGTGAGGTTGCTCACTCTTTCTATCAAACAATTAAGCTCCATAGATCAATCATTAAGCCTAAAACAAAGGACCCACTGAGACTCATGTGAAGTTATTCACAATTTGTGACAATGGCACATACAGTTATACTGTACTCAATGGATAAGATATCCCTGTGGTATGTTTGTTGTTTGCTTCCTTTCTGTTAGTAAAAGAAATTACGCAAACTTTCGTTAGCCTGGTAAGCCCTTACATACACAAATTTTCCCTCAAAGAATAAAAACTGTAAAATCCCAAGTTAAGATGAGTTTGAGTAAAGTATCAGGGCATAATGTACAAAAACTGAGAGCAAATGCTGTATGATCACTTGTGCAAAAAGTCTTCACATAACAAACATTAACTTAACATTATTTTCATACATGAACATGTGCTGGTTATATATATTTCAGCCATTTATATTGGTTAAAATTTGTTTTGTTGCAATGTAATAAAGTTATCTAACTTTGAGTTTTCCTGTCTTTTCATTATAATGATTAAATGGAATAAGATGAGGACAAAAAAAACATGGGCATATTTTATGACAGTCTATACAAGTTCACCTCCTTTGATACAAATGTACTCTGAGATCCCAAAAGTTCAGCCCCTGCCTATTGTGGACACCTCTCTATTGCGGACACTTTTGCCAGAACCACAGGTGTCCGCAATAAACAGGTTTTACTGTAATTATTGTTAGACTCAAAGGAGCTACACATATAGACAAAAGTAAAAATGTACATCAATGGACTTGTAGACAAAAAACAGACCCAGTGGCAATTTTTGTTCCACTATTTTATATTAACCCTAAATAAGGGCAGACACCTTAAGCTTGCCTTGTCTGCCTGCCGGTCAAACCGTGGGTGGCCTGAGGTTATGGAGGTACCGCTACCACTTGAAGATGATTACCCTGCCCAATATTCTGATCACACATCATTTTCTATTTCCTTGTTCTTTTGTTTTCCAACTGTCCATTAGACAATGATCAGTAAGTCGTATCTGTTGAGTTTTTGTGGGGGTAGGGACACAGTTTGACAAGCTTCTGGAATCACTTTTGGGGCCAGTCGGAAAAATGGCTGTGTTCTATTGTTCATTCTCATCCATGGGCCGTTCAATTCATTCGTGATAGTGGACCCTGGCCTAAAGAAATGGCAGGTGTCTGAAGTGCACTGGGGACTCCTTCTGCCTTCTGCATGAGAATATCCTGGCATCTTTCTGTCCTTCTGTTAAACTCGTGTAAGCTGTGTTGTTATTCCACAAAAGCAGCCTGTCTTCACCATACTTAATGTTTCTCTTCTTTTTTTTCAAACTGCTTGACCACTCTGTACACGTCTGATTGCCGCACGGACAATTAAGAACTGATTTTAGAAATGCTTCCGTAGGTTTTTTTTTCGGAAGACGATCAAATAAAACAGCTGAACGCTCTAATATACAAACCTATGGAATGACGTTTTGGTACACTATTACTTCTTGTAATCATTAATGACTGATGACAAATAAACTCTGCCTGCAGAAAGAATGTTGTAAAAAGAATATTTTATATTCTTCCCGCTGTAACTCCCACGTGTTGCCATAAAAGACTACAACTGGGTCAGGATACTAAACTGTTCAATATCAAACTAGATGACAAACTGAAGGACTCATTTTAGACAAATCAAAACTGATCATGCATTATGTAACTGACGCTCATATATATATATATATATATATGATTTAAACATTCATTCAGACTGGATAGCCCAAAGAGTCGATACAATACCTTATTCAATGAATAACATATGCTAATCAAATAAAAAAAATGTAGCGTCGGAGACTAATAAAACAGTAACAACTTTGTAGCTGAAAAGGCCATACTTGTGTATTGAATACCAGGAAGTCTGATTTGTAACACATCATGTTTATTCCTTATTAGTGTTACCATAAAATAAGGGGAAAATTGAGTGTCATTTAAGGGAGCTGTGCATATGCAATTTCAGAAAGATTTCCTAAAACAAACAATTATAGCTCTCAATGTTGAATGATATATGCTTTTATAAAGCTTAATAAAACAACAGAGAACTGATCTTTTTATCTGTATCATCCTAGTTAATGCCTAAGTGTCAAAGTCGTTCATTGAGGTTTTTTTGCCCCAGTAACTCATTTTTGAATGTCATTGTCTGTTTGATGACAAGTATGATTGATATCTTACAAGCTCAATTGAGTCCATATACTCCATCATAGTATATACCAAAGACTCCATTTTTCCGAATATGTACTTTTTGTTGAGACATAGAGAAGTCATATCAACGTTTAAAATAACGAAACACGTGTTTTATTACTCCAGAGAAAACAGGTTTTCTTGAAATTATCATGAAATGATTACGCTGCATACAACTGTTTGCACCTTCTAAATGGTATCTTAATAATCTTCTGTTATGTGTTACGTCCTTCTTACAGCATTTAGCATGTTGTGTGTGTATGTATATACATATAATTCTATCTCATGACCTAAATAAGTGCGTTGTAAGAGATAATGCTCTGCGCATGGCTAGTCAGTATGTTACACGCTTCCAGTGGAGTCAGTCGTTATAGAGGAATGCTTGTAGTTTTTCTTTCTTTCCAAAGTTTTTGCAGTTATTCCCTGCCAAGGACCGTGGCGAAACTTAAGGGCAATACAGGGAAGGAAAAAGAGGGTCTCACTGGTGTGGCTTGTGGAGATACTAATGACAAAGAAGAGAATTTAGTGCCAAAGAAGAGGGCTCCAAATGATAAGCATTCCAGCATGGCCGTAGATGCTACACAACATGAAACCAACAACCCAGAGGAATCTGGGCTGGACAGATTGGAAGCAACAATGCTTAAAATTTGCGATTTCACATACAGTTTCGTTAAAAGCCATGACAATAAAATCATGATGAAAATGATGCAAGTTAGGAAGATTATTAGGGGGGGGGAGCCAGAGACTCACACATTGGCCAAGGGCGGCCATGTTGATGTGGAGCCTGGTGAACTTACCAACCTAACTGGGCCAGCAGCAAAAAAGGAGAGGCTGCTTACGGATATTACTCGTGAGTTGAAATTTGGAAAAATTGATGTCGCACCTTTAAGTGATGGTCTTAAGAACTTTATGGCTAAACGTGTGAGAAAAAAAAGGCACTGAAGAGGGCTTTAGCCTTTTGAAAGACAAAGGGAAGGAGTATGCGTTCCCCTTCAACCTGCACTGATTTCCAAGTTCCCAGGGTGGGCGATTTCATCTGGGATCAATTAGAGAAGCACGCGCAAGCGAGAGATGCAGGCTGGCAATGCACACAAGACCACCTCTTGTGGGGAGCCAACACAGTGGCCCGGGCTATTGACATGCTGTGGGAAGCGGATGGTGAGCACACAAACTTTGTCAGATGCCCAACACTTTTTAGGTGCACCAAATGCAGACATTTGTTAAGAGACAAAAATTAAGTAAGCCCGACCTGAACAATGATTACAAGAAATTGTGTGCTTCAATGACACTTATGACAGACAGTTTGTTTGGGGAAAATTTATTTCAACAGGGGAAAGATAATGGAGATGCCAATTGGCATAAGAATAGACTCAGTACCACAAGAGGCAGGTCCAATGACCACGGAAAGGGAATGCCTGGCGCCTTGCATGATTTCCATGGCAACCTGCACCCTGGGTCGAGTTTTCAGGCAACATGGTGCGGCCATGGTTTTTCAGGGTCATGGAAACCTGTGCAGGCTGTGGGTGGATCTTTCCGTAATTCCCTGTATGGCCAATTGCAGGAATACTGGGACTGCTATGATGGGGCATCCGCAGCAAGCGGTGGTTCAAAAAATGCGAAGCAAGCGAGTGGGCTGGCATTTCCACGGGGGTGGGGGTGGGGGTGGGTGGACCCCAGAGGAAGCACAACCTCACATTAATGTGTTGAAACATAAAGCAGATCAGTTTGCCTCAAAATGTTTCTGCAAACAGAAAACTCATACAGGTGTCTTTTGTGTATGGATAACACAACAGCGGTTACCTAGTATGTGAATAATATGGGTGGTTCTAGGTCAAAACAGTACGCTGAGATTGCTAGGGGAATTTGGCACTGGTGCCAAGAGAATGATATATGGATCATGTCTGCCTTTCTTCCGGGTAGGGAAAACATTTATCCAGATTACAGGTCCTGGAATTTTAATGAAAATACTGAGTGGATGCTAGAAAAGATTTTTTTCTTGCATATAGTTGATGTGGTTTATAGGAAACCCGATGCAGACCTACTTGGCAACCATATTGAATGAAAAAATGGAGCAATATGTAGTGTTGGAGCCAGATCCACTTTTTATCGATGCATTTTCAATCAATTGGGATGTGTTTGCCTTATTTTACGCTTTTGCACCTTTCAGTCCGATAGACCATTGCCTGCAGAAAATAAGACATGAACAGTCAATGGGCATACTAATTGTCCTAAGATGGCCAATGCGCCCATGGTGGACAATTCTACACAGCATGCTGTTGGAGCCACCAAGAGCGATAACTTAGGTCACAAGGCACTTATCTCTACCCAGCACCAAAGAGAAACGCCAGATGAGGAACTTGATCCTTTTAGCTTGCCAGTTATCAGGCAAATGCTACAAAAACAGAACCTGTCCTCGGAAACAGTGGATGTTATTATGAACTCTTGGCGAGTTGGGACAAAAAGTAGCATACAGTGTATATAAGAAAACGGCTTAATTTTTGTGAACCTCAACAAATTGAAATTTGGGATACTAGGATAGAAAAAAATTTACAGTTCTTGACTGAGTTGGTTGATACAGGCTTGTAGTGCTTTAAACACAGCAAGGGGCTCCTTGTCTGCCCTTCTTTCATATCAAGAAAAGAATAGAGTAAGAGACCATCCCCTGGCCAAATGTTTCTCAAAGGTGTGTTTGAGTTGCACCCACCACAGCCTAGACACACATTGACATGGGATGTATCTGGAGTAACAAATTCCTTGTTAGATATGTCGCCAATACTGGGGTTTAGTTTAAAGGACGTCACTTCCAAGCTAACTATGCTGTTGGCCTTAGTCACGGCTCAACGACATTACAGTGTTTGAATATAAACAGCTAATCAAAGGGTGGGATATATGTATTTAATTTTACAGATCATTTGAAACACTCCAGGCCAGGAATTCGGTCTCCAATTATTAAACTGTGTCCTTACATGCTAGACAGTACAATCTGCGTTATAACCGTTTTAGATGAGTACTTAGCAAAAATGGTGGAAATTAAGAACTCAGATTTCAGTTGCTCATAAGTTACAGTAAGACTCATGGCAAGGTATTGCGATTGCGCGGTTGGTGTGAACAATCATGGAATGCTCTGGCATCGATACTTCAGTTTGAAAACTGCATAGCGCAAGGGCTGCAGTAACATCGAAGGTAACTCAGACTAACTTGCTCATTGAGACAATTTTTAATGCGACAGGCCGGTGTAATGTGGGAACATTTGAAAAATTGTTCCACAAAAATTTGGACAGTTGTCAATGCTTTAAGGAAAATGTTTTGCAACACTAAGCATTTTATACTATACGGATAATCATGTTATTGAAACACAGCATTAACATGGGTTTAATTGTGTGAGTAAAGCTAGTTATATATTTTCTCTAGTTTGCAAAACGTCCACTTGGACTATGCTTATTTTGTTGCAACTTCAGTTGTGTGATATTTGGTTTATAGAAATACAGTTGATTGGAACCTTGAAGTATCGTATAATCCACTTAAAAAGGTCGTGAGATAGAATCCAAAGTTAAACGAGACTTGCCTTGGTGAGTTGAAGTTTGACTGGGATTCTATCGAATGACGAGAGTAAGTAGGGATTATACGCCCCCCTACAGCCACCCTTTGGTTCAGGTAATGGTAAAAAAAATGTATTCACTTCTTGGAGTTGTGTAGAACTGTTAATACTACAAAATCCCATCAACTTGATACAAACTGACTAGCCATGTGCAGAGTGTAATTTCGTATAACCTGCACTTACTTTTGTCATTCTATGGAATCCATGTCAAACTTAAACTCACCAAGGTAAGTCACGTTTAATTTTGGACTTTTAGTGTCTCCAATTGTGTCTGTGTATGTAGACACACTTGTTTTTATCCAAGAATGAATCACTGTTTGAATTACATTACGGTGTCAAACATCTAGCCATGTTTTCTATTTTGGTGACAACTCCACGATCATTTAGCCATTTTCTCTCAAATCTTTGTGGATGCAGGATGGGCAACATGGATTTTTCTATTGCCCATTGTGAAGAACTAGATATTGCGGTGCGGTTTGAGATTGACAGGAGACACCTTATTTTACGAACATAGACGATGTTGACGGTTGTCATATTAAGTAATGTATTGATAAACTGACTAATACTCTCATATAATTTATAACGCAATGCAAAGATCTTGTTGTATAATGTTGGGGAAACTAATATTCTTCATTTTCCTAACACTTATGACATGTATCTTATGCTTCATTAGTTTGTTTTCCACGGCTTACCCTAATTGTGGTGCATAGGCAACCCTAGTTGTATACCTGGTGCCTTGCCTGTACTAGCGGCAAACTTTCAATGTCTCTTACATTTTCATTCGCACTACAATTAAAGAAACATAATTTAAGATAAGATACATTTCTGTACTTTTATTCAATCATGACATCATTCGTCGAAATTATACATGATAAATGGTGCCAGACAAGGACACACTTTATCAATTAATACCTAAGAGTATTTGCAAATGTCTTTTATTTGTTTCTACCTCCTTTAATCAGATTGTTACTCTTACTTCCACTTAAAGTTCGGGTTATGATGTCACATTCTCTGATTAATTTGTCCAGTTTTAACACTTCCATCACTTTCATGAGAGCTTTGATTACTTGTAAACAACACATCTTATTTTTCACTTAAATAAAGTACTCTTCCACTATTTCAGGCCGTTCTGTTGGGAATCCATCTTCTATTTGTGGAGAATACTTGTGTTAGATACTTGCCGTGTCTTCGTCATTGTCACCATCTTCCCAAGACAAATCAAAGTGCTTGGTTCTTTGATCAAATAGAAATTTTTGTTTGCGCAAGGCATACTGCATGACTTCCTCATGTCCAAAATCTTCTCTTTTTTATACCATATGTGCAGTTTTTCTGAGCTTTGACAAGTGGAATTCTTCTGCATTTGTTTTGCCCAGTTCGGTCTATCGAGATATAAACTAGGCAAAATTAATAACCCTCCACTAAAAGCAATTCTTATATAAAAAAACACACACATATTTCGAATATATTCAATGTTACTTTTATTCTGTATACACTTTAGAGTAGATCTGTAGAGGAAATTCTGATCAAATGAAGTTACGCTTCATTGCACAGTGTCAATAAGCAGACAAAGTCTGAATCACAAGTTTGCAAGAGTACCTGTAGAGCGCTCAAACATGCATATGAACTGAGCGCAGAGTCCCTTCAGAAGTTATCACAGATGGTGCTTCGTTGCATCAAAAGTTATCACAGACTATACGTAAAGTTAAGGCATTTTCTGAGTTCAATACAGCAGAGATTGACTCATCACTGTGTCACATAAAGCTCCTTTAAATGTCCATTCAATCGGATGTGTAGCCACCATGGTTGTCAATGCACTGTTGGCAGCGTTTTTGCATGCTGTAGATGAGCTTTCTCACAAGTGCCTGAGGTATACTGTCCCACTCCTCCAGAAGATAACGCCGTAGATCTGCGAAGTGTGAGTTAGGACCCATCTTCTGTTACACATTTCTTTTCATATGGCTCCACAGGTGCTCAATCGGGTTGAGGTCAGGTGAGCATGCTGGCCATTCCATCACCTCAACACTCTCACTATCCAGGTAATCACGAATCAGCTGAAACATGTGGCCTGGCACTGTCGTGCATCAGCATGAAGTTGTCTCCAATGGCACCCGCATATGGAATAACATGGGGTTCCAGGACATCCGTTATGTACCGTCTGCTTGTCATTGTTCCTTCCATGATGACGAGGTCTGTCTTGCCATTAACAGAGATGCCCGCCCACACCATGATGCTGCCCCCTCAGTATGCAACTGTGGGCTGAACACAACAAGTAGCGTGTCTCTCCCCTCGCCATCTCCATGCATGAACACGTCCATCACTTCTGTGGAGGGAAAACTGACACTCATCAGTGAAGAGAACATTGCTCCATCCTGCATGTGTTGTACGGACATGTTCTCTTTTCCACTGCAACGGAGCAACCTTGTGATGTGGGGTAAGAAGCGGCCTTTTCACCATGCTCCGGGACCTTAAACCAGCAGCATGCAGTCTGTTACGAACAGTCTGGGTGGACATGCGTCTTTGGTGAGGATTGGCTCTCTCCAGCTGGCTCTGAATATCAGGACCTGTGCGGCTCCTACTCCTCAGTGCTGCATTGACGATGAAACGGTCTTGTTGCCTGGTGGTCAGCTTTGGCCTTCCCGGGCATGGTAAATCTGCAGCATCATTTGTGTTTCGGTATTTTCTCAACAACTCATTGATGGATTTGTGGTTCACACCCATTGCCCGTGTGACAGCTCTGCAACTTTCACCAGCTTCAATGCGACCTATGGCTCTTGCCCTGTACATTTTGGATAGCCTTGGCATGGTGATATTCACAGTTTGACCAGTGATGGCGAATCCATAACTGACAGAAAAAACCCCATGCCTTTATACCCATGATTGGCACAGTTTCTGGCCATATTACATAGGTATGGTGAGAAAAATCAATGGTCAGGAGGGTCCTAACAGGGATAGGAAAGACCACACATGATCCTTTCTGCGAAGTGCACTTTTTGACTTTGTGTCACATTCAGCCCATGTGCAGTCAAGCATGGGCTCCAACTCTGCTCATCTTTACACATGATATAATCAAAGGATTATGCTACACATACATGTGCGTATCTTTAAATTACCTAAAAAAGTATGGGTACACCATTAAATTATTTAAGGGGAGGGTTATTAATTTTGCCTAGTTTATATTTGCCATTTCATTAAGTAAATTGATCTAAATTTCCTCGATGACTTTATTACGAGCCATCTCTGTATCATCACCATTTTCAAGATACTTGTTCATTGCAGACTTGATCCTGGGCTAGATTTATATTATCCCAAGCTTCCCTAATGACTTGCTCCCACTGACTTTTATCTTCGTTGTCACTCTCATCTCTGGACTCTGTTTCAATTTTAGGCCTATAGGTTCCAAAGATTTCTTTCATATTTCCGGTTTTGACATCTTCTTTTGCTTTTACATCTTGTTTGGAGATGACATAGCTGATTCCATCATACTCAGATGATATATTGTAAAATTTTGATTCGTGAATTTCATGGAAAAGGTTTTCCTACAATGTTGACAGGTGTTGTGCACTTCAGTTAATAATAAGCTACATGGACAGTGAATGAAACATTTAAACGGTACACACAGGTTAAAGCTATGTTTCTTCTCGCTACATCAATCTGTTTTCTTAATTAAGTCGTGTTTATTTGCATTTAAAATCCCTTGTATGTAGTTACTGTAAGAGCTTGCGATCAGTTCGTTGTAGCGCAAGCTCTTAAATTTTTATCACGTCTTCTGTGAATAGATCTAAGGCAACCAGTCATCCTGCATCATGTATACCATCTTTGAAAGTTTCTTCTACTATCGATTGCTAGTCTGGTTCACTGCGAACACTTTCAACCACGAGAGGCTAGACGTGGGATTGGCGACAGATTGCTATTTACTTCTTCACAAGACATTTTGCTTTTGAAAAAAACCCATATCTTGCAGCATGGCAGAACCGAATCGAGTAAGATTCACCAAATTTTATACAACCCGAAAATTCCTCACAAATTGAAACGATCCTTTGTTTCCTTTTTAGTGATGACGTCAATACCTTGCTCCAAATTGTTCCTAAGTTGCTCCTTGCTGCCCCTACCCTGCTCCGAACTGCCCGTAAGTTGGTCCTAGTTGCTCCTAAGTTGCTTCTTGCTCGTTCTGACTTGTCAGGTCTATTTTGCCAAAATCTGTTCTTTATACTGAAAGAACATTTACTTAAAAAACAAAGAATCGAATTCAAAATCTTTATAACAGGCTGTCAACAGAATAAATTAACTAAAATAACAGTAAGATTTACCAAATTTTATGCAACCCAAAAATGTCTTAAAATTTGTATCGAAACGATCCTTTATATCTTTTTAGTGATACCAATAGGTATCTCCAAGCTGCACCTTGGTTGCTCCGATCTGCTCCTGAATTGCTCATAGCTGCTACTTTCGTGCTCTGAGCTACTCCTCAGAAGTGCCACCATTATGAAAAGTATACTATCAGACTACAAAAAAGTGTCATATTTTTTTTTCAAAAGCAAAATAAAATTATTCCTTTCCAACATTAATCTTTAATGAATATTTTTTTTTCAAAATGACAATAAACAAAACCCGTCGTGACGTCAATGAGTACTTTACATAATAAGTTTAATCCCTATTTACTTCAATTATTTAGTGATGACGACAATCACTGGCTAAGAAAATGAGTGCCACATAATTTCACCAGAAGGGACTGCCATCTTGAACATTATGCTAATGAGTGCCCTGTTAGTCTACCAGAAGTGACACCATGTTGAATCTCGTATTTTGCAAATTATGTCACGTGATCTCGCGAGATATGCCGCATACTCGCATAACTGTTAGTTTTATGTCAATATATTAAAAGTCACACTTGCTCTTGTTACTCTGGTTGGCCTTTCGAGGCGTTTTTTTAATAAAAAAAAAATTAATAACTAAGGGCACAACTCTCTGTATATGTGACTGAATGTGCGTTTATAAAGTAGTTCTAGGAAAACAGCCCACTTGGCATGAAAACCCCACTGTGTTAGAATGATACTATTCTATAACAATTTAGCATCCCTAAATGATCATTTTTTAAATTCCAGCGTACTTATCAGGCATGTGTCATATATATGGAATGGGGGGGGGGACTAAATATTAACCTTAAACTCAAAAATATCAAATATTAACCTTGATAAATTGATGTATATTTATTTATCTGGTGAATATGGCATGTGATTGCTATTAGCTTGCCTTTTCATTGAATTTACTGACAGCTATTCCAACCTGAACACATTTTAACACTTTAATGATTGCAGCATATACCCTGGAAGCTTTCTTTATGTGTGGGCCAACTTTGATGGTACAATTATGCAATCTAGAATGCTTCATTATGGCCACAAGTGCTATAGTAAAGTTATTTTGCTGAGCTAGAGCCTTAAGCTTTTGTATTGGTCACCACGCTAAACGAAAAACGAAACACTAATTATACCTTTTTAGCTCTGCTTACCTGAGGTCCGGAGCGTAGATGATCGCTCATTTCAGTCCGTAGGGCAGACGGTGCTTACAGGACCCCCAGACTATTCCCTTCATCAAATCAGAATGTTTTCCATCTCTTTAGATATTGGATTGTGTATCATATAAGTGCATTCTTAGCAGTGTATTCTACATTGAAACGCCTGTCATTCCGTCCGTCCGTCTGTGCACTTTTGGGTTTTAAGCGCAATACTGTCCACAATTTTGAAGTTTCAATATTGGTAGCGCCATCTACAATATTATGTAATATAGGTATCAAAATATTAAAACCTTGTAACCACTCTAACATCTTAAATATTTGGCGGATCTTCACGGAATTTGGTGGGATTATGGAGGAGATCAAAGTCTAAGATGCTAAGGAAACTAGTGGCGTCACCTATAATTTGACGGAAATAAATTAGCCAAAATGTGTTTTAAGACATAAAAATCATATTTAGAAAAGTAATTGGATGAGACAAATTTATAGGATATATAGACTATGTTCATGCAAGAACATGATGTAATATCAGTAACCTTGACGTATTTGTGAGATGTCACTATGCCTTTAAAGTTAAAAGAGGTGATTTTGTAATGGTAGGGTGTAGCTGGGACATCAATGGCAAAGAAAGTTGAGCCTCCAGATCAAAATTACACTTGACAACCTTGTGCATAAAACTGTACTTGGTGACCTATTTTGGGGTCACTGTGACCCAGTAATTATGGAGTTTGGCACTTGTCCAAATTTACTGGTTTTTTTCAATAACTCAAAAAAGTTATTGCCCGATTCGAGCAAACAGACAATGTGTGGAAATCTGGATATAAGGCACACAATTTGAACAACAGTTTTTAAAAATGCGAGTTGAAAGTCACGGTCAAATGGCCAGTTGGAATATAGGGGTCATCTCATGAATGCTCTGCACCCCACAATTTTTGATCTAAGCCCATATAATGTTTAGACTTTATAAAGTGTATGATAATTTTCTTTGACATCAATGTTGGTGGTGCCACCTACAGTATTATGTAATGTACAGGTCAAAATGCGAAAATCTTGTGACCGCGATTCCGTCTACAGTTTTTAAGTTTGCCGAATATAACTTTCAGCACTTAAAGCGTGCATGAAAATCTAGATCCCTTTCGATGTTGGTGGCGCCACCTACAATATTATGCAATATCGGGGTCAAAATACGAAGATCTTGTGAAGCATCTTCAATGTTTGACTGATCTTCATGAAATTTGGTGGGATTGTGGGGGGGGGGGGGAGATCAAAATCTAGTTTCCATATGATACTAGGGGCGTCACCTATAATTTGACGGAAACTATGATCCAAAATGTGTAATCAGATTAGACTTTCCAAATTTATAGGATATTAGGACCATGCCCAATGCTAGAACGTTATGTAATATCAGTAACCTTGACCTATTTTTGTGAGGTTGCCATGACTGTAAAGATCAAAGAGGTGATTTTGTAATGGTAGGGTGTAGCTTGGAAACCAATGTCAATGTCAGCACAGCAGCAGGCTCATGGGCCTCTTGTAATCTGGGTGACCTTGATCTTCTGTCCCAAGGTCACTGAGGACATAAAATTAAGGACTCATCATTGTTTTCTTGGAACATGCAACAATATCCATAAAAAACTTGCACAAATAAGCTATGATCACATGTGGAGCGAAGTGTTATCTGGTGCACAAATGAGACACTAAAATCACATAAGCTTTAAATGTTCATAAGCCACTTGAGGACTCACAGCTATGAAATGAAGATGTAAGTGTGGCCACGGTACCAGCAGACCATTAGGCCGATGGGCCTGTTGTTTAACATTAATCCTCGTATAAGGACTTGTGAAGAGCAATTTCTTTTTTTTCAACTTACCTCAAGTACTAATCCTCACATCAAAATGACGGAAATTTGAGCAAAGTAAAATCTATTTGCATTAGGCCAATGCGTCAAATAGCATTGTGTATTAAGCGAATTTGCTATAATTTATTCTCGAAAAAAGCACAACCATAGTTTTAAAACAGTGCTCGTATTATCAATTCCAATATACAAACAGATAATGTACCTCTGGCATCCATGTCTGTGATAGACTCTCGGACTGTCGATAAAAACTGATTCGATGTGCTGTCCCGCATGTATGTATTGCACACCTGGCGATCAGCCATACCTGTACTTTTCTTTGCTGACACAACAAATGCTATTGTCTACGTTTATATAACTGGTGTAATGTTGGAAAATGCATTCCTTATGCTAAAAGGTGTGATGATCTAGTTCGGTGTTTTGAAAGGGATACAAAAAATACATGTCCTAAATCAGAGTTGGTAGAACAACAGCTCACACATGTCCATGAATAAAGCTGATGACCTTCATATGTTAAAGCTGAAATTAACTCCAAAAACGGTACAAGAATATTCCATTCCACGATTAAATGTTTCAAATACTTGTTTTTCGTATGCATCTACTTTAATTCTTAGTTTTTGTGGCTTAGATAGGGTATATATATAAGATTTTGACACAAGGTACAAAAAGTACATATATGACAAATAACTTTATCATGCAGACAGTATGGTGTTTTGGTGTTTTGCTTACGCTTCTCCCTTCATGAACAAACAAACAAACAAACAAACAAACAAACAAACAAGCAAAAAAAATAATGCATAGCCGAATATTCATATGTTGGTGCAGAAATATAAATAACATATTGAAATGAGGATAAAACTGCATTGCCTTAATTTCCGGTCCTAGTAAACTTTCAGCTTTATAGAAAGTAATGTTACATCTCATGTTATCTTTAAACCAGTTAAAGACAGGTCGGCAAAATTGTCGAGAAACTTCACGTTCATGACAGTAATGTAACAAAGTGTCTTCTTCTTTGGTGCATAAAGAACAAATAGCACTTTCTTTAATACCTTCTTTTAAAATAAGTTCTCATCTACTACATTGTCCAGGTCTTCATTCCATTTATTAAAAACAGTTCCTGGTGGTATGAAGACTTTTTCAATCAATACAGAACAAACAAATTTGGATGCTTTCGCAGCTTTCAACATTTTATCAATAAAGTAGAATAGCCACAATCAGACCTTGATTTATAAGCACACATATTAGTTCTTACATTTGGGTTTTTAGTACAAAATTGTTGATAAGTCATGAAATTACCATTGATATCAACTCGATCAATAACTCTATATATACCTTGTCTACTCCATTTCATACAAAAACAGTGTGATTGATTTTTATATGAGAATTGAATAACAAATATTGATGAACGATTTCCTTTGGATTTTCCGGAACAAAATAGTTTACCATACACCATGCTTTCGAGAATTTTTCAAAAAGGACTCTTTACGCTTTAAAACGTACCCAGATCTTTAACGTGAATATGGCATTTCCATATATTTGTAATACCTGGCAACTGATGTAAAATAAAATCTTTCCATTTTTCTGTGCGATCGTATAGTCTTTTTTATCCAACTTAGTTTTAAAGCTTGATTTTGTGATCTTAACTGCATAATTTTAAACCACCTTGATCATATGGACCTATGATAGTGTTACGTCCTATCTTGTCTTTACACGGCCCTCCCCACAAAACGTTATACAAAGGTACTTTGAAAAAATCGTCCTGCATTGTGGTGCTTGGACTAGGTAAAACTGACACTACATAAGTTAGTTGTAATGAGGCACATGTTTTTTTAGAGTGTGATTTTGCCATGCAGAGAATAGCTACATAGAGACCACCTATTTATGTGGTTTTTAATTTTCTGTAATTGCGAATTATAGTTCATATTTACTGTGTCATTGGAGTTCGCACTTATCACAATTCCTAACAATTTAACTGGTCTATCTTTCTGTTTGAAATTTTTTGTAGTATGTAGTGTAAAATTACAGTTTTTTTTGTGACCAATATTATGAAAATTTCCTCATTGCATTAGACTGATGACCTTTTTTCTTTTCTCGTTTTCTCCCTTCATCTATGTGTACTTTATGTGTACGATATATATATATATAACATGTGTGATGTAGATGTAAACAACGGCATTTCATGTTATCTAGTTCCTTGTTGGATTTTTGGTGTCTCTACAATATGTCAAAAGAGAAACTGAAGCCTTCCCTCCCGGCCAACTCATCCATATCACACGATCAAATTTTATTTTAACTGCGATTGTAGAACAAAATAACGCGACGGTAACACGTTTCGAGCCTAATTGTTCGTCTTCGCCCTCCTCTTTTCCTTCTTTTTTCTCTACTTCCTCTTCCTTTTCTTCTTTTTCTCCTGCTCTTCGGTTTTGTTCCCCTCTTCTTCCTCTTGCTTTTCTTCTTCTCCTCCTTCCTCTTCCTCTTTTATCCCCCTCCTCTTCTCTTTGTTGTTCTTTTCCACTTTATCCTCTTCTTTTTCTCCTGCTTCTCTTCCTCCTCTTTTTCATCTTCTTTTCCCTGTTTTCTTCTTCTTTTGTTCTTTATTTAACATTTGGTTTCAGTGCCGCAAGTCTTGAACAACTCAAGGACACCTCTTGAAAGTCGAGGTAAAACATGCATGGGGATTATATAAAGGTGCCCCTGGACCTAATTCGCAAATCAGCTTTGTAATATGTAAAATAGGCTTCCGTACTAAATTGGTTTTTGTTTGATACATGGATAATGCATCTGGATGTCACCTAGGTTGGGATTGTATCTAGATTATCTTGGCCGATCTCTCAAGTCCACAGGGTCACTTATGTGAATTTGGCTTCTGTGCAATGATGTTATCTCAGCATCTTCACAACGTTCCTTGTTGAATTTGGTTCCCTCAAAATAAACAAGTGAGAAGTGCATTTTATGTGCGGCTGTGATACTGATAAGTACGTTTCAAAAGACATATTTTATGTACAATTATCAAAATAACATTATCAACGCACTTTAAAGAAAAAAAGGTGTTTTACGATTCCCAAAGTTGCCTTTTATTTTATCTGGAAGCTGCTTTTCTCACAATGATGTTATTTATATAGGACTTTGAATGGTGGCCAAGTTCCAGAACCACATTGGTAACCTTATAGTCAATGTACTCTTTATGAGATACTACTTGGCGCATGTTCATTCATAACAACCCTGCTTCGTTTTTTCTTCCACACTTTGATTGTTGGTGGTTTTGTTGTTATAACTGTTGTGATTGTCTTTGTTGTTGTCTGCTATCGAAACGCACCTGTTTTGTGCCTGTGCATATTTGGTCGGATAATGACCTTCCAGGTTCAGTTACACTGGTGATACGACATTGTCCTCTGGTGTGTGAGTCTGCCAGTCTCCCATACTATATGACGTTATGAAGTAATTATAGTGTTTTTAAAGTATGCATCACTCCACGGATGCTGCTTTAACATGATGTGCAAATATGGTCAATGTATATGAATAATATGGAATGTAACGAGTGAAATGTGTGACGTCAGTTTCGATGTGAAGTGGTTGCGTTCTGAGGCAATCGATGGACTGTCGTAAGAGAAGGAATCTGGACTTCTGACTTGAGTTTTGAATTGTCTGAACTGTTTAGGCAGATTAGTCTATATCTGTCTCGACAGCAGATTATTACAATTTGGCCCATCACACAACTGAATGACCCACACTGCTCCCAGGAATAGACGTAGATTTGATATTATTATGAGTTGTAAATATCGATTGGCAGTTCGAAATAAACCACAAAACTGCTGCCTTTACCGAACTCTCAGCATAAAATAGAACAGACTCTGGCCTCAGAGGAAAATGTTCATACCAAGTATCACTCGATATTTCTGACTGTTCAGAGACACGTCATAATATTGACTCGAACGTGTTTTTCCTGTCTTTTATTGCGGTTATGTGGCCGTTAGTGGCGGTTGGCTGGAAGTCTGCTAATTAGCTATGAATGGTTACCATAAGTTAACATTCTCAAGTCATGTCTGTATTGGTTCAGTTTCTTTCTTTCTTTCTTTCTTTCTTTCTTTCTTTCTTTCTTTCTTTCTTTCTTTCTTTCTTTCTTTCTTTCTTTCTTTCTTTCTTTCTTTCTCTTTCCTCCTTCCTTCCATCTTTATTATTCTTTCCTTTTTTCTTCTCTTTCTTTTTCCTTTTTGTGCTTTGTAATTTCACCTGTATGAAGGAAACGCCTTGCCTTGCCAGATAGAGAGTCTGTCCAGGTGAATGGAGCGTTTTTTCTTGTTAGAACAAAGCATGTATTTGTCCAGTTTGCTGTCCAGCTTTTAACTGTTGATGGTGAACTTTACTCTCTCCTTGAATTTAGGCATATGTCGCACGTGTCAATGACAGGATATTGGGCCAAACATGTGTATCTTTCACAATTTATATTGATGAATATGAGAACATATTCAATAACGATTATATAATACCGAGAATACACAATTTCATCATCTCGAGGAATCGTAATTCAGAGGCCACGTCCTTCTGATTTGATTTGAAACTCTTGCTTTTTTTTTTTAATTGGTCTCAACATGAAGCCACCAAGCTTGTTTTATTGTTCGCGCACACATCCCAAATTTGTCTGCAAATTTGTTTCATGTTTTCAGGTTACTTGACTTTGCAACATTGTCACTCAAGTGCTTAATAATTTCGCATTTTTCCAATCACGGGTTAATATACAAAACACTCAAATTCTAGGGAAACATGACACATTGACAGGTCTCAAATTTCTCTGTTTGCAGCATTTCTGTACCAAATGCTAAAAGCTTCAAACTTCCAGGTACAGCAATCAATTTTTCTGAAGTATAAACGCAACGAGTGTATTTGTTGGGAAAAATGAGTAGTATGCATATTTAGCTCGTTCGAATACACAGTACAGATAGCAAAGATAATTTCCTCTGTGTCGTCTGTTGGAAAAAATGAAAGGATAGAAAGGAAAAGAAGATAACAAGTGTGATGGGTGGGTCTAGCAACATCAACAGATTACAAATAATATGCTTTTGTACAATTGAGGTGCCAATACAGCATACCATTGCACTAAGAACTTGGTGATGGTCCGTATATAAACCTTGTAATTATGTTAAATATACTTGTTTTGCTTGATCTGAAGGATTGGTATGTACGTATTTCTGCAAGCACTGAGTTCTACTGATGTACCCCTAGGAAACCAACATTGACATGTTTCTGGCGCATACAGTAATTTTCCTACCTGCACTGCATGTACGTTGGTGTGTTTCACATTTTTGTAAACATGACAGACATGTAACTCGGCACCAGGAAAGAAGGTATAAAATGCACTCTGTTATCTTAATGCAACCAGTGCATAGCCTTAAACAGATTGCTGTGTAAAATGTGGGTGGGTTAATCATCCACCATGGATCATGCCAAGTGCACCAAATTCCCATTCTTAAAAAGAATGGTTCAATGAAGGCCGGTATGCGTGAATGCCGTAATTGACATGGCCCAGTTCATTGTAAGTAATTAAGTACAAGTACTGTATTCGGATCTATATGATCTATATGTCATTTGAGTTTGTTTGCCACATATTTTTACCATCTGTATATTTTTTGAGTTTGTTTACCACATATTTATATGATCTATATATGTTACTTGAGTTTGTTTACCTTTGTAACTCGGTTTACAAACAATGCAGGCAAGATAGTGGTCACAGAAGGACAATATGGGAGCTTTAATTTCCCATATGTTGTCAACGTAAGTAACATAAACATGATCTACAAGAATTCCATTTGTGTCTGTAAGTCGTGTGGATGTTTATATAAATTGAGATAAAGCTAAGCCCTGTTCGACGTTTGGCCAACTGTTGAAAACATCTGATGGATCTTGATTATTAATGTTAAGGTCGCCCGTTAGTATTAGTTCATTCCTTTCTATATACTTTTTGCTCCATACTCATAGACCATATAGAAATACTCATATTGTAGCGTCTCTACACTGCACAAATGAGGCTAGGTTTGAAAATTGTAATTGTACCCAAGGGGTGGAAATCTCATTACATTCTGTGGCACCACTTGTAAGGAATGGAACTGTCAATATAAGCAAGGACACCGCCGAAACTCTTTTTACAGTCCATGCAGTTGTATCTTTCTATGCTTTTGACAGGTATAAGGTCGTCGATATGATTTCAAGTGACCAAGTCTCATTAATTAAGAGAATGTCGCTTCGTGCTTTTGGGGTTAGGTCATAATTTACCTGATTCCATCTTATCTTGCACATTTCTGTATTCTTCTCTTGTATGAATTATGCAGGTATAAGTAGTACTGACCACAATGAATCAAATCACCTGGTTGATCCATTTTGTACTAAAGACTTTGTCTAGAATACATGTGTGGTCTAATCATTTTGTATATAGGATCTTGTATCTTTTAAAAAAGTCAGTTGCGAGTCTCATGATCCTGCAAATCTCCTGGCATCGTAATTTGGTGCTGGTGGGATCCTTCAACAATACCTGGGTGACTTTATGGATGAGACCATGCAATATTTGAGATGTTTTAACAATGGTTTTTCTTTGCCATGGTAAGATCTCCTGCTTTTCAGTAGGGGCTGTTCCAGGAAATATATGTTTCCGTTGTTCTGGCGTTGTATATGTTGACATCACTCAATCTGCTAAGCTCCACCACGAAGGTCTCATCTCTACCTCACCAAATGCGCCACCAGTGTAATTGACAATCCATGTATTTTGTATTCTGTCTCGACAAGCCGCCAGTTGCAATTCCTTTGCACCAATCATGACGCAGCGGGGAATCTGCACACAAACACAAG
Organism: Hermodice carunculata; assembly: GCA_964020975.1. Lineage (NCBI taxonomy): Eukaryota > Metazoa > Annelida > Polychaeta > Eunicida > Amphinomidae > Hermodice > Hermodice carunculata. Next base: position 1,443,313 of record OZ026616.1, on the reverse strand, counting down.
TGTGACAGTAATCATAGACATTACGTCACTTTTGGCCCAAGATACCTGTAAAACCACACAAATGTTTGAAGTTTATGACAAATGCTCTGGATTAGCTAGGTGTTACTAGTACATAAAGCATATAAATCAATATATGGTGGCACAAAAATGCCAACTAAATGTTTTTTTTCTCTCTCCCCAAAGCGAAAACAATGAAATAAGAAAACAGCACAAAAGCACGAAAGTGAAAACACGAAAACAAGAAACACGACTCTCAGGACCTGGTACTTAATAGTGGTGTTCTTACTCCCCTTTCTAACCCTGAATATGCTTTTTTTTGCTCCCTCTCACCATCATACTTTGACAACAAACCTTTCAAAGACAAATTTGGAATTAAATTAGAGCAAATTTTCATGACCTAAGTTCTACACTTTTATCAGCACTATGGAATGCAATTGAGGAAGTTTATGATGACCTTGACGATCTCATTTCATATTCTTCAGATCTGTTTCCACCTCTAAAGAAATTATTTCTTTTAGAGAAGTAACTGTTAGACTGTCTGATACTGGACTTCCGTTGAGACAAAAAGAAAAAGTTTTTCTCCATCGTAATCGTGCATGGAAGCGATTCAAGATGGTTGCGAGTATGCCACGCCCCTATACTCTGGGGGTTTATACAAAGGCGACAGGTTCTACCAGGTTTACAGCTAAACACTTTAAATATTCATGGGAATATAATTACAAAATTTAGGTTCAACATGTAGAATACTCTGACAAAAGTTATTAGTTTGATTTTACTCCTGACTTGAGACAGGCAACTCAACTTGGACATTTTTAGGTCCTCAAAGGTCAAGCTCAAGGTCATACTGCAAGGTCAAGGGTATTTCTTTCCAAGGAATATGGGTTACTTAACATGATTAAACCTGATTGGTGGGGGTCTCACTAATGTCATCTTGTGTTGACTTACCCTCACCTGGGGCACACTGATCACTGAAAAATCTGCTTCTGCAGTGTTTGTGGTACCTTGCATCAGATGCATGCAAGTCACAAGGGGCACCAATGACACGCAGCCTCAATGACTCTGCCCACTGGTCACCTCTGGCTTGGCACTGTTGCAGGATTTTGTCCTTCATCCCCAATGGGTGGCCCCTGTCATCTAGTTCATTTGTGGCTACTTTTTTTACCAGGCAGGCTGGCACCCACCTATTGTGATTTTTCCTGTCTTTTTCAATCATACGGCATTCACCACAATAAATACAATGCTGTCTGAAATTGAAGGTAGGAACATGAGATCGCCTGATACGCTTAATAGGGGGTTGGTCCACTGGCAGTGATTTGGAACCAAATGGTGCACATGTCATATGTTGAAATACAGTGCTTGTGATAAAACACCTGCAGACGCTCATTCAAGTCCAGTTGTCCCTGTAAGTATTCATGCAAATTGTTGCCATAATGGACTCTGGCTTGTATAAATTGCCCAACCTAGCACCATCAGGTTTACTTTGAGAAAGCTTCTGCTTGGCTAGACATTTGCCAAGCACAGATTTGAAGATACACTCTTGTGCATTAGAAATCTACTTCTGAAATGGAAGTAAATGAAAATAAGTCTACACAAGAAAAATCATGGCAAGTACCCCATATTCCTTGAAAAGAAATACCCTTGACCTTGCAGTATGACCTTGACCTTTGAGGACCTAAAAAATGCACAAGTTGAGTTAGGCATCATCCCAAACTTGTATTATGGCCAAAACGTTACCAAACTTGGTCAATAGGTTATCAAAAATAGTGAATCCTTGTGAACAGCTACGTCCGGCAGCCATATTGGCCGCCATCTTGAATTTTTGAAAATGCTCAAGGGTAAAGCCAATTTACCCGCCAGTTTATGTTTGTATGATATCTTAAGTTGCAGAATCAAGTGTGAAAAAAAATCCGTCTAGTCAAGGTTCCTCCAAAAAATCAGGCTTGGCTTCCTGACTACAGTGCTAAATGATTCATTTCGAGTTTTTACATATTATTCATTTTTAACATTTATGGATTTGAGTATGTGCCCTTTAAATGTAATCCAAGGTTTCTTAATTCCTTGCTTCTTATTAAAATCCTCGAGATCAAACCTTCACAATACGAGAGAAATTTCTCGCAAAAAATATATGCTTTGTACGTATCTATGCAGTGGATTACTGGATTCCAGTTTACCTCCATAAGTTTATGTGGGAATGAATTTTGGTCCTATGGTGCAAAATAATATTTTTCTATACTTGTCAACTTTTTTAACATCCTTGGTATATATTTTGATGTTATTATTATCACGGAGACTTGGATTGACAATGTATTAGAGTGTCAGTATTTACAGATACCGCATTATAATGTGGAACACTTTTAGGAGACGGTAGAGGAAGAGGTATTGATGTATATACACACAATGATTGTAATTTTATGTTAGAATGGCCAGTAGCGTTGATGAAAGTGAAAATGTGTGGCACGAAATAGAAACTGTGAGTACGAGGGGCAAGATAATATTGGGTTCGATATACAGGCCCCCGAGTTCAAAAGTAAACAATTTCTTGACTGATTTATATAACTTATTGAGTGACTTTCATACAAAAAAAACCCTAAAGTTGTGCTTGTGGGTGACATGAATATAGATATCGGTTCAGATGATACTTTACATATTTTAGCGACATTGCCAAATGATTTCTTTACTAAGAAAGTTTTAAGTATAATCTCTCTCGCGAATATGTAGTCAAACTATATTGTTACATGATCCGTCCAATTCTTGGATACGGTTGCGTTTTGTTTGATAATTGTGGAAACGTGCCGTCTGATCGCCTTAAATTGATTCAGTATGATGCTGCCAAAATATGCGCCAGTGCCTTGAAACACACGCCACACATTAACTTACTGCGCGAACTTGTTAGGTCAACCCTTGCAAACAGTGGTAAATACTTTAAATTTGTCCAAGCACGCAATGGTAATCTTATTTCATATCCTTGTCTGGTATAGTAATTTGGTGTACAGTGTATTTTAGATAATCAGGTATATGCCTGAAACCCATCTACAGCCCATTTGCAGACTGAAATAGAACCGTAATTTTAAATTAACATGTATATAGCCCCACACCTACAGCAAACAAGCTCTCTCTCTCTCTCTCTCTCTCTCTCTCTCTCTCTCTCTCTCTCTCTCTCTCTCTCTCTCTCTCTCTCTCTCTCTCTCTCTCTCTCTCTCTCTCTCTCTCCCGCATCTTCTTCGGCAATGGCACGCATGTTTGCACTTGTACTAGAAAATAAAAGAGTTGAGCTTTGCTTGCCACGGTCAGAATGTGCAATCACAATATCTTGAAATGGGCAAAAGCTATTACCACATGCACACACTGCCAATCGCTCTTCAGATTATATGACATCCTCCAATTAGTCGTATTTTTCATGGTTAGCGGACCAACCGATCTCAGCTATTCATCAAACTATCCGTAAGGCATTCGGAAATATTGTCGTAATGGTTCATTGTTCTCTCGCAATTATTGAAAAGGGTTTGGAACTGACCAAAAACTACCCCTCTTTTGGATTGATTCATGTACCCACACCTTTCGCTTTTGGAGGGGGGGGTGGAGGGGGTGGAGTGCCAAATGATTGGCAGTTTCTTCACCTTCCGATAAACTTCCACTATCCACGTCCAAAAATGGAGTCAGGGGGTTCTTCTTTTATAACATTCAAACTAGGGCATCATTTCAATTCAAAACAACAAAACAAAACAAAAACAAAAAACAAAAAAAACAAAAAAAAAAATCAAACAAACACACACACACACACACACACACACGCAAAAAAACAAAAAAACAAACAAACAAAAAAATAAACAAACAAACACGCACACGTTTATTAAGCTTATCGGCCCAGCGATATTGCCATAACTTTTGGCGATTTCGCTAAACGGTCTAATTTACTTATCTCCCTAAATAATTTTGAGATATCCCTGAATGATTTAGCGATGTCGCTACATGATTTGGAGATATCGCCAAATAAGATGTATTTAGCGATATCGCCTAATATGTGAATCGGTGCGTACTGGATAATTGTATTCTGCCTGTGTAGTGAATGCCGCGAAGGAGCGAGTATTGGGACCAGCAGGCCGGCCTGACGAAATCAATAGTTAGCATGCACTGCCTTCGCACCATGATAATAAACCCATTGACAATGTCAGAGGAGATGATCAATTCTCAACAGAACACCTGGGGGGGGGGGGGGGGGTTAAGTCATCGCACTTCTCGCCAAATCGGCAGCCATAATGGACAAAATTAGGAAACAGGAAGCGGGATATATTTCGCGATATCGCTAAATCATACACATTCAGGGATATCACTAAATGATTTGGCGATAACTTTACATGATTTAGTGATATCGGTAAAAGATTTGGAGATATCCCCAAATCATTTAGCCATATTGCCAAATCATTAAGCAAAATGGCTTAATGATTTAGCGATATTGATAATGATTTAGAGATACTGCTAAATATTTAAAAAATCTGCCCAAATCATTTGTTGATATCACTGAATATTTAACGATATCGCAAAATGATTTGATGAAAGCACCAAACAGGATTAAATGTCAAAAAACGTTATACCCTGTCTCCCCTTCTCACTCTTTTTGTGTGCGAAAGGGATTCATATTGGGCTTCGTCATTTTTCCCAATCGCTTTTTTTTTTAAAACAAACATAAATAAATATGTATAAACCAAAATATAAATACATGGCTTGGCTGTCGATAAGTTACATCTTATATCATTTCCAGACATCATATTCTGTAAAGAAGAAGTAGAAATAGAAGAAGAAGAAGAAGAAGAAGAAGAAGAAGAAGAAGAAGAAGAAGAAGAAGAAGAAGAAGAAGAAGACTTTGAGAGACCATCTTGCCAGTGTTTAAAAGCGAAGACTCTAATTTTTTTTTTGCATTTGGATATGGAAACTTGAGTTGATTCTCAAGTTAACAATACCTGTACTTCAAGATACTTTTGGGGTGAGAAAAGTTAAGTTGTTTGGTCTGAACTGCTATTACCTTCGCCGCGTCTGGTACTTGAAAAAGTTTAACATTTGGCATACTGTAAAATTACTGTGTCATATGCTACGAGCAAGATAATGTCAAAAATAAGCAAATTATATGAGCGTTCATTGGCAACATGGCGGTTGGGGGCCTCTGAGGGACATGGTACTTATGAGTTGTGATCTGGTAGGCTTCCAGAAGCGACGTGGTCACAGGTGACTGCTGACATTAATTAAGGTAATACGCAACATGGGCAACAAATGTTACATACTTTGCGTTGTTTACTTAGGTTACCCTCATAGCTATGAAGTTTTTCCTGTTAGGCGGAAACCCATCTCTAGCCCCAGAAATGTGTTTGCCAGGCGCAGGCTTCAGCGAGGTGTCGACAATGCAAGTTCGTCAATTGTTAACATATATCAGACGTTTTCGACAACGTTTTCTGAACAGACATGAATTATTGACATAATTTGCATAAAGTCCAGTAAGTTTGAGATTTTGGTGCAAATAAAACCGGGGCTACTTGCCAGGATGCCCCCCCCCCCCCCAAAAGGGCAATGTCAATGGCGCCGCCCATATGTGCATGCGCAGTGGGGGTGACGAACAAATAAATAAAGTCCATAGGCTAGTTATTGAGTAGCCTTCTCATCGGATGATGAATTGTTCTGTTATGTCTTGTATTCACATATGTTACTGGTAAGAGCTAGGTGACGCTCGCTAAGATGTTATAGGCATACCCTAAGACGTGAGCGTCAGCATTACAAAGTATCAATGTTGACGTCGGTCGATCATGCAGAAGCACGTGGTCACCAGGTCGAGCCTCTAGCGGCCATTTGTTAGACACTGTTCAACATAATTAAGTATTGTGCCCAAGATATCTATATCCCTATTGAAATAGTGATGTAACCTGTGGCAGAGAGGTAGTAGGTATGGAGAGTGATTGTTGGAATCGCGCGCGACAACATCAAATTTGAGCGTTCATTGGCAACATGGTGCTTGGGGGCCTCTGAGGGACATGGTACTTGTGAGTTGTGATCTGAAAGGCCTCCAGAAGCGATGTGGTCACAGGTGACTGCTGAAATTAATAAAGGTAACACGCAACAAGGGCAACAAATGTTACTTACTTTGTGATGTTTATTTACGTTACCCTCATAGCTGGGAAGTTTTTTTATTGGGCGGAAACCCACTTCGAGCCCCAGAAGTGTGCTTGCCAGGCCCAGATTCCAGGGGGTGTCGACAATGGTAGTTCGTCAATCGTTGTCATTTGTCACACTTTATCGACAACGTTTTCTGAAGAGACATGAATTATTGACGTTATTTCCATAAAGCCCTATAAGTTTGAGACTTTGGTGTAAATAAAACGGCGGGAATTATCCGGGATGCATAAAAAAGCAATGATTGATCCCATGTGCGCATGCGCAGTAGGGGTGACGAAGAAAATTGAGTCCATTGACTAGAAACTGAATAGTCTTCTGATTGGATAATATACCTTTCTGTTATGTCCTGTATTCACATGTATTTATGGTAAGATCTCGCTGACGCTCGTTGTTATCATAAGAAACCAACGGAAGTATGTTATGCATGATAATGAAGGACCCTGTGTCCAAAAAGAGCATTGAATATGAGCAAGAAGTAGAACATTTGTATGGGAAAAAACAGATTTATTACAAAGCAAGGACATCAACAACAAACAAAACCAGGTAGAACAATGATAATATGCAATTTTATTGCCATGGCCATCCAGACAAGGAGGAAATATGGCTGTAAAGTCATTGGAATTTTGATTTTTTTTTCAGGTCATTGAAGTGAGAGGAGTATATCGACGGAGGGGGGGGGGGGGGTGTTAACCCCCTGACGAAATTACAAAGTTTTTCATTACATATGTAGGTCCAAAGTATGAGCACGGGTGTTTCAAACATCCGATGTAAACATATTTTAGGAAAGGATCCCGCGTCTGAATGCACTTTAGAAAGTAGATGCATGTTGTTTGGGAATGTAGGGTCACTCTATTATGTCTGTGTTCCCACACAGACATATTGTTTTTCTAGGAATTCTTTCTTTCTTTCTTTCTTTCTTTCTTTCTTTCTTTCTTTCTTTCTTTCTTTCTTTCTTTCTTTCTTTCTTTCTTCTTTCTTTCTTTCTTTCTTTCTTTACAGGCAAATTTGTCCGACATTTCATTTGAAAAGTATTACACGTAGAAACTCCAAACTTGGCACAATTATACTTCTATGGATGAAGTCAGGCCTTTTTATAATGAGAGGTCATGCTTTTCAAAATTATGCAAATGAGGGCTAATCAAAGTTTTAAATCTTCAATATCTTATGTACTACAGCAGATGTGGTTCCGAGTGTATAGGATTTCAATCATAGCCAGGTGAAGGTCATCTCAAATGTCAAGGTCATGTCAAGGTCAAAGGTCAATTTTTTAAGCCAAAATGTCATTTTTGAGGTCAAGGTTCACTTCAGGTTGAGGTCATCTCAAGGTCAAAGGTCACTTCAAGGTCAGAGGCCACTTTCAATGGTTGCTTTCTTCTTGCCATTACTTGGTCAATTTTTATCCAATTTGGATCATGTTGGACTCAAACTGTAGCTATTGTACACTGCACATTTTTGAAACTTACATGTGACCTCTAAAGGTCAAAGGTCAAGGTCATTTGGACCTTTGAAAGTTGCGTCCAGCCATAACTTAGCCTATTTCCAACCAATTTAATCATGTTAGACTCAAATTGTAGGTATTGCAACACTGTGTTTTTATAAGAACATGTAACCTCAAAAGGGCAATGTCAAGGTCATTTGGCCCTTTGAAAGTTTCATCTTGTCAAAACTTGGTCAATTTTTATCTGACTTGGTTCATGTTTGGCTTAAAATTATCAGGAATGTAACACTGTGCAATTTACATGTGACCTGTAAAGGTGAAAGGTCAAGGTCATTGGACTTTGAAATTTGCATCCAGGCATAGGCTCAAAGTGATGTGAAGTACCATAGGATAAAGTTGTAGCATTTAATATTTACAACTTTTGAAGGCACACAGACAGATTTGCTTTGAAGCAAATCTTCTTTTCTAGTTTCTTTCTTTCTTTCTTCTTTCTTCTTTCTTTCTTTCTTTCTTTCTTTCTTTCTTTCTTTCTTTCTTTCTTTCTTTACAGGCAAATTTGTCCGACATTTCATTTGAAAAGTATTATATGTAGAAACTCCAAACTTGGCACAATTATACTTCTATGGATAAAGTCTGGCCTTTTATAATAAGAGGTCATGCTTTTCAAAATTATGCAAATGAGGTCTAGTTAAAGTTTTAAATCTTCAATATGTAATATACTATACAGTGCATTCCACCTAACTTGAGCTCTGGGGGCCGTCTCATTAGTTGTGACCACAGTGCTGGTGGGCCAAACAGCCTATTACTGACCTCTTTGCCCTGCCACTCAACCCGGCTGCTATAATTAGTGGTGTTTGTAAACAGATCCACATGGGTGCTGCTGTAGACATTTATATGGGTTTTCTTTTCACTTTTGTAGCGTCAAGAAATTGTTTTTTTTTTTTAAATAATCCGGCTAAAGGGACACCATTTTACTGTGGAGCTGGCCCTGCTATGTGTCTGCCACCCCACCAAACACACATGACCAGTGACAGTGAATGATTGGTATCAAATGGCCAGCTTATTCCAAAGTCCTGGCAAGTGTAACCACATCAAAATAAACCCTACCCTTTCCTCCTTACGTTTATGTGTATTTTATTACCCCCAATAGATTTCACTCATAATCCACAGCCTTTATCAACACCGTAAGACCTCTGGGACATTTTTACATGGGTGTCATATCTCAATTAAACTGCAAACAAGCCATAATCCTGGTATATATTTTACAAGATGTGACATCAAAATGACCCTTTGAAAAAGCGGCATCCCTTGACTCATTCAGGACAGAAGTCTTCATTTACTGTCAGTAAAATTTGTATCAAAGGGATATTCTAAGTATTCTTATCTTTTAAATAAGGGGGTTCTGATTTAAAATATCTGACAATCATAATAGAATATAATATCTACTCATGATTTGTGATATTCTGACCTTTTTTATTTGTTTCACACATTGTATTAGCAATGCAAATTTGAAAGAATTAGCAAAGAGCATATCCTTTGGGTTCATCACTGAATGAGTTAATTTGGTCATATAAACATTGGCTGCATTGATTGAATGGCTATGTCTGTTTGGTAATTTAATTATAAGTTAATGTTTTCTTTCTGGACACCAGTAAGTTCAGTGGCTCTTAAAGAAAACATTTTGGGCTACATTATTTATATACAATTACACAGTCCAGGAAATGCTCAAGATCCCTGCTCATGCATTCTATCATTAAAGTGTGTGTGTGTCAACACATACTTTTCTTTCTTTCCTTCTTTTTTTCTTTCTTTCTTTCTTTCTTTCTTTCTTTCTTTCTTTCTTTCTTTCTTTCTTTCTGAAATTGATATTTTCAATCTTCAATATCTTCAACAGTATAATAGAGATGTCATTCCAACTTCTACTAGGGGGTTGTTGACCATTGGCACCTAATCACCTAATGAATTAAAATAAAAGTTGTAGCAATTTAAATTATGTTAAAAAAGCACCATTAGAAATTTTAAATCTTGAATAACTTCCAAGCTATAATAGATAGAGATGCCATTCCAACTTCTACCCCTGTTTTATGGAAAAGTTGTACATTGGCATACCAATATGCTTTGAAGACACACACACTGATTTGCTATGCAGCAAATCATCTTTCCTAGTTCTTTCTTTCTTTCTGTCTTTACAGGCAAATTTGTCCGACATTTCATTTGACAAGTATTACATATAGAAACTCCAAACTTGGCACAATTATACTTCTATAGATAAAGTCTGGCTTTTTTTATAATGAGATGTCATGCTTTACAAAATTATGCAAATGAGGGCTAATTAAAGTTTTAAATCTTCAAGATCTTTTATACTAGAGTAGATGTGGTTCCGAGTATATAGGAGTTCGATCATAGCAAGGTAAAGGTCATCTCAAATGTCAAGGTCAACGTCATGTCAAGGTCAAAGGTCAATTTTAGGCCAAAATGTCACTTTTGAGGTCAAGGTTCACTTCAGGTAGAGGTCATCTGAAGGTCAAAGGTCATTTCAAGGTCAAAGGCCACTTTCAATGGTGGCTTTCTTGTAGCCATAACTTGGTAAATTCTTATCCAAATTTTATCATGTTGGGCTCAAATTGTAGCTATTGTAACACTGCACATTTTTGAAAGGTACATGTGACCTCTAAAGGTCAAAGGTCAAGGTCATTTGGACATTTGAAAGTTTCACCCAGTCATAATTTGGCCAATTTCAATCCAATTCTAATGATGTTGGACTCAAATTGTAGGTATTGCAACTCTTCACATTTTTAGAAGAACATGTAACCTCAAAAGGGCAAAGGTCAAGGTCAATTGGCCCTTTGAAAGTTTCATCTTGCCATAACTTGGTCAATTTTCGTCAGATTTGGTTCATGTTTAGCTTAAATTGTGGGTATTGTAACACTGCTCAATTTACATGTGACCTGTAAAGATCAAAGGTCAGGGTCATTTGGACTTTGAAATGTGCATGCAGCCATAAGCTTAATGTAATGTGAAGTACCAAAGGATAAAAGTTGTACCATTAAATATTTACAACTTTTGAAGCTACACAGATAGATTTGCTTTGAAGCAAATCTTCTTTGCTAGTTCAAGTGTGTGTGTCAATACACACTTTTCTGTTCTTTCTTTCTTTCTTTCTTTTTTCTTCCTTTCTTTTCTTTCTTTCTTTCTTCTTTCTTTCTTTACCAGTGAGTTTGTCCGACACTTTTCTCTGACACTATTATACATGGAAACTTCCAACATGGCATAATTTTACCTCCATACAAGGAGTTGGGCCTTTTTGTGCAGAGGAATTAAGATGTTTAAAGTTATGCAAAGTAGGGCATTTGAAATTTTAAATCTTGAATATCTTCAAAAGTATAACAGATAGAGATGTCAAATTAACTTCTACTATGGGGCTTGACCATTGCGCATCTAATGAATTTAAAACAAAAAGTTGCAGAAATTTAAATTATGCTAATTAGCAGCATTTTAAATCTTAAATTTTAAATATCTTCAAAACTGTTGTAGATAGAGATGCCATTTCAACTTCTAGTAGGAGGTTGTTGACTATTGCGCATGTAATCATTCTTAAACAAAAATTGTAGCAATTTAAATTATGCTAATTAGCAGTATTCGAAATTTTCAATCTTGAATATCTTTAACACTATAATAGACAGAGATGTCATTCCAACTTCTAATAGGGGGTTGTTGACCATTGTGCACCTAATGAATTAAAAACAAAAGTTTCAGCAATTTAAATCATGCTAAGTAGCACCATTAGAAATTTTAAATCTTGATCATATGATAACTTCAAAGCTATAATAGATAGATATGCCATTCCAACTTGTACTCCTATGTTATGGACTAGTTGTACATTTCCAGACCAATAAGCTTTGAATACACACACTGATTTCCTATGCAGCAGATCATCTTTTTCTAGTTGTGTTTGTTTTTGGTAGTGGCCGAAAACAATTGCCGTGGGTCAATCTGTGGGCCGCGCCATGTTTTTATGTAAATTAGCATACTTTCATCCACAAAACTTACACAGTAGGTAGCAATTTGAGTTCCATGCCATCTAATACCGTGTTACATTCACTGAATGACACAAAGCGTGACCTAGGTAACACGCTAATGTGCCTTGATAAACAAGCTTTTTACAAACATGTATGTGTATCTGCTATTATTTTCATGGATGTGTGAGGCCCTTCAGCAGCCGCCGCTGCAGCATGGTTTCCTGGCACCTAACCGCTTACTACGAGGCGCTTCAATTGGCAGGTACGGAGCGGCGAGACAGGGGACCACCCTATTGCCTTCGCTTGGAAATAAATATTAAAACTAAAATTGAGTTAGATCCCAAAACTGACTGAAAGAAAGGAAAGAGTACATCTACTGAAATTCTACATAACTGTTCCCATGCATTACTGCATAGTCATGTGATGTGTCTGAATACATGTACAAGTAGGTGGGTGCCTTGGCAAGCATGCAGTCAAATCTTAGAATAGTAGGCCTATGTCGGATATTCTACAAACATTCATAACGGTCCAATTACATTCTAGCTTAACCTTCACCAACACGTTCTTTCAAAGGAAAACTCTTTTCAATAAGACAGCAGTCTTCCAAAGTGTGCAAGTCTGCTGTCTGCTGCTAGACGAGCACAAAAACCATTGCGTTTTTTGTCAGCGAACATATACAGTCTGTTTGGCCAGACTTGAGCTCGATAGGGCTGGCCTGCATCATTCATTAGGTACTACGGGGACCCCTACAGCCAGCCACTCAGGATAGGGGACTGCTATCCCTGGACCCTAATTAGGCTGAGCACATGGTGCCCACCACTGCCACTGCTCATTGCTGCATATAGTGCAGCATATATGCTGAAAAATATGAAACTTGTAGAATAAAATTTAATAACTTACATACTCAGATGCTAGGTAACGGAACTGCAAGCTCTTCCTCATCACTATCATTATCACTATCAGTATCCTCAGAATCACTGTCCCCAAGGCTAATGATTAACTCTGGCACCCTCTCCTCAAGTATTCCATCTCTCCGCCTGTAATCATTTTCAGTTTTGATCACACTTTGCACTGCACCTCTCCAGTTTTCTGGTGTAACCTGGTTAACAGCTTCAGCACAAAGTCTCTCCACATCCTTTATTTTCCATGTGGTGTTGTGCCTTGCCACATAATTTTTAATATTGGCCCAGATTAACTCTATTGGGTTCAAATCACAATGGTAGGGTGGGAGACGTACGACTGTATGCCCATGGTCCCTGGCAATTCCATCCATAATGTACTTTTTTTCCCTGGGTTTGTAGCGTTTTATAAGTTCATACAACTCAACTTTTAACATGTCTGGAGCAAATGGAATATTTTTCTTTGCTAAGCACTCAATCATATCTTATCTGCTTTCTTTGTGGCTGTTGTAGGTGCTTTTTCATCAAGCATGCTATGGTAGGGTGCATTGTCTATGACAATAATAGAATTGTCTGGGATATTTGGCAATAATTTCTCCATGAACCACTTTTTGAAATTTTCGCCGTTCATTTCGTCGTGATAATCACCTGATTTACAATTTGCCCGGAAAAGAAGAAGGCCGTTGGGAACAAAGCCATGTTCTGAACCAGCATGGTTTATAATTAACCGACTACCTTGACCAGGTGGGATCTTGAATCCAAATTCTTCACTCCTGGATTGGTCAATATTTCCAGGATGCTGCCAACATTTACTGACACTATGATGTGCGTTAAGCCATGTTTCATCTAGATATATAACACAGCGTGGATTTGCAGAGTTCCTGTTTGTTGTCTCGCATGATCCTTAAAAATGAGTGACGAAGTGCGACAATGTCGGATCTTTCCAAAAGATATTTCCTTCCATCGGCTTTTGCATATTTGAATCCCATTTTCTTCAAAATCACATATAATGAAGAACGCCCCCTGTAAAGTTGGTGTTCTTTCTCACATCAGGGAGAAGTTTGCCTAGGGTTGGTATGACCCTCCCCCCCCCCCCATACATAGAATGAATTCTTCTGCGAATAACAGTCAGATCAAACTCGTCCAGCTCTGTCTTCTCACTTTTTCTTGGTCTCTTTTTCCCAGGTGTTGAAAATTCTCTTCCTTCCTGTGAATCCTTTCTTATCCTCTTCACTGATGCCTCACTAAGCCCCACACAGTCAGCTGTTCTCTTTAGCCAACATTTAATGGGAGTGGTAGGGACACCTTTCTGAGGTTCCTGTTGAAAAAAAAATTGAGGCTTCCCATACAATTTCTCTTGCTTGACTCTGAAGAGCTTTGCCTTGCCTGACCTTAGCCATGACCAATGTATATGTGGTCTATTCTCATAATGTGTCTAAACATATGGTCTGATTGTGCAAATTATGTAAATGATTGCTTCTTTTTGTTATTATTTCAAGATACAGAATGTGTGAGGCATGATAGAGAAGTGGTCAGTAATGGCAATGGGATGGGAAACAAAGTTGCAGAATTAATCAGGGGTCACTTTGTGTAGGAGGGCCCAATCCAAATAATTTAAAAAAAATGCTATAAATAATTTAAATGATGCACTTTTTAATGTTCATAAAAGCTTTGCATTGTACTAATATTCATTCCAAAACTGAAAATTTAAGCAAAGGCACAGGTGAAGTCATTCAAAGGCAGCTTTGTTGTAAATGTATTATGAGGACGGGGCTTCAAGCAACCACAAATTTCAAAAAAAGTGTGACACCCGTGTGAACTTTGTATGGACAGGGTGTTTGGGGATTCTCAAATGAATGTAAGTTACTGCCAGATTACTCAATTATCCGATAAAGTTAATCAAATGTACATAAACTACAGAGGCACTTGTTGTTTCATGTGGTTTGGACATGTCAGAAGTTACAGGGCAGTACAGCTGCTAGCTATCAGCAATGGTGCCTGTCATAGCAGCATGCAAGTGCAGCATCTACAGTTAGGGACCAATTCAAAATTCCAAGAATCATCTTCCAGCAAAATATTAAAAATTGAATAAAAGAAAAGTACTGAAAACAAGAGTTTTATGGTGCGAAAAGGTATGCCAACAGTACTGGGCTGGCCATGTGCTATTGTTTACACACATTGCTAAAATTATCACGGGCACTGAGTGGCAGGGCAAGTAGGTCAGGGATTGGATGGCCTGCTCACTGATGGGCTCATCAGAGGTTAGTGAGACAGCCCCCAGAGCTCGAGTCTGGCCGAATGGACTGTAGGTTATATGATGTAATGTAGAAATTCACTGAAAAGGTCAGACTTAAATGATACACTTTTTTTTCAGTCCACGGAATGACCGGGCTGCCACCACCGATAAATGAACTCAACTCCTGTGACATAACACCCTAAATACCAGAACAACCCAAATGATAAACCAACCTTGACATGAAAATATGACCTGATGTTCGCGAAACGGGTCAGTAGGTAACTCTCTAAATCATTGGCGAATATTTAGGTTACAACAGTGAAAGGTACCAGTCGTTACTTACTGTGTAAAATGGCGTCTCTCAACTTTTTGTCTCCAGTGAGCATCCTTAACATACTCTTGGTATTTCTTTACGCCAGTGTGCATGCGGGAGCAACGACACTTTATACATATGGATGCGTAATTGATGCGGGGAGTAGCAAAAGTTACTTGATTATCTATCAGTGGCCACAGCCCAAACCTTGTGCATCTAACCCGACTTCTGTGCCCCAGATGGAGCAAATTTTCTCTTACAAGATAAAGCCAGGAATCAGTGATTTTGGTGATAACATAGCTGGCTTGGAAGCATACATCACGGACATCGTTCGTCAAGCTAAGAAAAAGATCCCATCGGAGTCGCAGTCTTCCACGCCAATATATCTACTTGCAACCGCCGGTGCGTATCAGACTTCACAGCGTAAAATCTACAAAAAGATAAGTGAAATTACATGCACAAGTAACATTCTTTGAGTAATTCTTCAAACTAATAATAATAATAATAATAATAATAATAATAATAATAATAATAATAATAATGATAATAATAATAATAATAATAATGATAATAATAATAATAATAATAATAATAATTATATAATGAATAAATAATATAGAATAAAAAATAACTAAAAAGTGAAAAAAATAGATTATATATATGTGTATGTATGTATGTATATATATATATATATATATATATATATATATATATATATATATATATATATATATATATATATATATAAACATGTGTGTATATAAAAAATATATATGTGTAAGCTTGTTCACCGTTTACGTCACAAATTTCACTTTTTCAAGTTGCTAAGTCCTAAAGTATAAGACATTGCTTTCAATGCGTGGCTATGTTAGCCCTGTTATGCGGTTAAATGTAAATGTATCGCTCAATGCTAATAATTTAAATGTAAACAAGTACGGGGAAAAGTCCCCAAACTAGGAAAAAATGAAATTTGCTTGACAGCAAATCCGTCTGTGTACCTTGAAAATTATCAAAATTTAAAATGTTTTTGAAAAATTTGGTATAATAAATATCAAATGTATCTTGAATACAATTATCTGAATCGAAATTACCCATTAATCCTTGAGAGTATTGAAATGGTAAACATTCATATCTACCTAGTGTGTTTAATTGTCATAAATTAAAATTTTAAAGCTTTCTATTTTCCTATCATTAGATGTGTATATATCACAAAAAATTGAATTGAATTTGCCATTGACAGCTCTATCTAAAAATATTTGACGATATTCAACATTTAAAGTTTGGGAAGTACGCCAAGTTCCCCCCTCCCCTCCCCCTCCCCATAAATTCAAATTTACAACTTCACTTTAGTTGGATGCACCTATAGCACAAAGGAAAGATTTGAAATGGGATTGACATATATTTTGCTGTAATTTCTGTAATACCTCTGAAAACAAGTAGCTTTTCAAACAGCCGTAAAACATACATGGGTGTAGCAGGATTCGGAAAGAAAGATAATCTTTTAATTTAGAGGGCCAAGCGTGACAATGAAGTGTCCACGATCAGTGTTCACTTACGATCAATGCCCAGTTTATGATGTTTTAGTCAGTTTGTTTCATATTCACAGTGTAAAGATCACGGGGGGAAGTTGTGGCAGGTTTGCTGGAGCTTGTTGGTGTGAACTTTGAACTTTAAGCAGTGCTGACCGGCGTGGCGCTTGAGACTCCCGCTTGGAGTGCCGTGACCACTGACCGTGTCTGTGAGTGCAAGGGGGGGGGGGGACAGTTATTCTACCTTCCTTGGTGAGTGTGAAAACATGGCACAAACGTTGCCAGTCAGTTGTTACTGGCTTTACTGTATACTAAGCACGTTTTATAAATATTCGTCGCTTCCGTATAATCTTTTGAAAACACCAAACTCAAATCGTTTGTCAATTCAGCCAAACCACGGTGTTGACATATCAGCAACACCCAGTGACAAATGTTGCCCATACACAGTGATTGACCCGCTGCATTTTTTGTGTCTGTGTGCAAACACAGACATATTGTTTTTCTTTCTTTCTTTCTTTCTTTCTTTCTTTCTTTCTTTCTTTCTTTCTTTCTGTCTGTCTGTCTGTCTGTCTGTCTGTCTGTCTGTCTGTCTTTCTTTCTTTCTTTCTTTCTTTCTTTCTTTCTTTCTTTCTTTCTTTCTTTCTATCAAGGCAAATTTGCCCGACATTTGGCATGAGTATAGTTCCGTAAATGAAGTCTTGAGTTTTTGTAAAGAGGTTCAAGGGTTTTGAAAATTTTGCAAATTAGGACCACTTGAAAATTTAAATCTTGAATATCTCCAAAACTATTACAGGTACATGCAGGTAACCAATCCAATTTCAATTAATATGATGGTATCACTGTGAATTTTTGTAATTTACATATGACCTCTAAAGGTCAAAGGCCAAGGTCATTTTGGTCAATTTTTATCCTTTTAGGCTCAAATTGTAGCTACTGTTACACTGCACATTTTCATAATTTACATAGGCCCTCTAAAGGCCAAAGGTCAAGGTCATTTCGACCTTTGAAATTTTCATCTAGCCGTCCACTTGGCCAATTTCATCCAATGTGAATCATGTTGGACTCAAATTGTAGGCATTAGAACACTGTACATTTTTGTCGTTTACATGTAACCTCTAAAGGTCAATGTCATTTTGACATTTGAAATTTTCTTCAAGTCATATCTTTGTCCACTTTTATCTGATTTTGATCATGTTCGGCTTAAATTATAGATATTGTAACACTGCACAATTTTGTAATTTACATTTGACCTCTTGAGGCCAAAGGTCCAGGTTATTTGGCCCTTTGAAATATTCATCTAGCTTGGTTAATTTTCATCTAATTTGGTTCATGTTAGGCTGAAAAAAGGGATATTGTAACACAGTAAATTTTTATATTGTATATGTGACCTCTAAAGGTCAAAGGTCAAGGTTATTTGGACCTTTGAAATTTTCATCCGGCCCTAACTCGATCAATTTCTAATCACGTTGGACTCAGCTTGTAGGTATTGCAACACTGCACATTTTTGTAATTTACATGTGACCTCTAGAGGTCAAAGATCAAGGTAATTCCGACTTTGAAATTTTCATCTGCCCATAAGCTTAATCGAATGTGAAGTACCAATGGACAAAGTTGTATTATTTAAGACAGCTTTTGAAGGCACACAGACAGAGTTGCCTCCTAAGCATCCCCCAGACTTGCTATTGCTTTCTTATGTGGGCGCTCATCGGGGTCTGCCGTCCGCCGGCAGTATTTTAATTCAGTTACGCAAATGTACCAATTAACTTGATCAACTCAATAACGTGGTCAGGGCCTCTCGGCCAATTGACTCAGCCCTGTTGCCAGTCGGTCAAGACGATGAATTATTAATGAGCTACGCGCTGACCAATCAGGTCGCACTTCCGGTAGTGTGATGCGACGAAGCATGGCAGCCTCCATGGGACTGATGTTTATCAACAGTAGCTCACTTGGCAATCGGTATCGCACGCACGAGTAAAAAGTTTAACATCACAGGTCTTACAATGCATGAATTTTTTTCTGATTTTCTTATCCTGTTTCTCCCCAATCGTTGCACTTATCTGGGTAAGTGCAGTATCAATTTTCTTTTCGTTTCTTTCTTCTTTCACCCCCCCCCCCCCATTCTAATGAAACCATTCCGTGCATATGAAATAAGGTAATGCTTACTTTGTAGTTGTGCACCCAGGACTGACTATACAATTTTTGTATTTGGGGTGTTAACTCCGATACATATGACTTTGTGTTGTTGTGTCACAGGCTTCCACGGGCCTTGGCCGTACATTATCAAATGTGCCAGTGGTACAACGTATATATATATATATATATATATATATATATATATATATATATATATATATATATATATATATATATATATATATATATATATATATATATATATATATATATATATATATATATATATATATATATATATATATATATATATATCGATTTCAGTACCATAACAGACTTTGATATATGCCATATCGGCTAGGCCTTGGCAAAATACAGGAAGGGTGATAAATGCACAATGTTATAGCACTCTTCCGGGAGTACCTATAACCGGAAAAGTTCTATAACTAGACCCCGGAAATGATGTAGGCCTAGTTCAAAACGCCGCGTCTGCTAGGCCTACGTTGTCTTCAAGTCGCTAGATAAATTTACCATGATGTTATTTGAACATAATCGGCACACACATGAGATAAATAAATTATAGTATAATTTGTTGGCGATATGAAGTATATGGACTCGCCTGGCAGAACTCGTTCGCTTCGCTCACTCGTTCTGCTATATGGCATCCAGTGCTCGTCCATATACTTCATATCGCCAACAAAGTATACTATAATCTATACATATATATATATATATATATATATATATATACATATATATTTGATTTCCTACACGCACGTACCATGGACATTCATTTATCAGCTCAACACTTTCGAGAGTGAGGGCGAAACGGATTATATAGGTACCACATCAGGCTGCATTTGAATAAAAGTGGTGTGGACATCACCTACATTCTTGTTTCATAATGATTCAATTTTGAGGATTTGATGCAATCTATAATAAATTTCGACATGAAACTCAAATAAGAATGTGTATTTGCATCATTAAAACATGAATCCAGAAAGGAACAATTTCCCAATTTAGTCTTTTATTTTTAATTAATGATCCAAATGAGTATGCTAATGATTATGGTCGCATGGTGTTGCTGGGGGTGACACCTTGTGGCTAAACCTAGCAGTCACACATGTACGGCAAGCCAAATGGACATTGGTCGCCTTGACTCCTGTGAGGATTGCAAGCTGGCGACAGTCGGCAACGATATATATCCAAATAGATACATATATGTATTTCCAAGTGTTTCAAATAGGCCTTGTTAAATTTACTGTTGCATCTAGTAGGTTTGTACTTTTGTTGACCGACACCAAAGGGATCCAATCTGATGGTGGATTTGAAATCGCATCAGCTCTCTTGTTTTGTTGTTATGTTGTTTTTCCGCAGCTTAGATCACGGATCAGTGCCGATGATCAACATGTGAAGGATACGTGGGAAAAACTTTTCACAATTCAGATGGCAGTTGTCAACTCGGCCCTCTGTCTTAATTTTTATATTTGTGTTTATCTTCACTAATTAATTACCCACTTTGGAAAAGGGCTAAAATGCGTGGATCTGTGACAAGTACGTCAAAAAAAGACGTTTAAGTCGTTTATTTGTATAGGACTTTTTCCTTTGAGCGTCGCATTTTGAATATTTATTCGGATTACCCCCCCCCCCCAAAAAAAAACCAAACAAACAAACAAAAACAAGACAAAACCAAAAAAGTACGATTGATTTGCAAAATATCCAAGAATCATAAATGTTTTGTGATAAAATCGAAATAAATAACGATAATTAACGTCCGGTACAAACAGGATTCATGTTCAAATTTCAAAAATGTTTTTCAACCTTTGACTAGTATGTATTTATAGCTGCTATAAATAATCCATTTACATTTTCAAATTTTCGTGGTTAGAGTTTCTGCACTTTTTTGTCACAAAAGGTGAAATTAAAGTTTGAACTTATGAAATGGGAGTTGTGTTATTGTATATTTGTTCACCGAAAAATAGTTTAGGCAAGTAGGCTACCTCTGCATATAATGTCAAAATAAAATAAGCGTGTACTTTATTAAATGTGATTTCCTTCGCTGTATTTTCTTGTGTGCCTATATTCAAAATGAAATTAAACTATACTTTTTGCAAATGTTGACATGAAGTAGCGTAATCAAATGGCCAGATCATTAATTTTGTCAGTGCAAAGCCCGCAACTGTTGTATATTTCGCTCTGGTCAACATTATTGAAAAATTGCATGCACAAACTGGTCCAAATTAAAAGCGATTCACTGAATTTATTTAATTTGTCGTTACGTTGTTGGGACATATCGGTATACAATTCCTTCTTTGGCGGTTCATTGCTCATAATTAAATTTTGAAATTTTCTGAATGACTGAACCGTTTAATCGCCGTTGTGGAAAGTGTCAGTAAAAAGGTAATTGCAGAAAGCCATTAGCTTTACTAGCGGGCGCTGAAAGATTTACAAACGTTGACCACCATTTTTGACCATGGGCGAGGTCACATGATCTCTGCATGGACCACATGACCCCATGCCTGGAATTTTGCACACGTGGGGAACAGCGATTTCGATTTTCTTTCATTTTTGTGGAAACGTAAATAGTTGAAATTGATGGAGATTTACTACAACTCTCTAAACTTTGTTGAATGTCAGTATTGGTTTGTTTAGTGACAATGAATAAATGGAGCCAGGAACAGAGCAAATGCTATTAAAGTAACTGAACGCATAGCTTGTTGAATTGGGATTTTTTGCCACCGCCAAACATTTGGGAAATGCTTTAGTTTGTAACAACTATGCGATGAAAAGTCATTGACGTCTTTGGATGTGTTTGAAATGCATTTGTTAAAGTGTTTGAAATGCGTTTGGTAAAGCGTTTGAAACGTTTTTATTTCCAGAGCGTTTGAAACGCGTTGGTAAGAAAGAGTTTGCAACGCAGTTGCAACGCGTTTGCTTCGCGTTTGAGTTTTCTCGTTTGCGTTTGAGGATCGTTTGGGAAGCGTTGGTGCTTTGGCGTTTGATAACTTGAACGCGGGCGTAACTGTATTAGCAGAATGGCTTTCTCTCTACCCATCGACTGCAGCAACGAGGGGAGTATCTGAAAAGTTAGCGACTTGCCGCTTCCAGTCGGCAGGACCAAGAACGTGTCCTGTCGTTCCACTGCTGTACTATGAATTGCATCGATCTGCTCGTCCGAAGGAATAACCTGCATGTCTGCGGCCTTCCTCAGGCAGTCTTCCAGCAACTTTCCCAGTTCTTCCCTCTTCATGATTGTCTTTCTTGTGTCCAATATACAAGCAATTAATTAGCCGCCTAATTAGGTTACGCAATTCACAAGATTTACCGCTACTGTGTGAACCATGAATACACAACTGACCGCGGTCAAGCCACGCCTCGCCTTCTCCTTAATCTTGTAATTGCTTGGATACAACTGTTGCGCAATTAGCGTCACTATTAGTTATTCACTGTTTTAGTGTGAAATACAGGAAGTATCTCCCCCAAAGACAGCTGTATTACCCGAGGCGAAGCCTCGGGTAATACAGCTGTCTTGGGGGAGATACTTCCTGTATATCACACTAAAACAGTGAATGACGATTTTATCCCATTTTTGATGATGTAATTTCATGCCCAAAAAATCTTTGCTGTTCGACCCGCTGCTGCTGCAGTTCACTTCACAGTTCGCCATCATGTTGTCGTCTGCAGCGCGTCAAGGCTTGTATCGCATGACAGAGACTTCTGGTGGCTGATCGATGCACTTACCAGATAGAGAGATACAGCGAGAATACCGCTGTATTCCCCGGTCAGTTTCAGGAATCGCGCTGCATTTCACCTTTGCAGTAATTAATGCACAAATAAGGGTAATACAAAGAGTATACCATAGCTATTAACCAATCAGAAGCCAAAGATTCTATCAAAAATGGGATAATTCCCAGTGTGCTATTGTGCATCCGCATTGTTTTACCAATCATAAATTGCTTGCACGATCGCACAGTCGGCAGCCTGACCCCCCGATAAACGGGAGACCCGACGAGCGCGCACATAAGAAAGCAATAGCGAGTCTGGGGGATGCTTAGGAGGCAAAGACAGAGTTACTTTGAAACAAATCTTCTTTTCTAGTTGTTGTTTCTGTTTGTTTGCTTGCTTGTTTGTTTTTTTTTTTTTTGTACGCCTTGCACTGTCCTGAACATCTTGATTTGTTTCGGAGCCAAGGCGGTAGCAATAACGAGCTGCAGCTTTAATTTTGGAATATAGTAGCGGGAGCGGTTCCAGGATTTGATTGAACCGGAGGGGGGGTGTGTGTGTTACGAAACTTCTTTGATGGGCCCTGGTCAGCGCCGAAGGAGTAAAGCGAAGCTAAGGCGGGGGGGGGGGGGGGGCGGCGGTCCGAGGGTATGTCACCGATAAATTTTGAATTTCAGGGTGCTGCTACTGCATGTTGAGCTATTTTTGACGCGTATTTCATACTCGAATCCGTTGGACTACAGTACTTGATTGGGAAGAAAAACTATCGAAACTTCTGTTCAGCAAATTGAAAACGCCTTAGACATTGGTATACACGCTTGTCACCGTTGTAGATTTCTAAGGCTAAGTGTATGAAAAATTATTGCAGTCATCTTCAACACACAGTTACACCTTGCCTATAATACCATGACATCTACCTACTACTACTACTACTACTACTACTACTACTACTACTACTACTACTACTACTACTACTTCTACTACTGCTGCTGCTGCTGCTGATGCTGCTACTTATACTTATCTTGGCCTACATACATGTATTTAGATACGCGTAGATAAGTAGTACTATGCAAGAGGTCCCATAGTTTATAGATACACATTCATTGCCGAAGTCTCTTATGGATCTTGATCTGTCCCATCATTAAAATCACCAGCACCCTGCCTCCTGCACACATAAGAATTTGTCTATTTATGGTTTAAAAGCGAGGCCAATGTTTATGTAAGTTACACCATGCTTCGTGACCACAGCCATGCAAGAGTTTGTTTATTCTCTGTCCAAAAGAGTATTTATCATGAATTTTATCCATTAAGTAGTGTACTATGCTGTAAAGACAGGCACTCTACTCAGTATTTTGGTGTAAAAGAAAAAACAAAAAACAAAAAAAACAAAAACAAACCCCCCCCCCAAAAAAAAAACAACCGAGCGGGTGGGGGCATGCCCTTGGTGCCCCCGTCTTTTTTCCGTGCTGAGTACCCTCACATACTTTCTTTCTTCCTTTCTTTCTTTTTTCTTTCTTTCTTTCTTTGTTTCTTTCTTTCTTTCTTTCTTTCTTTCTGTCTGTCTTTCTTTCTTTCTTTCTTTCTTTCTTTCTTCCTTTTTTCTGTCTTTCTTTCTTTGTTGTTTACTTCTGAGGAGCTTAATCGCGTTGTTTATTTGCTATTTGAGATTAGATCACAAAACATGGTTTCCCTGTCAAGCGTACCTCTTTGCTACGCTTCATTTTGATTGGCCAATCGTGGTGACGCGAGATGCCAATCATCGTCATGTGGCCTCTGCTTGACGATGGCGCGCTGCATTTCAATAGCATTGATATCACAGGTTGCTTGCCGCAGTTTTGAAGGCTTTATTAAAAAAGAAAAAAAAATGACAACTTATCTTCAAAGCATGGCAAGCTTTTTTATATGATGAGGGGCTCTGTGGGTTTTTTTGCATGATACCTTATCATCTATATTTATTTCTCGTGAACTGTGAAATCGAAGATTATTTTAGCCTCATTCGTGATTATCTGATTATAAGTATTTGCGTGCTTCGTTATTCGATATTTATTTCTCGTGCACTCAATCAAAGACTATTTAACACGATTCGTGATTATAAGTTTTTATTCACGTAATTGTAATTTTTATGATTTGGATTTAGCCGTGAATGTACATTTAAATTTTTCTGTGAATCGTGATCACCCCCCCCCCCCCCCCCGGGCCTCTATGATTGTACATTCTGTGAGCCAATGACTGTTGAGTATTAGATACAAAGGAAAGTACACGTACAAGACAAATTGGCAATCACAATGGGGAGAATTTTTTTTTAAAACAATGTCCGATGGACCCAGCAAAAAGGCAAATGCTAAGCTCAGAGTACAACCAAGGGCGTTGGGGCAATAGCAAGGGCCCAACAGAGTTATTCAGTAATTGAAAGTAATTTGTAGACAACTGGAATGTAAGCCTGTATGCTCAGGCTCTATGTAAGTGTACTGTTCAACATGGTAACGTTTCATTAGGTAGGCTCCAACTACCTATATATGGTACTTTCAAAGGATCAAATAAAACGGGATGTTTTATCGCAAGAAGTATGCTGTACCTTTACTTACCCACAACTAATACAACGATATCGAATTACAATATATATTTGATCAAATTGCCACCCGATTAGTCAGGCTAATTGATAGTTTTTTGGACCGGTTTAGGGGGTCGGACCATACTATATCTTAATTGTACATACCCAAGCTCAGTCATTCTGTTCACCAGAAGCTTTTCTTGCGTTGGTCGTAGCATCTGTTGCTGGCTCATCGCTGATTTTTCTTTCCTAACTTTAGGTATTTTGAGACTGATTGTGCTAGTTTAGCGATACAACTCCTGACGAACGTACTAAGATAAGACCACCGATGCACTGACCAAGTCGCTAGTGCGGGTTCTGAGCTTGCAAGAATTTCAAGTACAGTTTATACAAAGGTTTTAATTTTGCTGTTGAATTTAAATGTAATGAGAACTTGTGCGTGAATTATTAAATCTGATCAGGACTATTGGTTACTTTGGGTGAGAAAACAATCGCTGCCACGTCGGTGATGAAAGACGGCGTTGAAACATCAATGCTTTTGTTGAAGTAGGATTATCATTAGGACGTGCAGTCATGTCATGATCTCGGCTGACTGTACGGCCTGTCTTCAACACTTTTCTTCGGATTAAATGTTAAAAACACAAGATAGCATAAGGAAAAAAAACAAAATACATGTAACAAGAGCGACCTAATGCATAAAATGTATGACCATATGGTTTGGGAACCACGGCGCTAATGCATCAGCGTCATCGCTGGAGCGGACACAGCGGTGGCCATTTTTAAACGAGCTGTTGCCACGACCGGTCATGTGACCACTTTCTCACGCCCATCCCTTTCACACTAACAACAAACACGGTAGGCGTAACTGTCATCGCTCAGCAAGAAGCTCTACTAAATACCCCCGTTTTTCTCTGTTTTGCAATCTCAGCAGAAATTTGATTTTTACTTGACAGATACATAAGATATTCATCCATACAAAGATCAAAAACATTTTTTTGCCGAAATTTCGGGTGATTTGTATCTCGCTACGTTAAAAGAGATATTCAAAATGCAACAGCATGGAATGATTAGCCTTCTGCGTTTTTGTTTCTTTTCTGTAAAAGTGTGACAAATACTAGTATCTATTTTATGTGCAACAGAAGTGGAACTTCCAACAATTTTTTTGCACATATACATGTATGGAAAGGCATAGAATGTCCAGATGAGATACCTAGGTCCTGTTGGTTAGCCATCAGTATCGAAAAAGAGAGAAAAAAAATCATATTGCAAGCATATTTGATCTTTTAATACAGCGTCCCACTAACGCAAACATTGCAAAACTCATTTATGGCAGTTTTGAGTGAACACTATAAGAGAGTCCAATTTCCACTGTTTCTGATTTTATTATGAAACGAACTGACCCAGCATGTTTCCCACAGCCAATAAAAGCTCTGCTCTGTTACACCTAATGCAGCCACAGGAAGATTAAACTTTTGGCCAAATATGGTTGAGTTGGGCTAAAATACATTTATATGTGATTTAGTTCAAAACTACATCCCTTAGACCAATGTATGTATTTACGGTATTTCTTATATTTTATGTTCGAAACGAGCGGGACTCGAACCTGCAACCTTTGGTAGCAGTCGCCTAGCTGAAATGGGAAACGCACATATCCACTTGACCAAATCACCGTTCTTCAAAAGAATGGTTCAATGGAGGTAGTTATGTGCGAGTGCCATATCAACACGGTTATGCAGTATATTTACTGAGGTCGGCATTTTTTTCCAGAATGGGGGATTTAATTCCATCAGCGTTAAGGAAATGCCGAAAATATATATTTTATGTTCGGAACGAGCAGGACTCGAACCTGCAACCTTTGGCACCAGCATCCCAGCTGAAATGGGGAACGGACATATCCACTTGACCAAATCCCCATTCTTAAAAAGAATGGTTCAATGGAGGTAGTTATGTGCGAGTGCCATATCAACACGGTTATGTAGTATGCATTTTGCATTCAACTGCTTCTGATGCTGCAACATGTCAAATGCTGCGTTTTGATACTTTGCGTAGAATGTGTCTCTATGAAATAAATCAATGGCGACTTTCACAGTGTGACGCAACTTAGTTTTATTTGACCTGGGCCATTTTGCATATCTTAGATGACTTTAGCCAGTTTACCTGATATGAATGGCCCCTAAAAGATTAATCTTTACAGACTTGTAACTGCAGCCCCGTAATTATGGTGGGAAATGGTGTTCTTGTTCCCTTGGCGCATGGACTGGAACTCAAAAGTGCCCAATTTCGAATTAGGCCATTTTTGCTTTATTGGAACGATAGGTTGTGTCATATATTTTTCTCCACATAAGTTTAGTCTATTTGTGGGGAATACCTCACAAGTGTAATATATTTGAAGCTTCAAGAGACTGATCACTGACACATTCTTCACCTGAGATGTGCCACGTAAAGTGTGACATAATTTTGCTGCGATAATGATAGGTGTTCTTACATTACTTAAGATAAGTCTTTCTGTTTTAATACTTTCATTCGAATGTTTCAGGAATGCGTTTACTATTGCAACACAAGGCTTATGCTGTGATTCGGACAATACGACGCGTGCTCTCCAATGACAGGATAAATCCATTCCGCTTCCGGAATCGACAGGCCCGTATTTTATCAGGCGAGGAAGAAGGGGCATTTGCCTGGATTACCGTAAACTATCACATGGGCTTCTTTAATGCAAGAAGTATGTTTAATTTTGGGTTCAAAGCATACGATAGCCATAGCAATTACGCAAATAAAGTCAAAATTATAAACCGTCAAAACTGAAATTTGCCAAAACAGGCTTAATGTTCATAATGTTCATTTGAATATTACTTGGATATTTTACGGGAAAACGACTTATTATTTGGGAGGATCTGCAATGAGTTTGGTTGCAACATTTTCAGAAGAAAAGATAGAATACTTGGAGGATCGTTGAATGTTTTGCAAATTCAGCCATGAAAGAGACATTACTTTTATAGATATCTGACCTGGCGGGGCAACGTTGTCTGTGCACCGTTCAAGGTTTAGTTTATTTGATTTATTTGTGTAGGACCTCCCCTGGATCATGAGTCAAATAAAAATTTTGCAAGAGCTCTTCGTGTGAGAAAAATATTAAATTACCAAATCGGAAACTGCTATTTGCTGTTGACCAGTTTTTATCAAAAAGTGTGAAAACGGCAGTTGGTCAGAAAAATGTGGAAGGTATCATTGTTAGATTTATGTTTCATGAGAGCAATATTAAAATATGCAGATTCAGTTTTACATGGCAAGAATGCAGTTTATGTCATGATATACCTGTCCTTTGGGCAGTATGTTATTCGGCATGTGGCATTGGCTGGAGCGGAAATGGGTTTACATATAACAAAGGTGGAATAGTGTATCAGGGTTTACAATACATTTATATGATAAGGAAAATCGAATTTTGCGAGGGAAAATGACAAACTTTCGTGCACGGGACAATCCACAATTGGTGTCAACCTGTAGACATTTCTTAACTTTACGACATAATAAATATTCAGGTCTTCATGCTCGTGTACTATTTTCTCTCATAATAATAAACAGCTGCCATATCCTATCTACTCCTATCATACAAGACAACATGTGCCAGCTACGAGTAATGGCATAAGTACTAATGCATTTTGTCACGTCTACCTCCACAGCAATGTACACCAAGTTACGTCATGTTTTTAGAAATACTCTCCAAAACTTTTTGTAACCTCTGTCACGACTAAATATTGTTAATGCTTTTCCAGGTAAAATGATGAGCGTCGGAGTATTAGAAATGGGAGGGGCGTCGACACAAATTGCCTTCATCCCAGAAGGACCAATACTAGCGAATAAGTTCACGATGATAATTGGAGGAAACATTTACAGTCTGTATGTCCATAGCTATCTCAAATACGGCACTACTGCGGCTCAGTTATGGCTTAGAGGGTACCTTGCAAGGGCACATTCAAAAGAATCCAACATCAACAACCCGTGCGCGCTTAAAGGTAAAGTTTGATTGATCAGTAAGAGGCACACAATGTATGCAACACAACTATAGATAAACTGTCTATTTTATAATTTTAAATTTGTGTATACTTGTTCCTCTCGATATGTCAGAGATAAGTTAAAAACATCTGCATTCCCACAAAATGCAATTCGAAATTTTTTTTATTGAAAATGAGTAAACAAATATAGTCAACCCTTTCCCGGTCAGAATAAGAGATAGTCCGAAGCTTTCCTTGGCGCGGGTTCAGCTTAATGTGCCAATTCTACGGCAAGGGAAACTATTGACAAGGAACACGCCATCACGATTGATCTTATCTTTTATTCACAACAAACCTATCTCCTATACATTGACCTGAAATCGGAGTAAAAATAAAACCAGCAACAATTTACATCCCAGTGTTTTGGCCAAGAAGTATATATCATAGTGACGATACCACCCCCTCCCCTCCTGTGGAGTAATCCCATCCGGCCAGGTAATGTTTTGTGTGATATAATGCTTAAAGGTGTCTCGTCTTCCATGAATGAAAGAAAGTTAAAAAATCTCCGTGTGTTCTGTGCCTCAATTGGCGTACCTTTAGGCTTAAACTACATGATCCCCGTGGAAAAGACTGGTCAAAATTCTGATTGGTCTACTCTATACTATTGTAACAGATTACAATATACACACATTCCCGATCACCGGCAAAGTGATAGTGATTAACTTCCTGATTGGTATGCCTGTATGTGGAAGGGGTGACAGTTCAGTTCTGTTGTCTTTCTATAAAAATGACGACCTTCTGATGGAGGAATAAGTAATAATAAATAGAATGCCAAGAAATAAAATTAATGAGCGAAAAGAAACTTTCGTTAAAGTTATGTATCACTCAAAGCACAAGGGCAACATGCAAACGTTAACCCTGGTCCTGTTTAATACAAAGAGAAACTTAAACCTAATTCTGTAAGCCCATGTACCGTTTGAACACTATCAAGTCCGATATTCTAAGAGCAAAGTCCTATTCCGTACCATACACTGAAAAACTGTATTGTTCTAAATCATAATAGCAAATTAATTTATGAAAGGAACAAATCATATTCATAAAATTTGAAATTCAGAAGAAAGTTTTAGGCATTATTAGCCTTTAAAAAATCGAGTCATCAGCGGGGAACCAGCGCGAGACTTGTTTCGGTGCCATTAATCCCCGGACAAGTCATTCTGCTAACTGGCGGCACCATGTTTGCATTTCCAATACAAACATCCCGAGCTGATGTATTACGGAATAAAGCGAATATGATGTTCCTCAGTTAATAGGCCTACTTAAAAACGTAGCCCACATGACATAAATATGATGAAACTACACCTAACACTCATGATTAGGCCTAGCAAAATTGAATAATAAAATAATAAACCATCCCACACTTACCTACAGCGCCTGGTCTTACAACTGACCCTAAGAGGCCTACCTGACGCACAGATCAGATCAAACTGATCAAACCAGCTCTTCAACTTCAAGTAAAACGCAAATATAACGACGTGACGTAAAAGAGTCACGATATTAATTGCGTCACACCTGAAAACTGCATGGTCAGATCTTCGTTGTCCCGTTTCAGCAATAAAAATAGGCCTATTTATTATAAACTCGCTGTATTTCACAGCCGATGAAATCACTACTAATGGGCAGTTCTGTATTAATAACGAATCAATTGCATAAGATTTAATGTAATTTTTTTTTTTATAACTTTAGGTTTAAAGAGCCAAATGAATTAACAAACGGGTCATTAGTGGGAAACCTTGAACTGAAATTTCCGTCATGAGGCATGTTAACTCTCAATCTCGAATGTTCTAAGATGCATTACGGGTTAGGGGTGGGGTTGGGTTGGGCGGTGGGGGGTACTGTACCTTTTGGAGCAACTATTCATGTATTCATGTACCTTTTTTCTTTCATATTTTAACTTAAACCTCACTAATTGTATCTGAAATCTAAACAAATGAGCAGTTCTATGTAGATATCTAAATTGCTAAGTAAAGCTAGGAAATAATAATAATGATAATAATGATAATGATAATGATAATGATAATGATAATGATAATGATAATAATAATAATAATAATAATAATAATAATAATAATAATAATAATAATAATAATAATAATAATACTACTAATACACATGCGCCGCATTGTTCACTTGTTCCTCCATCAGAAAGTCGTCATTTTGAGACGCGATCTGCGAATGATTTCCAAATTTTACAAATAACATTTTCGTCACGGTGATAAATTGACAAAATCTGCTAAATAAAAATTAGATAGATTGACAGTTTTACATGAATCCTTTTTTATGTTTAAATTATGAAGGTGACACAACTGCTGAAATTCACCACACGCGTAAGATAACCTTCCGGGGAAGTGGCAACGCGACCCGTTGTGAATCTCTCCTTCACAACCTGGTGTACAAATCTCCGCCCTCCAAATGCTCTCCCAAACCTTGTGCGGTGGGCCCCTTTTACCAACCACAGGTTCCATCACAGAAACCATTTTTGGCAATTTCTTCATTTTTCCACACCGTATCAGCATTAAGGCTTGCTGACAAAGTGGGTCATTTTTCACTTGAGGATATGAGGGAAGCGGCATCAACCTACTGTGCAATGGTGAGTGACGAACGATGATTTTGTTTCACTTAGTCCATTCATCTTGATGTGAAAACGGCTTGTTTGAGATGTACCTCCGCACATAGCGACAATGATTAGACCCCACTGCACATTACATCAGCCAATCAAGAGTCTGCAATTTGCATATAATGACCCCAATCTTAATAGGATGTATTCATATCTAAATGCGGTCCTACTCTAACACCTATTGAGCAAAAGTGGGAGCCATTTGCATCAGGGCAGATCCATGTATTTAGTATGGTCAAAAGTACTTTCTTAACAAAATGAACAACACAAACACACAATAATCTTTAAAAAAAACGTATTAACATATATTTGAAACATAAAGGATGCCTAAAATAATTAGAAATGGGCTCTCTTTTGGTTCAAAAGGTGTTATTTATGGATGTTTATGTAGTATATAATACAAATCTGCCCTGATCATGGTGGAAGCATCAGTCTGTTGCTCCGGCAACACAGGAAGTGAGCAGGATCGCAGTTAAATATGAATGTCTCCTATTCTTGAAAACACTAATTTCAATGACAAAGGACACGCTTCCTCGTTGGCAAATGTGCATAAATTGTTGCCTTTTATTGACAGGATTGAAGTGAAAGAAAGAAAACTGAGGAAAAAATCCAGAGCCGACAGGTCTACTTTTTAATTAATTCAACTCTTACACCAGAAATAGGATTTTAAGTAAGATCCATGGGTAACATTTAGTTTCAGCTGTTGAAGATTCAGCACTGTCACCAAGCTTCAGTGAGCATCGGCCTTAGGTGTGGATGCAAACAACACGTGCAACATGTTATAAAAATGAAATGCATATTTCACAGATTCCATTCCAACCGATGTTACTGATAATTACCAAGAGGGAAATCCCCCAACCACTTAGAAAGAGCGACATTATCCCCCATATCTTAAACGAGGCAGACAGTGACAGATCCTAGGGACCGAGTCGGGGGTTACAGTGTGTGAGGTGTTTGGGGCTGGGGTTTGGGAAATAGTTCAAATCCAGGAAAGACCATGGGTCTGCACTTTTTGGGTACTTCGTGGTTGAAATGGTGCAGTCAAGAGCACATTTCCAGCATAAAATCACAAAAGGTCAAGTGGGATTCATTTCATTGTGGTGTTATTTGATAGTCAAATGAGAGAAATCCTTCACAAAGCGGGATACATTGACGATTTGTCTGGCATGTACAAATACAGGTGTTTTCCTGCGTAAAACGGGAGAGGTGGAAGTTTCGGCACATCGTTTATAATTTGCTCCTTAATTCCTAGTTCGATTGTCCTACAGAGGTGTATATTATGAGACATACCAACCTCGCATGCTAATACCAACCCCGACAGAAACAAAAGAAATCCGACAAATAGATAAATCTGCAGACCACAACTCAGGAAGTGACAGGCCCTACCGATATCTACTGCGACGCACACATAGCGGCGTTTTTGTTTGCCACTCTCGAAAGTTTTTCTATAATTTCCATTTGAGTGTCTACTGGTAGAAAACCAGAAGCTGCTTAAACTATCGGCTCCGATGTTTCGTTATCTTCTGGAGTCTCTATTTCTCAACGGTTCTTTAACAGCCCACCTCATAATAACAGGGTTGCACATGATATCTAGCACCATTTTGGAGCGTTTTATATATCCAGATATACACAAGCAATAACACAGCATTGATTTTTCATTTTTTTTACCTGAATGTCTAATTGTGAGGTATTGAGAAGCGTTAGAAAAGAAAAGCGCAAAAGACAAATGGAAAAACGGCGCAACAAACTTACCAAGCGGCTTCTGGTTTTCTCCTGGCCTGTATTGACGTGCTTACTCCTGGAATTAGATTGTGATCTGGAGGCACACATCCTAAGGTCCTGGAAGAGTAATATATGTTCATAAATTCCAAAATCAGGTAGTTCACAATATTAATTCTGTTCAGAACACCGACAAAAATTAGCTTTTGCAACATGTAATATTACTTTGACTCAAGGGCTTTTAATATAATTTATATTATATAGCTAGCTTGAATTTTGCCCCCGGGACCGTCTGGTCCGACCTAATGTCTAACCACAGCAATTAAGGAAGCATTTATGACCTGGGAGTAAACTAGATGTCAGCTACACATAATGATCAAATCGATTTTGAACATATTATTAAATTAATGTAATGATACGATCATTTCTGTGTATATTTCAATCAAGTCAATTTGATGATACGACTAAATACGTTTAAACCGTTGTCTAAATATACTATATGTATTCATACCATTAAATTTATTTTGTGATATTATAAAATACATTCGATGGTATGTTAAAATAGATTCGTTTTATTAGTTAGATGAAAAGTACCGCAATTCAGGCATGTGTATATACATTTCATGATAAGCATACGAACCAAAATTGTTTCCCTTCGTTCTTTAAAAATCCCCTAGATTCTGTAGCGTTTCAGATCCAAGTAATGTTTTATGACATAAGAAAGGTTATTTGACCAAATATTTATTTGTAACACACATAAACGCAAACTCAAATTGATAAATATACATGTTCAAAAACAAATGTAAAGTAAATAAGATAAAAAAGGATGTAAAAATACTCTTAAGATAATTTTACTAAATCAAGCTTGAAGCTATGAAACTTTGTTTCAAATTATAAAAATCAAATTTGTAACTCATATTGTAAATATTACCTCATTTATCAAACGCTGCAAAACTATTGAATAGTTAATATAACATCATAGACAGTTAGAAATCCGTATGTCTTTACCTCTTCACTGAACACCAATCGTGGACAATTTTTACCATGTCATATTCTTGCAAGATGGCAATTATAAGTTCCTGGTCACTGACAGTTTTAATGGCGTTTTCATGAATGTTCTCAAGTGGAGCTGATAATAAAGAACCCTACAGTTCTTTGCAGAACTGCTACAGCTCTCCAAACAATTCATGGTAAAGGTTCTTCGGAAAAGTCCCAGCATGGGATTCTTCGAGGAACCACAAAGGAACAGTACTGGTGACAAGTTGCAAAATCCTATTTGGGACCTCAAAGAACCTTTCATTCTAAATGGTTAAGCATGTTAAAATTCTGAATAAAACTAGAGAAGGCGCCTCATTACCCATATATATATATATATATATATATATATATATATATATTTGTGTGTGTGTGTGTGTGTGTGTGTGTGTGTACATATAGAGTGGTAGAATGTGTGAAGATGATCACTTGTCACCTTTGTAATAGACCTGGGTCCTGTGGTCAGCAGCTGTCTCACAGCCCTTTTTTCCAATGGAGCATTACGGTTGTAGATACATTTTTGTTAGAAATAAAATCGAAGAACCAAAAAAAAAACAAAAAAAACCTGAATTAAAAACAAGATTGAAAAATGAATTTAATGAATAAAAAAACCCTACCTACAAGATGTGAACCGACGTCACTACTCAGCAGTTTAAACTGAGTCAGAACAACACAGTGACACCAATGTATTCATGTGTTTACATATTGAATTTACAGAGCATTCCTGCTGCCAAGAACTATACAAATCTGCCTGATAGTTACTTGTCTAACTATTGTTTTATGGGCAATTATGTACCTCTGCTCTTCACCAAAGCATATGGCTTTGCAGCTAATGAAACGAAATTTAAATCCGTCAAAGAAATCAACGGAAAATCAACAGGTAACTTATGATTTTATTTCGCTGTCTTTATTCAGGGGTTCATGACTGTTTGGAAAATCCTCCGTGAAAAGCTTCACATTTAAAAAAAAAAAATTGCGGTTAAATGAAAACATCAGAGGAGACAGGCCATTATATTATACCCCTACCTGAGCGAAACTAACTTTTTCTGTCAGGGTCGTTATACCTGTAAATGATCCGGTACAATAACTTTAAGCGGTATGAAAGACTAGTATTCAATGTCAAACATCTGTATAATTTTTACTCCATAAACATGACAGAATTGTCTGTAAGTTTCTCTGTCTGCCTATCTGGTGGAGCTACTTATTCCAAGCAACGTTTATGTCACATTTAATTCTTGCATAGCTCATCGCATCAAACTTTAAAAACAACAAAGGTGTTTCTTGCACTCTTTATCAGTGGCGATGACTCTCCAAAAGTATGGAGTGAAAAGAAACGTCGGTTGTTGTTACGATTTATCATGACGCTATAGAATACCAAATATCAATGGAATATGTTTGAGCTATCTTCAAAGTACCATTCTTTTTTGGTTGCAGCTTGGTCGCTAGGAGCGCTGCTGTACGAAGCAGAACAATACTCTGCAGCATATCAGAAAGTTGCTAGTCCAAGACGTGAATGCTCCTCAATGTCATCGCCAGGCACAGATTACTCGTTGCATCTCATTTTTTCAATGTTCATTACACGCTGTGTTTTCATATAGAGAAAACTAAACTTTTGGCACTGCACCTGCAGATGTGAATTATGGCTAACAAAAGTGACTTTTTTCATGAAGACAATTTGATGCAACTAAAGTGCACTGGTTTTGCAAATGGACAGTGACAACCTATAATGACAAATAAAATATTTCAGGTTTAAAGACACTACCAACCCACTCCAGCTGAACGACACCGGGAAGTATATCATAGATACTGTCCAAACATTAAAGAGTAAAGACAGACTAAAAACCATAAAAATTACAGAATAGAGACAGGTGCCCACAAACGCACCCCCTCCAATATGCCAAAACGTCGGGTCCCGAAACCAATTTTTGATACCCGAATACTTTGATATAAATAAACAAATTATAGATCAATGTGTATTTCTGCCTTTTTCACTGCCGATCTTAATTCCTACTTTTAGCGCACCTCAGTTTGTTATGTTGTCATTTCAAATTCGAGTTTATTCTAATTGATTGGTTTAAATCTGTTTTTCAGGTCTTTTTTCCCCTTAAATACTGGATCGTGGATCACACTTGTTTGAAAAGGCAACATGTCGACTGGTGGGATTTTTATACTGTACCTGAATAAAAGCAAGTTAGACTAGAAAAGAAGATTTGCTACACAGCAAATCTATCTGGGAGCCTTCTAAATGAGACCAGTTTGAAATGCCAAACTTTGCCATTTTTCAACATAATCTAAATTTCATGTGTTAGCCTAATTAATATAAAGTAAAATACTACAACTTTGGTTCTTGATTCATTGGATGTGGCCATGTCACAAACTTATAAAATGAAGTTTGAATGAAGCTAGTATCTATAA
Source organism: Hermodice carunculata (assembly GCA_964020975.1). NCBI lineage: Eukaryota > Metazoa > Annelida > Polychaeta > Eunicida > Amphinomidae > Hermodice > Hermodice carunculata. The sequence continues at coordinate 1,406,478 of OZ026616.1, read as the reverse complement.
TAGTTTTGAAGCTATTCAACATTTTAATTTTGTGTATTTGCCTAATTTGCATAAATTGAAAGCCTGCAACTTTGGTTTATGGTTAACTGAATAGGGCTTTGCCACAAAACCATATATTGAAGTAGGAATGGCACCTCTATCTATAACAGTTTTGAAGCTATTTAAGATTTACATTTTTCATGTTTATCTAATTTGTATAAATTAAAATCCTACAACTTTTGTTCATGGTTCATGGTACATTGGTTGCGACTTTACCACAAACCTATAAATTGAAGTTGAAATAGCATGTCTATGTATAATAGTTTTGGAGATATTCAACTTTGAAACTTTTCAAAGCCTCTTATTAGCATAATTTGAAATTCTACTTAACTGATGTTATTGGCAGGTGTCACAAACCTATATATGCACATTGAAATTTTGAGTATCTGCAATATTTTGAAAATATGGAGATTTTAAAATTCTAATTACCCCTAAATTTGCATACTTTTAAACATCTTGACTATTCCAAATGAGATGCACAATTTCACTGGTTAGGTCAGTCACCATAGCAAGTTTGGTGTTTTTTTGGAAAAATAGTGCTTGAGAAAATCTCCAGACCAACTGGGTTGTGATGAAGGAACAAAAGAAAGAACGAAAGAAAGAAGGAAGGAAGGAAGGAGAAAGAATGAAAGAAGGGAGGGAGGAAGGAGATAGAGAAAGAAAAAGAGAAAGAGAAAGAAAAAAAATTTCAGTGTCTACTAATACAGTGAAACATCTCTAAAGTGGGCACTCTTGGCACCAGAGAAAAGTCACCCATGGGACCAGAGAAAAGTTCCCACTCCTGAGAGGGTCAGCCCTTCTGGGCAGTTTGGATGAGTATGTGTGCATGTATATGTACATTATTCATACATGCACATAAAAAAGTATAGACCCTTATCTTTAACATGGATTGCAAAGCAGGCCAAGCCTATATTAATCACTCTCCATGGCACAGATCGTGGCGTATACTTCCTACCTACATGTTACCTACATGTTTGGTGGAGGAAACCGAAGGACTCAAAGAAAAACACCGTGCACAGTCAGAGTGGTAGGAACTCTTTCCACATGCTTCCCCGGCCTTGAATCGAACCCGGACCGCAGAGGTGAAAGGCGAGCGTGTTGCAGCTCAGCCAACATGCACATATATATGTACAGTGTATACATATTATAATTCTAGGGGATGTGTATACATGCAACAAAACTGTCTTTATCCCTTTATCACATAAACAAATTTTTTCAAGAATTCAGCTGTCAAGAAACTACATAAACATGAACCTGTGAACCAAGACAAAACTATACTGTCTCAGTATTGGCTATGAAGAACAGGCTTCATCTCACTAGTTATAAGAAAACAAAGGCATGGAAGTGTCCACTGAGATGACACAAATTCTACCCTCCCTAGGTCTGGCTGACTCAGCTCTGTTTGTAGGCTCCTTTTAACAGATGGTACACTCTGGCTTGTTCTGCCTGGAAGTCCGAAGTCTGTGTTCCTTCGGGACTGATAAACTCAGCAGACTGACTTTGCCTCAGGCAAAAACAGACCAGCTAGGACACCAGTTTCATGGTGCGTTGACAGGTCTGTTCTACACTAGTGTAAACTGTAGCCTGCCTGGTACAGATGGCAGCATAGAGTCAATCTGTTCCTGCATGAACAAAAAGAGATACTCTGTATTTTACTGAGAGCCTCACTACACAGTTGTTGGGAGCTCCCCCCCCCCAAATTTGCTACAAGACCAAAACCTTCCAAAGCATGCACCCAGCATGCATGGATAGAAAGCTGCCTGTGCGACAGGTTCAAGCTAATTAATTATGAATGCAAAATGGTTGCATGCCAACATGGAGGTCAAGCAATAGAAAAAGTCATGCAACAAGCAGTTCAAGGCCTGTGTGTGGATTGGGGAGAAATTTGGTGAATTTAGCATACATTAAAATTCCCCAAGTTTTGTTTGTATGCCATTGGATATGCCAGTTGTCTCAAACCTATATGTGTAAGTTAGAACTTTGTGTCTATCTCCAATAGTTTAGAAGATATGGAGCTTTTAAAATTTTAATTGCCCCTCATTTGCATAATTTTAACCATCATGTCTATTCCAAGTCAGGTGCCTAATTTCACTTGTAGGTCATTCACCATGGCAAGTTTGGTGGTTTTCAGAATAGTAGGGTGCGAGAAAATCCCGGACAAATCTGGTTGTAAGGAAGAAAGAAAGAAAGAATTCTTGGAAAAACAAATTGTCTGGGTTGGCATCCTGACATAAATATGTTTCTGTGTTTTATTTCAGTAAGGTTTTGCTATGGGTACCCGGGTCCCAGTTATTAAGCTTAGTTTACTTGCGGGTCCGGGCACTGTCTTTTTCCTCTAAGTCAATGCACTAATAGAGACTATTTCACATTAAAGTTTTATGCAAAACGGCGTCGTGTACGGTAATATCATGCACACCGTTCATTGCGAAGAATCAAGCATCCAAGATTTTCTTTCATCATTTATTACAACAAAGTTGATTGAGTTTATCTGAATGAAAAGGATGCCATATAACATTTCTCGTGTGGATACTTGAGATTCAAGAGCAAGGTGCCTACAGATCCAAAGAAAGTTCGGCTGGTCCAGATCAACAGCTTTCCTCTGCACTTTAAGCCAAGTGGACACCTCAGCTGAGCATGCCCAGTGAAGCCCAGTGTTCGTCTGGACCACTATCATCAGGAATATTTCTCTCTCCCTCACTGAACATAGAAATGCACAGATATCAAACTTGAAATAAGAGAAAGAACTGCTATGAACGGCGTGCCTGCATTTCCAGAGAGGATAAGATTGATATATGCAGTTAGAGGCCAGCAACTTTCCTTAGCGCTATGGCCACATTGTATCCAAAGCACGCCGAGGAAAGCTGTTGACCTTGACCTTTCTCACGGTTTCTGCAATTATGAGCATGCTGGGACTGGAATGAACAATCTCTTTACAATATGAATCCATATTTCATCGTTATGTCAAGTTAGAACCCATTGACTTTCGCCGAAATCGACAATAAAGGGTTAAGGTAGCACTGGAAGAGTTAGACTGCATGAGGAGGAAATGACTTTCATCTGAGATGTCCACAGATTGGACGGATCAGGACGGAACACCGGAAAGTTACCTTTAAGTAGTCAGGGGTGAGTGTGGCGTCTCGCTATTATTTTGTTTTGTTCAAAAGAGTTTTTAAAAAATGGATGACATGTGTGCACAAAATAGTGAGTTGATCGTGCGTGATTTGCTCGCGAGGATCAAGCGTCTCTGCTTATTATGTCTGTGTGCCAACACAGACATACTGTTTTTCTAGGAATTCTTTCTTTCTTTCTTTCTTTCTTTCTTTCTTTCTTTCTTTCTTTCTTTCTTTCTTTCTTTCTTTCTTTCTTTCTTTCTTTCTTTACAGGCAAATTTGTCCGACATTTCATTTGAAAAGTATTATATGTAGAAACTCCAAACGTGGCACAATTATACTTCTATGGATAAAGTCTGGCCTTTTTATAATGAGAGGTCATGCTTTTTAAAATTATGCAAATGAGGGCTAATTAAAGTTTTAAATCTTCAATATCTTATATACTATAGTAGATGTGGTTCCGAGTGTATAGGAGTTCGATCATAGCAAGGTAAAGGTCATTTCAAATGTCAAGGTCATGTCAAGGTCAAAGGTCATGTCAGGGTCAAAGGTCATGTCAAGGTCAAAATGTCATTTTTGAGGTCAAGGTTCACTTCAGGTGGAGGTCATCTCAAGGTCAAAGATCATTTCAAGGTCAAAGGCCACTTTCCATGGTGGCTTCCTTTTAGCCATAACTTGGTCAGTTTTTATCGAATTTTGATCATGTTGGGCTCAAATTGTAGCTATTGTAACCCTACATATTTTTAAATTTATATGTGACCTCTAAAGGTCAAAGGTCAAGGTCATTTTGACCTTTGAAAGTTTCATCCAGTCATAACTTGGCCACTTCCATCCAATTTTAATCATGTTGGACTCAAATTGCAGGTATTGCAACACTCCACATTTTTATAAGAACATGTAACTTCGAAAGGGCAAAGGTCAAGGTCATTTGGCCCTTTGAAAGTTTTATCTTGCCATAACTTGGTCGATATTCATCCGATTTGGTTGCATGATTGTACCTCCATACAAGGACTTTCACCATTTTATACAGAGGAATGAAGATGTTTAAAATTATGAAAATTCAGGACATTTTGAAAAACTTGACTATCTGGAAAACTATTACAGATAGAGATATCATTTCAACTTCTACTAGGGGGGTATTGACCATTTGCATCTAATGAATCTAAAGCAAAAGTTGCAGCCATTTAAATTATGCTAATAAGCAGCATTTGAAATTTTAAAAGTTGAATATCCTCAAAACTATTATAGATAGAGATGTCATTTTAACTTCTACTAGGGGGTTACGGACCAGTGTGCATGTAATGAATCTAGAGCAAAAGTTGTAGCCATATAAATTATGCTAATTAGCAGCATTTGAACTTTCAAAACTTGAATATCTTCAAAACTAGTGTAGATAGAGATGCCATTTCAATTCTACTTGGGGGTTGTTGACCATTGCTCATATAATGAATCTAAAACAAAAGTTGTAGCAATTCAAATTATGATAAATAGCACCATTAGAAATTTTAAATCTTGAATAACTTCAAAGCTATAATAGATAGAGAAGCCATTCCAACTTGTACTCCTGTGTTATGGAAGAGTTGTACATTGCCATACCAATATGCTTTAAAGACACACACACTGATTTGCTATGCAGCAAATCATCTTTTCAAGTTTCTTTCTTTCTTTCTTAATTTCTTTCTTCTTTCTTTCTTTACAGGCAAATTTGTCCAATTTTGATCATATTGCCCTCAAAATTGGAGCTATTGTAACACTGCACATTTTTGAAGTCTTGCCTTTTTATAATGAGAGGTCATACTTTTCAAAATTATGCAAATGAGGGCTTATTAAGGTTTTCAGTTTTCAATATCTTATATACTATAGTAGATATAGTTCCAAGTTATATGAGTTCGATCATAGCCAGGCAGAGGTCATCTCAAATGTAGAAGCCATCTCAAGGTCAAAGGCCACTTTTGATGGTGGCTTTCTTCTAGCTGTAACTTGGTCAATTTTTATCTAATATTGATCAAATTGTAGCTATTGCAACACTGCACATTTTGAAAATTACATGTGACCCCTAAAGGTCCAAGGTCAATGTCATCTGGACCTTTGAAAGTTTTACTCAGTCAAAACTCGGCCAATTTCCATCAAATTCTATTCATGTTGGACTTAAATTGTAGGTTTTGTAACACTGTACATTTTTGCAATTTACATGTAGCCTGTAAAGTTTAAATGTCAAAGATCAAGGTCGTTTTGACTTGGAAATTTTCATCCAGCCATAACCGTAATGAAATGCAAAGTACCAAAGCCAAAGGTTGTACCATTTAATATTTACAACTTTGGAAGGCACACAGACAGATTTGCTTTGAAGCAAATCTTGTCTTCTAGTTCTTTCTTTCTTTCTTTCTTTCTTTCTTTCTTTCTTTCTTTCTTTCTTTCTTTCTTTCTTTCTTTCTTTCTTTCTTTCTTTCTTTCTTTCTTTCCTCCTTTCTTTCTTTCCAAACAAATTTGTCCGACATTTCATTTGAAAAGTTTTACACATAGAAACTTCAAACTTGGCACAATTATACTTCTATAGATGAAGTCTCGCCTTTTTATAATGACAGGTCATGCTTTTGAAAATTATGTAAATGAGGGTTAATTAAAGTTTCAAATCTTCAATATCTTATATACTAGAGTAGATGTGGTTCTAAGTGTATAGGAGTTCGAGCATAGCAAGGTAAAGGTCATCTGAAATGTTAAGGTCATGTCAAGGTCAAAGGTCAATTTTAGTGCAAAATGTCATTTTTGAGGTCACGTTTCACTTCAAGTAGAGGTCATCTCTGGGTCAAAGGTCATTTCAAGACCAAAGGCTTTTTTCGATGGTGGCTTTCTTCTAGCCATAATGTGGTCAATTTTTATCCAATTGTGATCATATTAGGCTCAAATTGTAGCTATTGTAACACTGCACAGTTTTGAAAATTATATGTGACCTCGAAAGGTCAAAGGTCAAGGTCATTTGGACATTTGAAAGGTTCATCCAGTCATAAGTTGGCCTATTTCCATCCAATTCTAATCATGTTAGACTCAAATTGTAGGTATTGCAACACTGCCCATACTTATAAGAACATGTAACCTCAAAAGGGCAAAAGTCAAGGCCATTTGGCCCTTTGAAAGTTTCATCCTGCCATAACTTGGTCAATTTTCATCCGATTTGGTTCATGTTGGGCTTAAATTGTGGGTATTTTAACACTGTTAAATTTACACGTGACCTGTAAAGGTCAAAGGTCAAGGTCATTTGGACTTTGAAATTTGCATATAGCCATAAGCTTTATGTAATGTGAAATACCAAAGGATAAAAGGTGTAGCGTTTAATACTTACAACTTTTGAAGGCACAGAGACAGATTTGCTTTGAAGCAAATCTTCTTTTCTAGTTTTATCCCTTTTTAAATGCCTTTGCTCTATTAGCCTAACGTTGTATTAAATGTGACCTACATGGGAGCCACAGTGGTGTTTTTTTCCAAGCTCACAAGAACATGATCCATACGAAATATCTTGTTCATAAATTGAACAAAAAGTAAATAAAAAGGCCCTCCCAACAGCAACAACAACAGAAGACAACAGATAAATTTTGAGTGAGAAAGAAAAATCACAAGGTAAGTCAGACTAGCCCGTCCAAAAGATGCCCTGAAAGTCTCCAACTCATCCCGGGTGGGCATCTTCTGGTACCCAATGTCATGGAGGGAGGGCGAAGGACCTATTTTTATCATGCTGAAAACAGCTACCTTGAAGTATTGTCCAGCAAGTAAATATTCCTTTTGTGAACCTGTTATCTCAAATTAACTGTAATTTCAAATACTGATGGATTAAAAAAAGCCCGTTCCATAGTGAAAACATAGGAAATTACTTTCTCTTCAAGATAAAATCAAAGTACCAGCAAGCACACCCAGGGCTAATTACTCCTCTTATCAGATAAATCATCTTAGATGCTCTACTGACACTGACAAATATGTATGGGTGAAAACTGTAGCCCGCGAGTGCAAAATTCCACCATTCGCGTTCAGACAGGATGAGGCTGGCTCGTACCGCAAGTGTTTTGCCCAGCCTAATTTTGTCGCTCGCAGTTTGGTTGCGTCCAACTTGTTCGAGTTACGGACTACTGCATCGCAGATACGCGTGCATTATAGATGCTGGAAGCAGCAAAAGTAAAATTGTTGTCTATAGTTGGATTGTCGATAGATCCCGGCATTCTGTACCAGATGTGGAGGAAGTGTATTCCCACAAAGTACGCCCAGGAATCAGTGCGTTCGGGGAAAATGTGACAGGTCTAGAAGAGTACATGACGGATTTGATACATCGCGCCAAGGATGTTGTGCCGTCTACAGCGCACCCAAAAACATCTCTGTTTCTGTTGGCAACTGCTGGTAGGTGACATCTTTTACTGTTAGGCTAAATAGTCTGTAATGAATGGAAATAATAATAATTAAAAAAGAACCCCCCCCAAAAAAACAGGGGCTGAAAATTTATTGTCTTGACGTTTTCCTGAAACATCAGATTCCAGGACCTTTAATCACTCATCACAAGATATGAGCCAATAGGCGTATTTGGAGCAAAAACATCACTTTGAAAGTAACCATGTGGGGACTGCTTTAATGACGAGAAATCTCTCTCTCTCTCTCCGTTTAAAGAAAGAAAGATAAGGTGTGTGTTCTGAGGTGAGATTAACTGCACCCATTTTCACCTCGTTCTGAATCCAAGACAAGTGTCTTGCCGGGCACTGTAAATATGCTGCTGAAATTAAGATAACCTGCACCGTCCATGTGTGTGTGTGTGTGTGTGTGTGTGTGAATCGCTTTAATTTGCCTCGCCCTTTAATATACATGAATAGTGATGAAATGTGATCAAATAATGACTAATCACCGGAAGTTGCACTATTAATTCGATCTTTATGTTTGTTGTGAAATAATATCAATCAAAAATGAATGTTGGCATGAACATAAGCTGAAGACATTTATATTGTCTGTTGGCACTTGACAAGAGGCGGAATGTTTGTTTTTGTTATTCATAGGAGTGGAGTCTTCTTTTACCATACTGATCCTTTTGGAGTCTTTCTAGTAGTTATTGATTCATATTTAATGGCATTATCTCAGTTAACATAGCTCCTGAATTTTCCTGTGTCAAAACATTCGATCAAGTTTCATATAAACTTAAATGGAAACTACTATTACACTGTCATTAAAACAGTGAAAGTTTGAGCAGCTTTCATTGTGTTTAAATTTTCAACGTAAATTCCGGCATGTACGTTGCCTGCAGTGACCTCATATAAACCTTAAAGAAAAGGACAAGGGCTGAAGAACTGCCTAGATACCTCACAAAAATCATATAACCACAGCTACATAAGTGACTAGTTTATTTAAGGTTGCTTTAACATACAAACTGATGGGAATACACAGCCCTAGCCCTCCAAATGTTTGTGTATTGAGTTGTGTTTTGGTGCTAATGGCATTATGCACACATTGGAGCTCATTCTGACCTTTCCTATTTACTGTCATCAAACTTCACACTTGATGATACACATTTATTTATGATTTCTTAAATATGTTCTTGACTGTTTTCAGCTTTGAAGCTTTGTACATTGTTGAGGTCATGAATTCAGCACATTACATTGACGACTTGGTGTTAACTGTGTATATAAATAAATAATAATTTTATTCGGAAAACTAAATAAATTATCCCGAGTGTGTGGCATACTCTCTAGACTAAAAAACCTACTGCCCCAAAGTATATTACAACTGATTTACAATGCCTTATTTTTACCACATCTGAATTATGGAATAACTACATGGGGGTACCACTCTTGCAGTAGACTTGTAAAGCTGCAAAAGAAAGCGATAAGATCTATCAGTAATAGCAAGTACAATGCACACACATCTCCTATTTTAAAAAAAAACTTGGTCTTCTTAAGTTCAGTGATATATTCAAGCTATCTTGTATCAAAATATACTACAAGTACAAAAACAATATGTTGCCTAACTATTTCAATGATATGTTCAACTATCACCAGACACAACGCACTGATAGACCCAGAAGAACTGTAACAATACCACGTAGATATGATGCAACAGAGCAAAATATTCCTATTTTAACCCCAGTGATCCCAATACTATTTACAAATACTAAACTTAATCGATTGTGTTTAAGACATAAAATACCGGATTTAATTAATGAAAATTACTTACCTGACATAGTTATGACAAAAATTGATACACACTCCTTGAAAGGCTTCTCACAATATGCTAAGAATCATATTATTAACCACTATGAAATTAGCTGTAACATTATTAATTGTCACGTCTGCAACAGACGAAATTACTCATATGTATTATTATTGTCACTTGGTCTATCAACTTAAGTTTTGTAATCTCTGTTATCAGTCAGCCTATAGTAATGTGTTAGAAATCTTATAGCGTATGAGTTTAAATATAGTAATTAAATATAGTATATCTTTAGGGTGGCCTACATGTCAGCGACTCTTCGGAGTCTTAATGTATGGTCTCCTGGTTTTTAAACATATGAATTTATTCTTGTAACACATTGTGTAATTTTGTTTAGACCAAATAAAACTATTCTATCTATCTATCTACCCCTTTGACACGGGGGGCACCATGGACCGGGCTAAGTCCGTGATGCGTCCGTCACAGCTTAAAAGTCCTGTGGACAAAGTAAAATCAAACCATATTTTTCGCTTTTTGTTTTAAATGCTTCACATCTTGACACTTATTCGCACGTCAATGTGTACCCAATACTCGTTACCAACATGGAGCAGTGGGAACCCTATCATTACCACCACCGGACCGCACGCCACAACCCGGGGAAAAAAAAAAAAAAAAAGAAAGTGAGAGAGACACCAGCGGGTCGTGGAGCGGTCCGGTTCGGTATAGTATTTTGTAAATATGGAGCAAATTAACGGTCACCAATTGAAAATGACACCGTGACGTTTTTATGATCAAAGCTTGGAATATAGTCTGCCATCATCATTGCACAATGCTCTCTGTTTTGCTTGCAGAATAGAAGTTTATCACCCAAAATAATGTTTGCATTTCTTGAACACTGTTTTCATGTCTGTCATTTTGCGTTCTGGTGTTTTATATAGATGCATTTTATGGCGTACTGCAACAAGATTTTAAGAGGCCTGAGCTATCGGGGATGATTCAGCGTAAAATTGTACCTTCCATGTGGGGATTCGTGAAGACACAGTGTTTATTTTACTTTTAAATGCAAAGACTATCTGTTGAAGTCGTAATCCCAGATAATTTCAAACCACTGAACGCATTAATTCTGCATACACAAGCAAAACAAAAAAGTATAGCGGAAGAATTTGTGCTTATCAAAGGGGGCTATTGGAATTAAAATTGACAGTAAAACGATAACGCTACTGTCCCAATCTTTACAAAGAAAACTGGTGATTCTGTATCTTTTTTACTCCAGGGATGAAGTATTCTTCTCAAACCGCCTTTAGTAACTTTTACAGCGAAACCTAGATTATTATTATTTTTGCATCGTAAGCACTCAGTATGGTTAGACTCATTTACGCGCTAATATTAACAGGACCGAAATTCTGTGGGGGTGGGGGTGGGGGTGGGGAGGGCAGGTTCTGATGGGTGGCGTGCGCTTACGCGCTGTACCTTGGTGCGCAATAGCGGCATTAAGTCTGACTAAGCAGGCAGCTTCAGTTCCAGACTTTTCATCTCCGCTGAGGTCTGAGCGGTGAGAGCACATTTGGAGAAACCTTTGAGTCAAACAGATCATGCATCCAGGAAAACGGCCTCAAATCAACGTTTTGTCACCGTGACGTTGACCAAGGCTTTATTCAATCTTATTTTCCGTCAAAAATTACCTATCGTTTTCAAGTTGCTGTCGACGTTACCCCCTCAGATTTGACTCAAAGTGCATAAATTATTAACAAATTCAAAACTTATCAAGTTCCGTAACACTGTATTAACAATGTATAAATTTTTGTATATTTCGATTTTCACAATACATACTTTTATCATATCAAGAAATTGTGGTTATTCTTCACGGTTTTTATAAAATGCTCGCGGAACTTGTACATGCGTGGATATTATAATCATTATTATTGCTTTGCCCCGAACCGTCTCATCTGAAAGGTCAAAGTTGATATGCATAACCCAGTGACCTTAATGTCCCCTTATTATTGATGTTGCACAGTATAATTACGTTCACAAAGGAACTAAATGATATACGACACCGCATTATGTTCGCGTCATTATTCAGCCGGAAAAGTTCAGCTAAGATGACCTACTTCATGAGTGGGAGATCGTTTTTTAAAAATCCATTTTATTAAGCAGAAACATTGTTTCCTTTTTTATGCACTTTTGCAATAACAGCGTAAACCATACATCTTTCTTCGGATAACATGAATTGGCCCATACTAGAATGGCACCACGTGACCACGATTGGTCCTTTTGCAAGTAGTATCAGTATCAGCCTGGCCCGCACTTGAGCGCAATGGAAGACACGCTGTGCACAGGAGTAAGGTGACCCGAAAGTCTGCCAAGAATTTTAGCGAAAATTCTTTGATAGCACAAACTTGAAGACTTTGTGTTTCGGCCAAACGGAAGTTTAACGTAATGCTAGCCTAGTACTACTACCACAACAATAACAACAGCAACTACTACTACTTGGATTAACATATAAAATGTGGGCTAATATCAAGGGTTTTGAACTCTTTGATTCAGCGATCCAAGCAGACAGACACACACAATCACACATACACACACACCATCAATGCTTGAAATGTATTATGTCCCGTCGAACCGTTCCTACGACGATCCAAGAAATATTTTGATCAGTCATTGAATCTATATCTGTTGATTCGTCCATTCATGATATGCCTTTTTTACCACAACCTAACAGGAATGCGTCTACTGTTGGAATACCGCGCACATTCAGTAATGGAAAACATCAGGGACATTTTCTCCGACAAAACAATAAACCCTTTTAGTTTTCAGCGGCGCCAAGTCCGCATTTTATCAGGAGAAGAAGAAGGTGCCTTTGCTTGGATAACTGTGAACTACTTGCGAGGCTTCTTTTCCGACAACAGTGAGTGTCAAGGTATACGTTAAATTTATTTGCACACTGGTATCACCAATTAACGTGAGGCGCTACCTTCAAATCAAAACAGTGGTGATTTTATTTGGAGCGGTAATTTGTATTCCAAAGCGCATTTAAAATAAAATATAATAGATTTAAATAAAAAACTTCACATTAAAGCAAAACGGAACAAAGCAATACATGAAAAAATCAAATCAGGATTAAATAAAAAATAAAATGAAATCAGTTAATAGACAGACGTATGAACGGACGGACAGACAGAAAGATAGAAAAATAGGGAAAAGATTGGTAAATGAATAGGTAGGGTTGGTGTAGTTTCTGCATACTGGGTGTTAAAGACTATAATATGTTTCTTATCAATCATTACAGTTTGCCCTCACGTACTTTTCTAAATTCGGCCATAGAACTGAGAAAAGAGTGTTTGGGCGTATGACTATATGTATATATGTATAGTACTTATAATGATTTACTTGAACATATTAAAAATTGGTGTGTGCTCCCACATGGCCTCATTCGTTTTAATTCATTTCATGATTTTTTCTCTTTTTTTTTTTACTCATTTACTTAATCTATTCATGTGCGTACTTACTATTTCTTTTATTCTGTGACGTTGACATGTTTTTCGCTTGAATGTGTAATCCTTTTGCATTGTATCTCAATGTATGGGTGAATGACTCACCTTTGTAATCAAGGTTGATGATGATGATGATGATGATGATGATGATGATGATGATGATGATGATGATGATGATGATATTGTGGATATGGTCCCCATGATTTCAATTTCATATCATTTTTCACAAAATTACCACTTTCTTGCACATCCAATTAATTATCTTTCAAATTATTTTTTTGTGTGATTTGTATTGCTTCCCAAAAGTGCACATGTTGAGCACATCAAACTTATTCTTGGCGAATAAATGAACAGTTCACCAAATATTTCCAGGTAAAATTGAAAGCACGGGTATCCTCGAAATGGGGGGAGCATCGACTCAAATTGCCTTCATTCCTGAAGGACCAATCCTGGCTGACAAATTTCCAGTAAAAATCGGAGGAAAGTTCTACGGCTTGTACGTTCATAGTTATCTGTCTTACGGAGCCAGAGCATCAAGACTGTGGCTCAAACGCTATCTGGCAAAGATATACCCACACAAGATCGTCGTTGATGATCCTTGCATGTTGAAAGGTACACTGTAAATGCAATTAATTTTATGTGTTTGCATTGTCATGGTTTTTGCATTTCAACAGTTAAAGGTAATAAGCAGTGGTCCGGCCACCAGGGGAAAACTGGGCCGCTTAACTTAGTGGGCGGGCTTTATAGTTGTAATGTTATCATACAGAGGGGTATGAAATAATTAGAATTCTTCAGCCCTCCATATGACCCTGGCCTGGCTAGGGCAGCAGTGGCTGAGGTGTTACCCACATCCTGAGATGACATGCAGTAAAGTAGTCTTGCTGACGTCATGCCTAATGATTGGCACTTCATTAGCCACCTGGTGGTCAGAGCACTTATCATTGCCTTTAACTGAAGTTTGAATTTTTCACCATTTTGGGCAAAGTACCTTTGAGCCTGTGTTAAAATAATATTTCAGTGCATTTTTGTATTCATGGCTTTGTGCCAGTAGAAAAATAATGGAAAATAAACAATCGCAAGATGAATGAAAGTACAGAATGCAACATGCTTTGACGGAAAATGTGCTTTTTTATCAGGTTGTATCAATATTCATGAACTCACCTTTACGCATATTAAATTCATCCAGCATTTATATAAGATAAGAGCTGTGAAGCAGGGCGTAAATACCCGAGCATGGTTGGATGTTCAAGTTAGATTCAATGCTGATATTGGCTTGTCGATGTTTTAGGCACTCGTCAGGAAGGCCTGCCAATGAAGTATGTTGTCATATATATCCGTTTGAAAAGTTTCCTACATATATATTGGTGTGTTTGTAAACAAAAAAAAAAAACCAAAAAAAACCAAAAAAAACCCAAAGAAACAAAAAAAAAAAAAAAAAAAAAAAAAAAAAAAAAAAGAAAAACCAAAAAAAAAAAAAAACCAAAACCAAAAAAAAAAAAAAAAAAAAGCCCCCGATAGTTATTTACCAAATAAGGCGTATACATATGCAGTATGACCTTTTGTCAAAAGCAAATGAGGTCTGCCTATACCATGGCAGCAAACTCAGTTGCTATCACATAGTTCACGTGGATTCTACCAAATATCACCTGCTTGTGGTGAGGGAAGAATTCCCCCCCCCCCCCCACATATGTAAATATGGTGCCAGTGATAAATCACGTATGCTATACTTTGTTCATTTGCATGGATGGTCCTATCGATAAACTTAGGCTACTTGATACAGTGGAGCCTGTTTTGAAAGAGAACCTCACTAAAATCGTCAAAGTTAAGAGTCCTGAACAAAATATTTTCACTTCCTTTTCGAGTGTTTCGTATACTGTAAGCTCCCTTTGTGTACTTTTTTGTGTTAAAAATCCTCATTCAATAGAGATGCCCTGTACAGTACCTAATCACTGATTCTAGTCATTAACATCGTTTGGTCTCACCAGCACTTCCTTTGATGTGATTAGACTGATGGATCTATATTTGTGTTCCTACCTACAAGTTTACAAAGTGTTAATCTTGCCTGACTTCACACTGTTTGGATGTCACAGATATTTCCGTGTACATCAAAACGCTTGGTCACTAAAAAGAACCAAAACTGTCTAAATTACACTGATGCTATCATCTAACCAACTGTACAATGACAATCCCTGATGTCTGTACATGGATTAGTGGGTAAAAGATGGAAAAAAGCACAAATGAACCCTGATAATGTTAATCGTGGGCAAATTGCAAGCATGATAGATGTTTTTTTCACTTTTCAACTTTCGCAATGAATTCATGTGATGTGTATAAAATACAGCATGCAAAACACTGAAATGGCGAATCGTCCATAAATGTCTCTCCGGCTCTGATCTTCGTTTTTATGTTTAACAGGAGACGTCAGCAACGAAACTCATTTTCATCGTCAGATGTCTTTCCGCGGAAGTGGCAATGCCAATAAATGCGCAAATCGTCTCGGCAATTTAGTTTATAAATCTCCGCCGTCCAGGTGTTTCCCAAAGCCTTGTGCTATAGGGCAGATCTATCAACCCAAAGTCGGCGAAACGAAACGTTTCATTGCTATATCATCGTTTATTTATGCAATAGAAGCACTGAAAGTTCAGCATAATGATGGAATGTTTTCACCGGACGGTTTATGGAAAATAAGACAAAACTACTGTTCATTGGTTTGTATTTGAAATACATTCTTTCTTGTGAATCACTAACATGTGTACTATACAGAAGAATGCGTTAGACAAAAATGATAAAGTAGGTTTGCAAGTAAATGTTTGTTTGAATTCGCAGTCTGAAGTGACTGGTTAAACAAACCTTCCTGAATGAAATCCGCTCAAACTGGCAAAACAAAAATTGAAAATGATCTCTTCAAATTGTGTAAATGCTCAGCTTTTAATATCGTGAAAGTGTGTACCTATACGACCACAAAAAGTTTAACTTCTACCGAAGGTACTTGACAAATGTCTGAAGCCATTGATGTACTAAGAGTATTACTTTACAAGCTGCAAATTGCCTTGCCTGTGGACCAAAGTGAGCGCCTTGTAAAAAACACTTAGCATAGTCTGCTTTGGAGGCAAAAAACTCTATATTAAAACTGACGGTGTAATCCTGTTACCAATTCTTCTATGGACAGGGGAGCCACTAAAGGACAATCAAGAACATGCCTCTCCCAGTAGACTGGCCTACTCTAAATTTAAAAAAGCCTGATGAATATTGTTACGTCTTTTTCAAAGTCCCAATGTTGTGGTATTTACTCTTTGAAGTTTTGACTGGGTCAACAGCTTTCCATGGCGCGCTTTGGGCGCAGTACGCTGAAAGTGCGCCCAGGAAAGCTGTTGACGTGGAGTATTTGTATGTTTTCGTGCATGTGTAGGCATATTGGTGCTTGAACGGATGATGGGTTTACAAAGCATAGGATTATAAGTACCGCCAATTCACAACACATCCACTTTTGTCCATATTGGCAATGAAAAAGTTAATCGCAAAGCATTGAAAAATTGAAATATCCAGGGCATGGCTGGAGCCAGGAACTTCACCGGCGAGATGGATAGGTACCTATCGGAGTACTGCTTCATGGCCAACTATATCCCCATGCTCCTCACTAAAGCTTTTGGCTTTCAACACGACCACTATAGAATAACAGCCGTGAAGGAAATCGATGGAAGACCGACAGGTAAAATATCTCTTTAATCAGACGTGGATATTTGATATTTATCAATAAACTACAACGGATATCAATCTCAAAAAGTCAATGTCCTATAACACTTTCATATCATCAATACACTACGTCCGGGATCTATGGTTATTGCTATCGTACGCGTCTAGTCCGTCATGTCACCATCTGTAATGATAATTGATAACAGTTTAGTAAAGTATACTGACATTCACGTTATTTTTCTTTTAGTCATGACAAAAGTAACAACTTGGAACTATGATTTTTTATATGCAGTATGCCCCCCCCTTCAAGATAATTTTAACTCCGCCAGGGGAGAAAATACTCTGGAGCGGCAATACAACAGGGCGATTGCCTAGCTGATATATATTAAGAGAAAGCAATTTATGCATCAACAATTATGAATGTGGTACTCACCACGGAACGACAGACGATTTGTATCTGACAGGACAGCCTAGCAATCTAGTGGTGAAATCCTAAAAGGATGCTAGAAATCATGTTAGGGAAGCCAGAATTGCTGAGCGAAGTCCAATAGCGTTGTGGCCACAGCAGCCATATAGTATCTGCCTTGACTTTGAAAAGGCATGTCTCAAAAATGATTTTTTTGAGCTTTAGGCAACAAGTCATGACCTGGTACATCTTATTCAAATTATGACTGATCTTTGATAATAAAATCTATCTATCATACTTGACGCGAATTTCACTCTATAGCATGTCCGTCTGCCACACAACTTCCATAACGCTACACCCTGATTTAAGGATCCCGTGACGGAGTTAAAAGTAACCAATAGGAGAGCATGTATATGTCAACATGGTGGATTGAGGGCACTTCAAAATTTTCCCTGAATTACATGTTTAATAGGTCATAACCCATTGTATTTATAAAAATAGTCCATTCGGATGTTGCACCTGTTTTATGCAAGTTTTAAGAACAATGTATAGTTATATATGGTATAGGACGATGGCTTTCAAACAATAAAGTATCCTGTATGAAAGCTACTCCAGGGGATGAGGCAGAAATTTCTGCAAACGGGTCCGAGTACATTTATTTTTTTTTGAGCTCTCGGTGGGTTGTTAGTCCATATACTGCACGTTGTGTTGTGAAAAACAAAAGCAGTGGTAAGAATTCCCACATTGTTCTATATGATCCATAGGTAGCACATGGAGCATTAGTATGTCCATGATGTCTTTGCTCTTGAACATGTGACATATGCCATTATTTAAAATCATGACCACACCCTATTTATTCTATGAAACCTGCCTAAATTCACATTTTAATGACTTGCCCAGGCTGTCCACTTGGTTGAAATAGGGGTACCAGGACATAGGTAATAAAGTAACGTGAGTTACATTTCAGCCAAGCCACCTCCTCCTACTTCACAGGTAATATGACCAGGCCTGCCCAACATTATCTTACCAAACGATCGGTCCACCCCAAATAAAACCCAGTAACCTAGTGTCAAATTTTAGAGAATGAATTACTCTAGGCTGCCACCAAAGGTGATGAACACAGTATGGCCTGTTGCATGAAAATGAAATAAAAACAATTTTGGCCACGCACCCTACAATATGGTGGTCCAAGCCAGGCCCAAGCTATAAGGCCGTATCACATGTCCCAATGCATGGACAGGTCATGGAAACAAGGATTTCTGTAAGATATGGTAACAGTTACCATATGTGCTTTGAATATACAGAATGAAATATCTGTACTTACTATGTACATTAACACATATGTGGTCTGCTTTGAACCAGGGCAATGGGCACGATATTATTTCCCAAATAAAATGGTTTCATTCACAGTTAGATCACGATTTCGATATGAAAATACTAATTTTAGCATGGCTCAACTTCAAATCAATTTACATACGTTCACAGTGGGAACTATTGTCCAAAACTCTAGAAACTTGGTTGCTTACATGTTGATATCTGCTTTGAGCCATCTGATTGGTTCTTGGCTAAAACATGGCCGCCATTCAGGACGCCATCCAAGCTGCAAGTTTCATTGCTTAGATAAAATTGACCTAAAATTCTTTCGTGTGCTGAATGGTTTATAGATAGCAAGTTAAAGAATGCAAATATCTTCAATATATGGGGACACCTAAACACTAAGGTCAAGGTCAATTGACCATTCTGATTTGCATCACATTTTCATTGAAGGAGAATATTTTTATCATGGCGTCAAAACTTAATCATTTTAAGGCATATATTGTGGAGCTAAGGTTTGATGTTAGTCTATAAGTATGGACCATAGTGTATATTAAATGGCAGGTCTCCAGCAAATTCATTGACTTTACTTTGATTGACTGACATTAAAATATCGACATGTTTTATTTTATTGTCATTTACATTAATGTAAGATGTAAGGGATAATTTGATTTGATCTAGGTCGAATTAAACTCAGAAAAATCTTTCAATTTATGCAGTATTGGTATATAATAACGCCTTACTACAAACACAAACTTGCCAAATATGTTTCACATACGCATGATACAACTTGATATGTAGTTTATTTTATACAAAGAAAAACCCATTAAAATGAAATGACCAAGCTTGATTTTGCACACACAACACAAAGTTATCATAATTTATTAATATTGATAAATATGCCCTACCAAAAAGTGTATAGCCTTATTGTGCTGCTCAGTATGGAACAGAACAATTAACCACAATGAACTCTTATTATACTTAACAAATGAAATCCATTCATATGGCTGTATATCATACTGACATTGGCTTCCTGAATATGCGTGCTGATATCGGATACACGTTAAGCTTCAAGTTACCAATTGATTGCAAATACATCTTGAAACCAACGAATTTGTCAAACATGTCGATCTGTATAGAAAATGTGTGTTAATATGTTTAAAAGTCTGTCACGTCATTTACTCTTAATGTTTTTGTTTCAAGTACACAGGGCATTTTATACGGAAATACGTATATATATATATATATATATATATATATATATATATATATATATATATAATTATGAATTGCTTCAGATTAATAAAGCACTCTTTATTGAAAGTTAGAGGATATAATCTAAATCAAACACCATGATAATGTAAGACATATTTTAACTGCAACACATTCACAACATACTGCACTGAGTTTTCAACATGCAACAATGATTATGAAATGATTTTTTAAAAATTCTGTATACGTTTAGCATTAGGTCCGAAAGCTTCAGAAAAACACCAAAATAAAGAGGGCCCGGTGAATCCGCTGGGCATGAGTCTAGCACGGCAAAGATGAAAATACGGGGCTGGCTTTGGAAATAGAAATAGACTTACTGTGCTACTTTGGGTGTTGCTTCACCCCGCAGCAACACAACGATCCATCCGCCACGGATAATGAGATGGATATGCGCATTTTTGTGCCCAGTTCTAAGTTTTTCCCTCATGATGATATACATTACTGTCAGCATTATTATGGGAACTGTTTGCTTGATTTATAAGTAACCTTGATTGCGTGTTTGCTCAAAAACAAAGACATGATACCATCTCCCTTTTTTGTTGAAATGTATATTTCACTTGTGTTCTGTGTTTAATAGCTTCAATGGTAATAATATATTTCGTTTCTTCTAAAAAAGTGAGGAAATAGGCCAATTCAAAACACAGTCCCCCGCACTGTAAAATACTCTTTATGCATGTACACCTGGCAGCTGTACGTAAAAATGTATTTTAAGTTGAAATTGTTGTTCATTAACATTTTGTTTGGAGGTTCATGGGCTGAAGGCCTAATGTGAAATCGGAAACAATATTTGTTGTATTAATCATGTAACATTACTTCTCGACCACCATTGCCAAGACCTCTGTGCCTGGCCATGACACCCAAGAAATTGAGATGAGAAGCTAGCTGCCCACGCTTGATTCAAAATCTTACGGTCCCATGGCGCCATCTCCCGGTCCATGTGGAACTCATGGTGACATCATGTGCCCAGGCGCCTGGTATCATCCTTCCTCTCTTTGGCGCCATCACTGGCTTGCTCTTTTTGAGTGAAGCTCCATGATGGATCGTTCACATTCATGGTTTTTTGTGCTCTTGCACCCCCTTTATGTGGAAAACCTTTTCTCAGCAGTCTGGGCATCTACGGATACCTAGATAGCTGATTTCTGTGATTGGATATCTCTGAAGTAGTAAGTTCAAAGTTGGTCATTTGACTTATACTTAGATTTTTAAGATGGCGTCCTGGCAAAAAGAATGCAGAGAGAGTGAAAGCAGTGCCCATCAGGCTATTGCTTCCTTTCAGAGGTAGTCCATTGGTGTTGGGCCAGATACCACTACATCTGCATCCTCATTCTTACTGGATCGCTGATTCTTGGAACCACTACATGGCAGCCTGGGATTATCATCCATACTGCTATGGTTGTCACCTTCAGTTGGGCCAAGTTTGCTCTCA
Source organism: Hermodice carunculata (assembly GCA_964020975.1). Taxonomy (NCBI): domain Eukaryota; kingdom Metazoa; phylum Annelida; class Polychaeta; order Eunicida; family Amphinomidae; genus Hermodice; species Hermodice carunculata. The sequence goes on along the minus strand of OZ026616.1, from coordinate 1,385,550 downwards.
TGAGCGAGCTTGCAAATACTGCCAGGATTGGGGGGGGGGAGGTCAAATGGCTGCTCTGTCAGCAACCTAGGAGGAAGTCTGATTGTGCTAGGCATAGGCATCAGGTCGCAAGAGCCGCCAAATGACAGGCTAAGACGACAGACTCTGTTGAGTCCTCACCAGACTCCCCATGGGCAGAAACGTAGACTTGCATTGGCTCATCCATCTTCATCCCATGTGTCTCATGTGTCGTGGGAGAAAGAGCTTAGACCTGCTTCGGCTCGTCTGCAGTCTCCTAAGACAGATGTCTCTTCTCCTGACACCCCTTGTGAAAAGGTGAAGAGATGTTGGAGTCGTTAGTCAATTGGCAAGGGTTCTCCTCTCGGAGTTCATGAGCGAAAGACTGTGCCCCCCACCATATCCATGTCTACTCTTGGCACTGATCCAAAGGTAGTCACGGCCTTGGAAGCAATTACCAAAAGTATGATACAGCAGGCTGAGATGTTGCATGCTCTATTTGCCCCTCTCAGCAGACTGTTTCTTTTTCTGAGTCCGCTCGGAAGAAGTGTTCCAAGCAACGGCTGCACCTGTCAATATCTCGTTCCTCCAGGTCCAAGCACTCAGGTGGCAAGCAACCTTGCAAACTGGTGTGACCAGAGTGGAAACTGCAGGTGGGTGCCCTGGGATCCCAAAACACAGGCCAGTCTGGGCACTCGGATTATAAGTCGGGGCAGTACGGTGAGCAAGCACACCACCAGTGCCTTCGTTGCCTTCCTGAGATCCCGGATCCAAGAGCTTGGGCAGAAAGCATAGGCATAGGGAACTTAGGAGGAAGACACCTAGAAAAAGGGAGCCTTCTACTGCCACTGGGCCTTTGGCCCCAGCGGTGTCAGCCCCTCCAGATCCTTATGTCCCCCTGACAGTGGCACCGGCAGTCCCATCTGCACTTGCCCCAGAGTGAGAAGTTGGCAATTCTGCTGGTTCCGACATTCAAGCAGGGTACCCTGCCTTACTCACTCGAGTGACAGACAGACAATGAGCTCCGTGAGTATCATTGGTTGCGTGAGGAGGCCCAGGCATCATCTGCATTGGCCACAGCTACTGTGGCCGAGGCTGAATTAAGAGACTTGTTTGGCAGAGCAGGTCCTGGATAGCGGCCTGGGGGAGCCTCAAGCAGATCACTTTGGCCTGCAAATCACTCTGTCCTGCAGACCTCTCATATATAGCATACAGCCTCAGAGATATCAGAGTATGAGTCTCCCCAGCCCTCACTTTCTCTCCCCATGTAGGCAGACCAAGTGGAGACAGCGTCAGTGGCAGCGGCTACTCCCCCAGAGGTTCCTGCTACCCCTTTGCCTGGTGTGTTGACATATCCCCTGCTGTCACAGGCTGCGACTCCATTGGCCTTGGACAATACATTGTTCAATAAAGCTTTGGGTGTCTGTGCTCCCCTCACAAGTCCTGAGTCTTCGAGCGTGGACGCCGAGGTGGAGGATGAACTACTGTTGTCAGACTTGTCCATGTCTGGTTATTTGAGGCAGGGGTGTCTTCTCCTGAAGAGTCAAAAGCTGCCTGACCCCATATTTCAGAGAGCCTGCATGGGGCCTTTCCTCTTCAGGAACCTTGTTCAGAGAGGAGATGGTGGCAGTGGTTGGCCGAGTGCAGGACCTTTGGGTCCGCTCAGTAGATCAGGCATGATCCAAGGTGCTGACTGACTCTCCTTGGTCTTTGTCATCCTTGACGCGAAGCGCGGTACTTCCCAGATCACGTCTACCCAGCCCTTGTCTCACGCCCTTTTGAGGATGTGATGATCTGGGAAAGGTGGACATTGATCAGGGAAGGGCAAATCTTCTGGTAGAGGGGAGAAGACTGGAAAGCCTCGGTGTTCCTGAACCTCAGGTCCTGGTAGACATCTCAGGATTCCCACCACCACATCGTTAGACTTCCCGCAATGACTGGTTAGTGGCTGCCTCACTGCATACCGCATGCAATGGGACTCTATCACAGATGATTTGTTCATCCTAAATATCCTAAGAAACAGCTATAAGCTGCCTTTGAGCATCTACAGGCCTCAGTTAATCAGAGAACCACAGTGGTTTGCTCCACCCACCTCAGAATCCAAAGCATCAGTATGCCTGGAGGCTGTTCGGACGCTTCAGAGCAAGTACGCTATGGAGCCTGTAGAGGACCAAGGTTCTCCCAGCATCTTCAACCACCTCTTTCTGGTCCCCAAGTGGGATGGGGGATGGTGCCCAGTACAGTCATAGACCTGTCAACGCTAGATACCTATGTGGAAGTCCCGTCCTTTGGGATGGAGAAACCCCGGTAGGTGGCACCAGCCCTATGGCCCATGAAGTGGACGAATGCCCACTTGGAGAGTTAGACAGCATCAGGCCCTTGGCTGACTTCCTTTGCAGCTCACCACATGAACTGGTTGGAACTGGAGGCTATACTCTTAGCACTTCTTCACTTCCAGGACCTGGTGGAGCACAAACATGTCCTCATAATGTGTGACAACAGGACCGCAATAGCCTTCCGCAACAGGCAAGGTAGGAGGTGGTCCAAGAAGCTGAGTTGGCTGGATGCATCACCAGATTGTGGTGTTATGTCCACAACGTTCCAAGGCATGTGAGGCATGTCCAGGGACACACTACTGTCCTGGTTGATCATCTCTTGAGGAGAGGTTAGCCAGTAGGGACAGAGTGGTTGCTGCACCGCAAGGTCATTCAGGCCATGTGGGCATGTTGGGAGACTCCACATGTGGATCTGCTTGGGACTTGCAAGAACTCAAAACTACAAGTGTATGTCTCACCTGTCCCACACCCACAAGCCCTAGCTCTGGATGCTCTAGCCATGGACTGGAGCAACCTTTGAAAGTACTCCTTTCCACCTTGGCAGATCCCTCCAAAGGTATTGCGTAAGGTTTGGTCACATGATTGCAATCTGATTCTGGTTGCCCTCCCCCCCCCCCCTGTGGCCCTGGAGTGATTGCTCGGTGACCTGTTGGAATTGAGATAGAGCCTCCACTACGTTTACCGGCATGGCTGGCGCTTCTTGTGCAACCATGGGCAAGTGTGTTCCATTGGAACCCTCAAGTGCTTAACCTCCACCCTTGGCAGTTATCTCACAGAGCATCCATGACAGAGGCTTCTCGCGGTTGGTCTCTGATAGAATTGCCAGAGGAGGGCTTCTCCCTCTCTAACTGTTTACTCTGTTTGATGGAAGGTGTTTTCTGACCGGTGCACGAGTAGACAAATTTACCCTTGGGCTCCACATGTTGCAGACATTACCAACTTCCTTTTGTACCAGTGGGAATTTTTTTGGCAAGAGCTCAAGAACACTGGGGGGGTTTCAATCACGTATCTCTTCAACCCTTGCCAAAGATCTAGACGTGCACATCGGTAGCAATCTTTATCTGTCGGTGCTCCTCCTTCTACACTGACAGGCCAGCAAGGCGACAGGTCATACCTCAGTGGGATCTACCACTGGTTTTAGTCGTGTTGAAGAAGTGGCTCTTTGAGTGCCTTGAGGACCCCAGGAGGGTTTCCCTCAAATACTGAATGTGGAAAACTTGTTTTCTATTAACACGCGCTTTGGGGGCTAGGAGAAGCGAGATCCACGCTCTAGCTTTTGACCATTTCAAATGGTCACCTGACCACTCCCAGGTGACTGTGAGGCCTCACTTTGGCTTCTTTGCAAGAACCAAGTGGCTTTGAATCTGGCAACAGCCTTTAAGGGTTTTACCTGATGTGCGATGGGTGCCGCTCTCCCTCTTGAGTAGAGAGCTTTGTGCCCAGTGAGAGCTTTTTGCTGGTACCTTTCCCGCATGGACAGGCTGAAGGATGGAGATCTGTCCTCCTTCTACCACTGAGTAACCTACGTAGGGAGCAAGTTTGCAGAAATAAGATTTCATCGTGGATTAAGCAAGCAATCCTTAAGGCCTATGAGACTTTGCTGGATAGGCCAGAGGCCTTACAGCTTGTCTCTGCCATAGACTTGCTCAAGTCTCACTGGACTGTCCTCCGTATTCTATTTAAAATCAAATTCATTGCCAAATTAAATTTTAAGTAAACACACGTCGTAGCTTTACCTAGCTGATTGGCGTGGAACGTGTATATAACCAGATAACATTGACTCCAGATGATTAGCGCCGGGCGGTCTGCACAGTGTTTCTTATCACACAGACAAGCGAGCGGTCATAACGCACTCCTCTTCAGAAGCTGTCAATTGAGCTACTGTGTAATGAAGGATTAAGGATTGTCTAATTGCAGTGCACCGCGTCAGGCAGAAGGCGTCCAGTGAGACTTGTCAAACTTGCCGGCTTGTCGCTGCTATGAATTATTCATGAGCAGTCAAGCACGTGACAGATTCAAGGCCATCTCAAATTCCTTGTGTTGACTGTTGTTTATTTACATGCAAGCATGCACATTCTATTGTAGAGAAACGTCAGTTCTTGCCGATGGCTATTTCGAGCGGTGTTAAGATGAATATTTTCCTTCTACGATGATTTAAATCAATGACCGGGTCGTTGCTTGTGACAATTTGAATGATGTAGGCCTAAGTTTGCAAAACTGCGCAAAAATAGGGTGATTTCATCGTCTCAATCTCGATTTTTTTTGTCTCCGTGCCATGTTGTTTATATCGTTAGAATGCTTAGAACCTTGTCTATTTTAACAACAGGCTCTCCCATTATCTGAAACAAAAGTATTTTAGCGGGAACCCCTTCAAAACTGCTTCTATTTCAAACAATTTATTAAAGCAAGAAACAAAATTTATCACGCTGTAAATTGGTCGGAATGATAACATATACTACCACTGTACCAGTCCTTGCGTACAATAGAGCAGAGGGTCCAATTTTTTCACGGAAAGAGAGTAAAATACCCTAGCCGAAGGGAAACATGGCTCGGGTGAAATTACCGCTGCCGCGTGTTTATCATGCTGACAGTTTGTCAGTAACTGCTATAAAGTGTGTTTATGGACTATTTACTGCAGCAACAAGCTCTACCATTATAATTGAATATAACACGCAACCGATCTTTAGAAAAAAATAACAGAGGAACAATCGTTCGTGACGCTAACCCAGAAAAATGCGCGGACCGGTACCCATGCAATAGTATTCACACAGGTTTGACCGCTTTGATCAAATCGTGATTGAGATCGATATATTTCCTTTGTTAGGGTGTAGGGCAAGAGTTTTTGTTTAAATTGACAAAAGAACCACATAGAAATGTAGAGGTCTTACTCAACAAAACTTAAATCATGACGTGGATCATTTTGCATTAATGCAAAAATATTAAATAAAAAAGTTGTGGCACTGATTTGACTTCCAAGATCCCGCAAAACCCCGGATGTTGTGACGTCACTCCCACCGAATTGATGGTAGTCCAGAGTGGGCTTGTGCAAGTTTGACAAGTCCCTGGTGTCGGCAGCCGGAGGGAGACGGTCCGCTTTGTCTCGCTTGAGTGGCCAGTGACTAGCCATGCATTCATCGAAGGCCACTTTCCACTCGCAATGATAATGGGATTAGAACTGACCAGGACTCAATAGCTGCTACTGTTGAAACCGACACGGCGGCAGTGTCGACCAGTTAAAAAAAAAAATAATAGTAGGACCTACTTAATAACACCGTGTAGTTGGCATAATATTATTCAGTTAACTTTGTGGAGGGGAAAATGTATCGCACTTCAGGGTGGGACCGCGGGATGGGAAAATAGGGACATGCACCAGGGACTTGTGCAAGTCTAGTCTCTGCCAGAGCTCATGAGGTTATAGCCTTCAATGCGGCCTTGTGCTCCCTGTGGGATATTACGATTGTCGACATTCTTCGGGCCTGCCATTAACGATCCTTTGCCACTTTCACCAAGCACTACTTGCGTGACATGATAGTGCTCCAGGAGGATATGTGTGCCTCTGTGGGTGTAACAGGCTTCTTTGGATAGGTTCCAATATGGGTCTGCCAGTCCATTCCCGATCCCATCAGAGCTGCCACCGTCTTCCAGTTTATGGCACCCTTGTGGTTGATCAGATGTTGGTGCATTTCTTAGTGGGTCTTGCAGCGCTTCCTGCCAAGTAGACCTAATCTCGGACAGTATCTGGCAGTTATTTCAACTTTTGGTCTGTTGCCAGCTTATAACTGCCCCCTGAACCTCATAACCACCCCCTGGCGTGCACCAGTTTCACAACTAGGACCTGTAAGATCTCCAGGTCCGATGGAGCTGAAACTGATAACATCTACCCAAGAGGCGCACAGTTGTCATGTTGGCAGGCGAGCACTGGGGAAGGGGGGGTTCAGTGTGCTCCAATGTGGGTTGTGGGTCTGTAAAGAGGGTTTCTGGTTAAGCCAGATTCTGCTGTCGGCAGCCTCTTCTCCACATAGCTCTGAGGTTCTCAGCTTTTCCCTTCCAACATTGCCTCCTTACAGGGACCAATGGTTTCTCCTGACATGCTGGTCCCGCTGGTCTATTGAGGTCAGTGTACCTGTAAGGATTACCCCACCACCAGTATGATTGTATATTGGCAATGGTGGTTGAGAGGTAACGCTACCGAATTAATACAGGATATTTGGAGTAATATCAGTGTTGAGTTTACTTACCTCTCTACCATCAGAGAAGCCCATTCACTTCCTCTTACAGCTGATGTCAACTGACCTCTCTTCAAAAAAAGAAGGATGATATGGGGCGCATATGCACATAACGTCACCATGAGTTCCACCTGGACCGAGAGATGGCGCCACAGGACCATTAGGTTTTGAATCAAACGTGAGTAGCAAGCTTCTCACCTTGATTTCTTGGGTGTCATGCCCAGACACAGAGGTCTTGGCAATGGTGGTCGAGAGGTAAATATACTCATTAATACTGAAATAACTTCAAATATCCCATTTTTGTTGGGGCTAAGATTTATCCTGTCTTATAATAGTACTTCATAAAAATGCCTGATTAATTTGAATCATTAATGCATATATATATATATATATATATATATATATATATATATAAATATATATATATATATATATATATATATATATATATACATATGTGTGTGTGTGTGTATTGCATATACATACATATATATTGAGAGATCTATGCTGTTACAGTTGTGAAAATGACATTTAGAGTACTTGAGATTCTTTTTTATGATTGGCACAAATATTTGAATGTAGGTGTTTTTTGTGTATATTTTCCACATAGATTGACATGTGTGACAAATGCAACTTGATGGATGAGAGTTAATTTGTATAGCATAATACATAAAGTTAGCTCTATAACTGTACTGAAGTCTGCAAAAACTGTTATGCAGATATTTTTATAGGCTCCACATTGGAGAGTTGGAGAGCCCAAACTATAACTAGACCCAGCAGCAGACGCTTACCACGAATTTCCAGGTGTGTACTAATCATCAGGCTGCTGTCACATATATCATACCACTTCTCATGTTTTTGAATATTTTCAAAATATTTGTTTTTGATCTCATATTTTACGGAATGCAAAAAGATGAAACTGCTATTCTTATGCCTCAGAACATCGGTCTTGTACCTTACACTAAAGTCACCTGGAGCCCATGAATTAATTAGGTGGAAAGGCTGAGTAGCAAAATATGTCCAGCAGTACTTGAGAGACTGGTCAAGCAAGGTGAAGGCCCTGATAATGGAACAGACCCACAAATTTCGCCAAACATTAAAAAAAAGCGTAGAAAGAGCTAATTATGCTTATCATGTTTCATATTAGTGTAGAAAACAGTGTTTTATACTTTTGTTACAGGTCTTCACTATGAATTCCAGTAAACTAAAATGATTATCTGTTGTGTTATGTGTGCCAGAAAAAAGCCTGATATTTCATTGTGAGGTATGTTTTATTGTATGCAAGAAATTAACATCAAAATCCATAACGCTTATGTTAAATGTATTTGGCAGAATTTCGTTTGCACGAAGGACCTTACTAAATAACAATACTGTTACCAAGCACATCTTTTATCAACATATGTTGCAAGGGTCATCCAGAAAAATAGTTTACTGGAGACATGCCATTTTAAAGTCACAAAGGGGCATCTTTGTCTGAGATTCATTTGAGTCATGTCGTATTATCCTACTGGTCCAAGTAATGTGTGCTGAATTATAAGGTGACTCAATACAAATTGCAATAGTTTTTAAACCTATTTTTTATGATTTCCTGAACATATGTGCACATCGTATTCAAAATTTTACAAAATTAATGTAGTGGAACATATATTTTTAGGGGATGCTTAACCCCACCCCCCTTAATTTTTAGAATTCACATCTAACGAAAGTGATATAGCTGCATTTAGTGTTGATGTGTTTTAAAAAGGTTAAAATATGTCACAAATATATCTGGAAAGCACAATGAAACTTCAAAAATAATGTGACTATCCTTAAAAAAAATCAGCCGGGATGGGGTTCCCTCCGCCATATATAATGGGGAGAAAGGAATGTGTAGCATGCACTGAATGATGTTGTTTTAAAAAAGAGCAAACAACTTGGCAGAAGGCACAGAAACTTAAAACTTCAATACCTAACAATGTACTGTTATAAAGCAACATGTTACGTGCATAGTTGTTTCTCCAGGACAAAATTAGTAGCTTAATATAAATATTTTATCACTTGATCAATCACCGAGGAAGGTCGCACAATTTATCAGCCAATCACGCTAAACCAGCTTGTAAATAACAATTAGTGACTTATAATTATGCCTTTTGTGCCAACATACTGTGAATTTTATCTATTACAGAATCTTTGCCGTTGTTAAGTATATCATTAACATTGTTTGGGTGCAGTCATCCCGGATTCCAGTTTTTTCCTCTTCAAATCTATAGGCTATTTTTACTTGTTTGGATATTTATTTATTTACTTGTTATGTATGCATGGTCTTATAGTTGTTACATACCCGTGTAAGCTTAGAGAACAATTGTTTATTTTAAATTTTTGTTTTCTCTTATGTTACAAACACTTCATTCGTTCCTGCGACTACTTATTGACGGTACTTCCCTTATTGTTACTCTTAGCTGGTGATATTCATGTAAATCCTGGGCCCGTTGGTGATCTTTGTGATATTACCCTCTGTCATATAAATGTTCGTAGTTTAACTAGTGACAAGTTTAGATGCATAAAAACCGATATTGTTCCAGACTTTGATATTATCACTCTGTCTGAAACATTTCTTTCAAACAATACACCTGATGATGACTTCAACTTACCTGGCTATCATAAAATCATACGGAAGGATCGCCCTAATATTGTAGGGGGTGGCGTGGCTGTCCTTGCATCTGAGGCTTTTGCAATTTCTCGTCGCATCGACCTAGAGCTTCCCGACATCGAACTTTTGTGGACCGAGATTAGAGTTCACAATAATAAATTCTTACTTGGCGTAGTCTATAGACCTCCTAACTCACTTATCTCTTTTTGGGACAAACTACAAGAGAGTTTCGATTTAGCCACTTCTTGTAACATCCAAAATATTATTCTAACTGGCGATTTAAATTCTGACTTCAACACCACGTCGGGTGCAAAGTTGCAGCAATTCTGCGACACAAATTTTCTTAATTTGCACATTCACGAACCTACTCGAATAACAGCAACAACCTCTACTTGTTTAGACCAAATAATTTCTAATATACCAAATTTTATTAAAGAACCACGTGTCCTATCACCAATCTCTAATTGCGATCATTCAGTCGTTGCTGCCAATGTACGTTTTCGGCGCAAAAAGGAACCTTCTTTTACTAGACAAATTTGGGAATACAAGAGAGCGGATTTCGATAAGTTTAGGGATTTCCTTGATGGAACAAACTGGGACGTTTGCTTCGAGTCTGGTAATGTCGAGTTGTGCAGTAAAATTTGGACAAAATTGTTCCTTGATGCGGCAAATCATACTATTCCAAACAAACAAATAACAGTTCGCCCCTCTGATCTTCCATGGTACAATTCTAGGCTTCGTTGTGAGAAGCGGAAGGTTTTGCGAGCTTATAAGAGGGCAAAAGATAAGAAACATGATCCACAAGCCTGGAGTGCTTATAATAATGTTCGTAATCAATACCAAGTTCACTTGAAATGTGCCGAAGAAGCTCATAATAGTAAACTGAGCGTTTCTTTAAAAGGCGCAAAACACAGAAATAAAGCTTGGTGGCGCACCGTCAAACAGTTTATGAACAGAAATCAATCTTTGTCTATTCCTTCTCTTATACATGAAAATCGCCATGTGACCGACAGCCTATCAAAAGCCAAAATATTCAATTCCTTTTTCTTAAGTCAGAGCAATCTTGATACTTCAAGGGTCCCAGTAATTCCAACTGTGGACCTACCCGCTGTCATACTTGACTCTATTCAAATTGATCATAGCGAAGTTTTCGACATTCTTAGGAGCTTAGATATCACTAAGGCCATTGGTCCAGATGGAATCAGCGCTAGACTTCTGAAGGAAGGAGCACCATCAATTTGCGTATCTTTAACCAAACTCTTTAATCTTTCTCTTAATCAGGCAACTTTTCCGAGCTTATGGAAGCAAGCCAACGTCACCCCCTTGTACAAAAAGGGCGACTCATATCTATGCAACAACTATCGTCCTATTTCCCTCTTAAGCTATGTTGGGAAAATTATGGAGAAAGCTATTTTTAAACACGGTTTTAACTTTTTTAGGGACAACTTACTTTTATCGGCAAATCAGTCGGGATTTATACCCGGCGATTCCACTGTTAACCAACTGCTATCTTTATATCACGAATTGTGTCTTGCCATTGATCTTCAGAAGGAAGTGCGAATCGTCTTTCTCGACATTAGCAAGGCATTCAATCGTGTTTGGCATGCTGGTCTTCTTTACAAATTGGAACGTAATGGGATATCTGGATCACTTTTAAACTGGATTCGAAATTATTTGTCTAACCGACAACAACGGGTAGTAATAAATGGTCAATCATCTGAATGGGGAGCCATAAACGCTGGTGTTCCCCAGGGCTCTGTTCTAGGGCCTTTATTGTTCTTGATATTTATTAACGATATAGTAGACATTGTGCGGTCGAATATTAAACTTTTTGCGGATGATACTTCTCTGTTCCTCTCCTTTGATAATCCAAATTTAACTGCAAATATGATTAACAGTGATCTCTTATCTATTGATTCCTGGTCTGATGACTGGCTGGTGACATTTAATGCCCAGAAAACTGATGCTATGTTAATCTCTCGGAAAAGAGACCCGGTACATCACCCTCCGTTAGTATTCAAAGATCACCAGCTGGAACATGTGGATCAACATAAGCATTTAGGGCTTGTATTTCGGAATAACTTAAGATGGAACGATCATATTAATACTATCGTGGCAAAGGCCACTAAACAACTAAATATTTTGAAAACACTCCAATTTCGTCTCGACAGGAAAACGTTAGAAATAATCTACACCTCCTTTATTCGACCTTTAATGGAATATGGTAATGTTGTCTGGGATGGCTGCACCCAATCAGATGCATTGAAACTGGAGAGTATTCAATTGGCTGCTGCACGTGTTATTTCTGGTGCCATGCGCACCACATCTAATGCTAAACTATATGAAGAAACTGGTCTTTTTACATTGGCAAAACGTAGGGAAGTTAGTAAACTAATTTTAATGTACAAAATTACTAATGATCTGGTTCCCGAATATCTTAGTAGTATAATTTCCAATGAACAAAATCTTAACAGAAGGTATACAACAAGACAGGCCCCAGACTTGCCTCAATTCAGAACCAGAACTGAATTATTTGAGAATTCGTTCTTTCCTTCTACGATAAAACTATGGAACCAATTACCTCTTGATGTGAGAAACTCTACTACTTTAAGTGAATTTAAAAACAAAATTTCTTCAAATGTGCCTCGGTCACTCAAGCAAAAAGAATTGTACTATGTCGGCAACAGAATTGCCACAGTTTTGCATACAAGACTGCGTTTGGGCCGCAGCCAATTGAATGTCCATCTATTTGATATTGGTGTCACTCAATCGCCAAACTGTCGTTGCGATCAAGGGATTGAAGACGTTTGGCATTTCTTCTTTGTTTGTCCTTATTATGCTGTTCCTCGTGATCGCCTTCATACGATAGTAACAAATTATGCCCCTTTCGGCCTTGAAACCGTTTTATATGATTTCCGATGGCCCTCTCGAAATTAATAAGAAAATATTCCTGGCAGTCCAAGATTACATTCTAAAAACCAAACGTTTTCAAACCGGTGTTGTTACATGATGAATTGATTTACAATTAATCCTGCATTTGTATTATATAACTGCACTACATAATTATGAATCTTCAATGAGATGGTCGTTAATCAGCAATTTCCATTGCTTCTTTATAATGAATTGCCCCACTGTCTGTCTTGTGACTTGTGGTGTCCTTCTTTACTTTGTTGATCCAGGGCGGAGCTCTTCCTCCTGGCGGTGTCTTTTAACTGCTAGCAGTTTAGAGCTTCGCTCTGGACCCTCGACGTCACGTTTGTCCTGTGATATTGTCCTCTTCCGACAAGAGGGGTTAATATAGGGCCTTGCCCTTCTCCCCAATTGTTTTCTTTGGAATAAAATATGTTTAAACCAATTATGCCTGAGTATCAGAGCCAGTCATGTACAGTAATTATTCATTTTGTGCCTCAGTCTGTGATGCTAACTGGGTGAAAGTGCAGCTTACCCTGCAGGATCCAACTTTGTAAGTAAGTCTAACCGATTAGAAAAAGAGGTGCTACTAACTGGGATTGCAGTAAACAGTAGCCCAAAGTTTGCAGACCTGGACCCCTCTCCACCAATTAAATGCCCTAGGCCTGCTAAGGAGGCAAGACACCTAAAGTACAATAAATTGTCTGGCGTTCCAGTCCTCATTTGGCTCATCCTGTAAATCACTGTCCATAACTTATGACCTGTTTGAACACATACCAAAGGATTCACCACAAGCCATGGAACAGTCTTATCCATTTATTCTGTTCTGGCATCTCGGCGTGTTGCAACCCGCTTTGCCATTACATTGTATCACCTCTAAGAGTTTCTGTGGTGCAGGGGGCTTGTCTTTGAGAATTGGCCCCATCTTGCCTACAGCAACCTTTCAACGCCATCAATCTGCAGGACCATCTGACTGTTGCCCAACCATACTTGAATTTGCTGATAAACTCTCATGTTGTGGAATGTAGCTTCAGCTGATGTAGGTGGTAAAAACTACGTGACTCAATTTCTGTTTTACTGCATGTGGTTCTCACACAAGATCTGTGAAGTATCAGGTGGTCAAGGCTCCCATTCTTATCACCATTGCGCAGTAGGTTTACATCTACAGATGGATCTATGCCATTTGAATTTTTTTATTTGCTGATGGACTGAAGGCTCCCTCTATAAGATAAGAAGTGGTGGATATTTATTCTCCCCACATGAGCAATATCATCAGCTGTGACATATTCTCTTTGAATTGCTCTAGATAATGCTGTTTGAGGTGTCACCATAGCAATAATGCCTATACCGTGAAATGTACCCTTCAATCTGTAGTTCTCACATTATGGTCAACATCGTCAGCAGAATATTGAAGGCAACAACTTAGACTCACATTTAAAATTGTTGTATACTTTGCAACTGCAGATCTCCTTTCAAACTTCTTCACTTCACTATATATGAGCACAAAAAGCCATGGCGATGCAATGAATCTTGCGAGAACTTTGATTGAAACATATTTTGCATCTGAACACCCAGGCCAATTTGCAATGGGGAAGAAGTATATGATGCACGCTGCTTGCATGATTGCATTGCCTAATTGAGGCAATTTTGTGGTTGTATCTGTCAAATACAGTTGAGTCGTATTTGATTTTTGTTGTTGTTGTCCTCGTTGTGTGACGCAGGTTTCACCCCTGTCTGCTGCTTTTCCCCTTTTTTGTCTCGTTGTGGGTTTACTCTGTACTTGTCCGACCTCGTTGACTGTGACCCAGCTGTTGCCCGCGCGTTCTGGCGCATATATAAAGGCGAAGAATCTTGTTGCGGCCCCTGCTTGTCAACTGGCGTCGCTGTTTACTGGGAGTGGAAGAATTCTGGTTACGTTACCCGCTTGCGGGCGCCTTGGGACTATGTTCCCCATATATTGTACATAATTAACGGACACATGGGAGCTAATACTGCACTTGTTACAGGCACGTAGGGTGCGTGCATTTGGCCAATGCACAGTTCACAGAAAGATTAAAGGAACACTATTGCAGTGTCTGCGTTACAACCACCCCATGTTAGTTACAGAAGTGAACTGTGCATTGGCCAAATGCACGCACCCTACGTGCCTGTAACAAGTGCAGTATTAGCTCCCATGTGTCCGTTAATTATGTACAATACATGGGAAACATAGTCCCAAGGCGCCCGCAAGCGGGTAACGTAACCAGAACTCTTCCACTCCCAGTGAACAGCGACGCCGGGTGACAAGCAGGGGTAACACAAGATGTTATAAGAACACTGAGAAATTCCAAATCAGTCAAATCTGCATCTGACATGCGTACCTTGTCTCACGAGTTGCGTAATTCCTTTCAGATTCTGCAAAATATAGATGGTCTGGGTGAGGTTGATTCACAAGTTGTGATTTTTGATATCGTAGCTCGTTTGCCAAACTTTGCACAAAATCGGTGGTATAAGGAAGAACTAAAACACAAAAGAACATCAGGTACTTACCTAAAATTCAAGGAGTTAGTTGAATTCGTGGAAATGATTAGTGATGAAATGAATGACCCGCTTTGCGGGAATTCCGCCCGGTCTGATCGCTTTCAGCAAAGAAAGCAGGTCACATCCCATAATGCTCAAACACAATTAGGTGCACATGCAGATCAGAGTGCATGTAGTCACGGGTCAGTCCTTTTTCATGATAACGGTGTAGAGTCCACTTCCACCCATGTCCCGGGGACTAAGTTTGAAATTAATGGGTTCACACATGCACAACGTGCTTCACGTTCAACTCGCACACACCCTCCTTGTAAACTGTGTACTCAGCCACATTTCATTATGAGGTGTCCCCAGTTCAGAAGCATGAAAGTTCGTGACCGCATAGCTTTTGTGAAGGTACATCAATTATGTAACAATTGCCTGCGTGACAATCATCAAACTTCTGTATGCACAAGCAAGAGCCGATGCTTTGTTTGTGAAGGTAAGCATACAAGTTTTTTGCATACTGACCAAGCGTCTGCGAACTTCGCTACCGACGCTAATAATTGCCTGATGCCCATAGTCAGAGTACAGGTAAATGGAAACGTATGGGTTAATGCTGCTTTAGACACTTTCTCGTCGTCTTCATTTTGTACAGAAAAGCTTGCCAATCTGTTGCATTTGAAAGGAGCAAACCAGCATTACATGTTAAAGACGATGAGTGGTACAACTCTCATTGTTTCAAAACAGGTGTCTTTGAAGGTCACATCAGGTCACGAGTCCATGGTTTTGTCCGGGGTGAAAGTCATCCCCCATATTCCTGCCTCAACAGGTACAATAGACCTCAATGAGTATTCTCATTTACAAGGAATTGATTTGTCCGCTGGGTTAAATTGTCAAGAAATTGACATTTTGATAGGACAGGACTTTTCAGACGCTTTAATCCCACTGGAAGTCCGTAGTGGCTTGCCTGGCCAACCCTATGCCATAAGATACAAGTTTGGATGGACTGTCAGCGGTAAGAGTCCCAAAACTGACGTCAGCAATGTCGTCATTTGCAATTTTGTGTCCGCTTGCCCTGTTGAAATGGAACCAAACAATGCAGCTCCAATTGCTGACATAAACAAATTGTGGGAATTGGAAAATGGGGGTTTTGATCGACCTGGTCTGTCTGTACTTGATAAGAAAGTTATTGACTTGTGGGATGATAGCTGTAAAGAGGTTGATGGTCACTATGAGCTTCCCATTCCTTGGAAGTGCCCTGAGGAAGATCTCCCTAGCAACATCTCCCTTGCTCAGAAACACTTTGATAGTCTTGATAAGCGTCCAGAACGGGAAAATTTATTTTCCAGGTATGACACTGAGGCAACTAAGTTGCCGGATTCCAATTACGCCGAAATTGTTCCCGATGAAACAACGCGGGACGCAAAACGCGTATCGTATCTTCCCCATCATTGTGTTAAAAACACAAACAAACCAGACAAACTGCGTGGTGTTTTTGATAGTGCTGCCTCATATGGTGGCCGTTCACTCAATGAGCGTTGTATTCAAGGCCAAGATCTTGTTAACAAGTCAGGCCTATTGTTTGTACTTGCATTACTCACTCTGCGGCAGTTTGCTGATCTTCCACCAGGTGGCTGCTCAGCTTCAGACGCTTTCAAGTGTCGCTGGAAATATGTTCAGCACTTGGCAAATATGTTCTGGAGCCGCTGGATAAAAGAGTACATTCCTAGTCTGAATGTCAGGTCTAAGTGGAGGGTTGAGTCGTGTAACATTAAAGTCGGAGAGTTGGTCTTGGTTCACGATTCTGGACTACCTCGTAATCTTTGGCCACTTGCTATTGTACAGCAGGTTTTCACAGGCGATGACGGTAAAGTTCGCTCCGTCTTAGTGAAGACACGTGTAACAGTTACATCGCCCAATAACCCAGCTTGTACGTCTAGAAGCCGATGTGTAAATCTTTATTGAATGATGCAAATTGGTGTATTATAGCATACAATATGTTTTCCGAATTTTCATACAGGTATCATGCTCATTTTGCCAGGTTAAAACATACCAAATGTCGTACAGAGTTAATATAAGTAAATCTTGAGAGGGTCTCAAGTGCTTATCTTTTGTAATTCGATCAATACTGTTAAATAAGTAAATCTTGGGAGGGTCTCAAGTGCTTATTTTTCTTGGAATTACATAACAACAGAAAAAAAAAGTAAATCTTGAGAGGGTCTCAGGTGCTTGTATTCGCGTGCTATTTGAAGGTAAAACTGGTTATATGGCAGGTAATGAGTCAAACACAAACTTTAATAAAGCAAGGATAAACAATTTCATATTTAAACTGGCAGAGGTGGCCTCTTGATGGTGATAAGGCATCTTCATGGGCCTGTTGTTGTTGTTGTTGTTGCCATTTTTCTCATCAGTGCTCAATAGCATACATCTTTCATACATACATTCAGGATATCAATAGATATCCAGAGTGGGGGGAGTGTCAAATACAGTTGAGTCGTATTTGATTTTTGTTGTTGTTGTCCTCGTTGTGTGACGCAGGTTTCACCCCTGTCTGCTGCTTTTCCCCTTTTTTGTCTCGTTGTGGGTTTACTCTGTACTTGTCCGACCTCGTTGACTGTGACCCAGCTGTTGCCCGCGCGTTCTGGCGCATATATAAAGGCGAAGAATCTTGTTGCGGCCCCTGCTTGTCAACTGGCGTCGCTGTTTACTGGGAGTGGAAGAATTCTGGTTACGTTACCCGCTTGCGGGCGCCTTGGGACTATGTTCCCCATATATTGTACATAATTAACGGACACATGGGAGCTAATACTGCACTTGTTACAGGCACGTAGGGTGCGTGCATTTGGCCAATGCACAGTTCACAGAAAGTTCCCCATGTATTGTACATAATTAACGGACACATGGGAGCTAATAGTAAGTGCTTGTCCATTTCCCGTCGATTTACTTCCAATTTTTGACGAGTATTCAACTCGTTACTTTTGCCCACGTGAAATTTGATGGAGTTATATCTCGGTTTTTTATTCATGCGGTTCTTTTTTGTAGCTGCACTTGTTACAGGCACGTAGGGTGCGTGCATTTGGCCAATGCACAGTTCACTTCTGTAACTAATATGGGGTGGTTGTAACGCAGACACTGCAATAGTGTTCCTGTAAGTATATTAAGAAGTTTAACTTGATATTAAAATGTAAATGTACATACTTAAATGAACTAACTAAATGTACGCATCGTTCAAAAAAGGCTACTCGTGAAAACGCGTTTTACTGGGTCATGCTTTTTGCCGTTAAAGTGCGCTTACATGTACGAGTTTATGAAATATATTGAGGTTTTTCAAACTTCATGTATTGTTTGGTAAAATTTTGGTGAAATACATGTGCGCGTTGTATGTTTATAGTAAGACTTGCCAGGACGCGTATATGTCACGCTGTGCCAAGTAAGATGCACGCGTATATGCCACGCTGTGTAAAGTAAAAGCATTATTGTAATTTTATATGATGGTTTCAAACTAGAATTGGAGGGTTTTCTTTTGTAATATACGGTTGTGCCGTTCATTTGCACATAAGTATCAATATTGCTGGTTTTGGAACTTGTGCACGACGTGTTGAAGGTGGCAAAATGCCGGGTAGGTATTCAGTAATATTGTAAGCATAAGTAATTTGCTTTTCACGTCGTAGTTGAAAATGATTGAGTATTTGTTATCATAAAGTACTTTGAAGTTTGACGGTAATTGGATCAACTTTGTGTGGTTTACAATTTTTGTTCACGGTAATATGTGACAAAAGGGCCGCGCTTAATGTATACAATTTGGACTTTTCGTTTAAATGTAATCATATGAATTTATGCGTGGCCTCTTGATGGTGATAAGGCATCTATGTTAAGGTTCGATTTTGATATGGAGATACTTAATGTTATGAATGTAATTGCAGTTAATGCGATGAGCGATGTACGCTGAGCGGTAAATGGATAAGACCTGGTGAGGTGTAAGCGACCAGCGTCATGTGAAGTGTACAAAAATCAACGTTATTAAAGGCAGCAGTTCTGTGTGTGCACTCGTAGTTGTTCCGAGTCATCAATTAGTCCCGTGTAGTTCACAGTATCTTTTCCACGAAATAGTGTTTCCAAAATCTGTCATACATATGGTACGAAATCAGGTGCTCTTTCTATTAACAGCTCCTCTTTCCTGGGGTAGGTGTCCCTTGCCTGATTAATTTCTTTCATGTTCTGCTTGATGAACATTGCTGCAGCCTCTAGTATGTGGGTCTTTATATTATTTTGGTCGTGTTTCGTTTTCTCGTAAAAATTGTGTAATATTTTTCAAATAGTGGTATGGAAAGTTACAACATTTTTGTTTGCCATTAATATATGTGATGATGATTTTGTCCCTGAAGTGCCTCTGCAGCTCACTTTTCTCCTGTCCAAAGCTTTTTGGCTCCAAATAACTATTATTCGGATTTTTTTTTCATTATGTCAAGAAGATCAGATAATGTGACCTGTTCATCATTTTGTTCCAGGTAGTTAGCTACTGCTTGAAAAGCTTCAGATTTTACTTTGTCCTTTGGTCTGCCACCTCCACTGTCTTTTTGGCATTTTGTAGGTTTATGCTCCATCGTATGCTGAAAGACACTGGAAATTTGCTATCCTGTTCTGAAGTTAACACTGCAGATTTTTTGATACACTGCACTCGCAGATATTTTCATTTAACAGCATTAGCCTACTCTTGCTTGAACCTATCACAGGCCTGAAATATTTAAGTTTGATAGTCCAACGATTTGACTTTGAGAAGTTTATATCCTGCCTTTTGGCCTCCATTAATATCTCAACAAGCACATAATAAACAGCCAGATATGTAGTTGAAAATGGATTCCTTTCATCTACAACTGTTGGGAGTCTTCATAGCAAAGTTTTCGTTTCTGTTGGAGCTGGTTTGATCTTGGGTTCGTTAACTGACTTCTGCACTTTACGTTTACAACCTGGTCACGGGTATCATTAATATCATTACCGTTAGCTTCACTGGCAATGAGGATACCATAACAACATTTTTGTGTCAAAATTACTATAAGTGGGACCTATGTAATTGGGTTCCCGCAAAATATGCCAGCATTTATCTTATCACAGCCATTTAAGACTGACGTATATCTGCAAACACAAACTGATATTTTCAAAGTGCAAAGCAAACTTATTGTATGTTTAGATGACTTTACAGGATCATATACCTAAAATTGTTATGGAGCAAATTACCCCTGGAAAACAGGTGGTATCGAAGTTTCGTTAAAGCGCCACCAGGTTAGACAATGAAGCTGATAGCCAGCTTAGAACTTCATCACAGATTTAATTCTACAGAAATAAAAACACACCACAAATTTCGCGTGATATAGAGGTGAAAAGCAAACACAAAAAGTTATATACTGTACAAAAATTACGCAATGCAGAAAAGCACATTAAAGGATCAGTCAGGTGAAGAAAACTATACTTAACTCTGAGAATCTTCACAAAGTCAATACAGGCAGGAGAAAAGAGGAGATAATTTTGTTGACACAGACACCAGTGGCAACTGTAGACAAAAATATACACCAAAAATGTTATCTGATATGCAGGGGAAAAGCAGACAGAAAAGAGTCATATATAAAGAAGACCCAATGAAGAAAAGCACATTTGCACCTCACTCAGATGAAGGAAACTATGTTCTTGACTTGGAGAGTCATCAATAAAGGTACCACATTCATGAGAATACAGGATATACTTTCTGTGGACACAGACTAGTTATTGCTGTGGAAACCAGAAATGCGATAAAAAAACAACACAAAATGTCGAAAAAGTAGCCTTGGTTAACTCCTGAGGAAACCACATAAAAAGACAGCTCTGCGGTGCAGCAGGAGACCAGTTGAACCAGTTGAGCCTCTTTTCAACACAGGTACCAGGCAAAGCCTGTCTCTTCTTATGACATCGGTGGCCCACAGAATTGATCTGAATAGCCTAGATAATGGGTACATATTGTAATCAAGATAAAAATGCTACATGGCACAGTCTCTACATGGGTACTTAGTGTTCGTAAAGTCAAGTAAAAGTTTCCAAAACGCAAAACAGAAAGATGGGCGGGTTATTGGGTAGAACAAACATTTAGATCGACAATAGGCCCACTTTTAATAAAGCAAAGCAGGAAACATACACGAAATGAACAGAATGATGGCATGACAATTGACAATATCAAGTTTCTCTTTTTATCAAATTGTAGGTTAAAAGTAATTTGAGGCTTTAGAACTACATATTAGCATTGTGTTGTTTTTGCTGTTTAAGGGGGTAGGGGTAGATTCCGCCCTTTAAATATATGTTGCACTGAAGAGATTTCGATAGATTTTGAAAATGATAGGACTAGATGTCCAGAGATTCAGAAAAAAAAAATAGGTTTGAAAACTATTGCAATTAGTGGTAGGTGTAACCACAGGTGGCTTGGACTATACTCCTTACATTCATTTAAATTACAATATGACATCTTCCAATCTGAACTGCTGTCACGCTAAAAATAAAGTCCAGGGATTTGATGGAGACATGCCATTGAATATGCACCTGATTCCGTAGCTGTAGCCTGTTATAAGAGTTGACCTCTACAATATTGACCTTTTTATAACATGAGATCAAAAGCATTGATGTTAAGAATAAAAATCTCCACTTTACGTGAAACTGTGGATCCAAATTGCCAAATTACCTTGACCTTTACCTCATACTGACCCTATATATTGAAGATCTTTGTTTTCTTCAATATGCGACCTAGAAACATAGTGCACGGTGAAATTAGCGTCAAATGTGGTAGATTTTATTAAAGGGTATGAGGATTATTTGAATAAGATGTGCTAGGTCATGCCCTGGTTGCCAGGGTCATCAAGTGCATTATTTTGTGGAAAACATTCCTTCTTAAACTCTTTAAGAGCTACAATACATTGCTGTTATGGCCACTAAGCTGTACATATCCACTACCACCCCCACGCACAACCGAAAACCGACCTCTGCAAGACTATACAGAGAAAAATTGTAAATTTTGTTCAATTTGCTGACTAGTCAGCTCGGGTTAACTTATGGTCCACCGTTTCGTCCAAACGGTCATCGTCGACGTCTCTTAAACTTTTGGCTGCGCTCAAACGTGTTAGGTATATGCATTGAGTGGGTCTCCCAATTTGCTCTACATGTCAGACTGCGGCCATTTAAAGGTATCTCTTGGGTTTTTTTCCGAAACATTTCAAACAATCCTCTTGTACAAGAACAATTCTGGTGCTCAGGACCCTAATTTCCTGAATAGATAGGGCTGCAAAACCATGTTTAGTTTGTTTATTTTTGGTGTTCTTTTATTCTCCACTTCTATAAACAACTCGCTCAATTCTATTCAAACTTGAAAGGGATGTTCATTGACTATTCCGTTATCAAGCCACGATACTTGTTGCAGTATTATTTTCTGATTTTTAGCAAGCCTTAAATTTAACAACGATCAATAAGTCCGAAATGTTAGTGGCTTATAATAAAGGGGTATTGGTGAAAATATGTGTGTATATTGTTTTCTATGAAAAAAAACCTAAAACCCCTAAAAGACTACCCCCGCCCACAAATGCTGAGCAGATACCCCTCAAACTTGCTGGAGGTGGTGGTGCCATGCTCAAGTTATTTTGTCGTTTGTATGATGTTTTCTTTGACAGTGTAAAAAAGCTTCATACCTGAAACCGGTGAGCAATTGCATAAACACTTCTAGATACTCATGCCTCAATTTGTTCAGCAGATATGGCACTGGCAGCTTTTTGTTCTACACTGTTATGAATGTTTGTAAATGGGAAGGAATATTCATTGATATTGTCAAATTTATTCACTGGATGCTGCAGTCGTTATTTCATGATTGTCAACATATTTTTGAAATTACATACATTAATTACTGAAGTTTACACATTGGCATGGCAAGTAGAGGGACGCTGGTGTAAATGTGTCCGTATGTAGCTTTATTTAAACCGTTGACCAAATCATATTCAAAATTTTGCTTGAATGTATCTTTGTGTGGGCGTATCTCACATTTGTTCAATAGGTCACATATCAGTCGGGTTTTTTTTTTTAATTTTCATTTCTATTTTGAACTCTTGAAACAGGCATCGTCTGTGAAATGGCCTCATCAGTTTCCTCGAAACGATACAGGTAAACACCTGGAGGTCCCTATTTATTTTAGCACGTAGGTGAAATTGGCCCGGCTCGCCATGTCACCATGGCAATTTTAATGAATACTGTTTCCGCTTGCAACTCAAAGACTATTACAGCTAGGTCTTTTGGGTTTGATGATTGGTCCTTCAAGAGAGCTGGGTTAGAATTGCATACTCTTCACCTCACATAAACCTGGACTTGAATGGGTAACTTGTGAATTTCCTCTTAACTCAAGAATTGTTTGGGATTTTGATATCACACATGATTATCTCCCATAAGGGATCCGTTGAGGTTGCACTTGCGTGAGATTGACCTCATTTCGAAGTTTAAAGTGCTACCATGGTGAACTTACTTTGCTGGTGCAATCTCAAGAAATCCCTAAACTGGGACTGTATATATCTGCACATGGTGACCGTCCTCCAAAATGGCTTAGTTGAAGCTTGATATGGATGACTCACCTAGTTCCCTTCGTCAAAGGGCATCCTTACTAAATTTTACTATTCAATTTATTCGCATGGTGACTAGAGCACTATTTGTGCTAAGACTTTGATATGGTTCACAATAATGTCCCGTCTAAGGGTTGGGTGGGGACTGTACAATGCTTTCACATTATGTCTCATGGTCACAGGGCTATTTTGTTCGTCATTTAAAAAATTATGAACTCTTTGAGGTTGGCCTTTTGCATTGCACATAATGATGCTACTGCATAGTATAATGATCCTCTGGCATAGCACATGAGATACATTTACCGTAGCCTAATTTTCAAGTTAGAGGACCACAAACATTAACAACCGACTCCAGAAAAGTTTTTATTTTCATTCACAGATTGGGCGATAGGAGCGTTGCTGTATGAATTGGAACGAAGCCGTCACGTCAGATGTAACTGCCTTGAAATCTCGGGATCCACAGAAAACTGTTTAGCATCAGCTACCAATATAAAAATGTCTCAGATTTGCTTTGCATATTTGACATTAACGTCACTAACTGCATGGGCAGTTAGCAATTGTTTTGAATAATAAATCAGTGACTTTGGGTGCACGAAATATTGCATATGAAATACGTATGGAGCTGCATCAGTGCACACAAAAACACCCGCCAACGCAACGAAGAAATTCCACTACTTGGTGTTGTGTGTTTCACAGGACTTTACGATCAGAAGCGTAAAGAGTCCGACACGGCATATATCCTGTACGCACACACTTGGGTTATTGCAATAAAAACTTTAAACAAAGAAATCAGACAGTAATAGAGTGTTCAAGCGCGTTCTCAGTGTGTCGCTGTTTCCGGCGTGCCAGTCAGCTGCGATTTTACGATGGGCCGTCGTCCATCCATAACGTTATCGTCCACAATTCACATTTTCGACTGATTTCAAACTTGTCGGAACAACCTCGTAAAAATATCATTCTCCGAAAGCGTGTGGCACGTTTTGTGTTGATTTTGAATTTTTGCTTGTTTTTGTATTTTTGACTTCTCTTTCCAACCTGCAAGTTTGATTTGTTCAAAATTGTTAGCAATGTAGCTTGATTTAATTTCTAGGAAAGTCGTTCGCTAGTTGGATGTACATTTAATTGTTTATTTTAAATGATTTTTAATTAGGCAATTATCAGTAGGAATATAGTGTCTGTTGCTTTTTAGCTTAGCTGGCTTGTCAGTCAGCGGAGCTTATAGGATGGTCCTTCACCCGATCGTCCGTCCACAATTCACATTTTCGACTTTTTTATCCGAAACCGTCAACCAGATTTGCCTCAAGCTGGGTGCGATATACCTTGGGCCGGTCTCTACCAAGTTTCTTCAAATGG
Source organism: Hermodice carunculata (assembly GCA_964020975.1). Taxonomy (NCBI): domain Eukaryota; kingdom Metazoa; phylum Annelida; class Polychaeta; order Eunicida; family Amphinomidae; genus Hermodice; species Hermodice carunculata. The sequence continues at coordinate 1,360,988 of OZ026616.1, read as the reverse complement.
TCGCGCTCCAGTGATTTTTGGAATTTTATTTTATTCTATTTCTTTGGGGGGGGGGGGGGCGTGGCAAATTTAAAAAAATCTTCTCTGAAACCGCTCACCCAATTATATTGATGTTAAACGGGAACCATTCTAGGGACCTCTAGTTCTTAATTCGGTCATCAGGTGGCGTTGCAACTTATAAAAAATAATTTGTAAAGATTTTTTGAATGACTTTGCTATATTCGACTTATTCTCAGAACCATCACTCCGATTAAGTTGAAACTTAAAGGATATGTTCCTTGCGGAAGGGTCAAACAGAGTTGTTCGCTAGGTGGCACTGCCGTGGATTTCTGATTTTTAACGATTTGTTCAATTCCGTACCTAAGGGGATTCTAATGCTAATTCACATTTTCGATTTTTTTCTCCGAAACCATCAGCTAGATTGACTTCAAACTTGGTGGCAATGTACCTTGGGTGAATCTCTGCCACTTTTGCTCAAATGGTCATGCTCCATTGATTTTTGAAAAAAAAAATTAGGAATTCTTTTTTTTTTTCTCTCTCTCTCTCTCTCTTTCTGTCTCTTACTCTCTCTCTTGTTTCGTTCTTTCTTTACAGGCAAATTTGACCGACATTTCATTTGAAAAGTATTACACGTCAAAACTCTAAACTTGGCACAATTATACTTCTATAGATGAAGTGTTGCCTTTTTATAGTGAGCGGATACATGAAGTGTCGCCTTTTAATAGTGAGAGGATATGCTTTTCAAAATTATGCAAACGAGGGCTAATTAAAGTTTTAAATCTTCAGTATCTCATATACTATAGTAGATGTGGTTCCGAGTGTAAAGGAGTTCGATCAAAGCAAGGTAAAGGTCATCTCAAATGTCAAGTTCATGCCAAGGTCAAAGGTCAATTTTAGGCCAAAATGTCACTTTTAGGTCAAGGTTCAGTTCAGGTAGAGGTTATCTCAAGGTCAAAGGTCATTTCCTGGGCAAAGGGCACTTTTTATAGTGGTTTTCTTCTACCCATAACTTGGTCAATTTTAATCAAATTTTGGCCGTGTTGGGCTCAAATTGTATCCATTGTAACACTGCATATTTTTGAAACTCACATGCGACTTGTAAATGTCAAAGGTCAACATCATTTGGGCCTTTGAAAGTTTCATCCAGCCATAACTTTGCCAATTTCCATCCAATTCTAATCATATTGGACTCAAATTGAAGGTATTGTAACATTGTATATTTTATGAGACCATGTAACCTCAAAAAAAGCAAAGCTCAAGGTCATTTAGCCCTTTGAAAGTTTCATCTTGCCATAACTTGGTCAATTTGCGTCCGATTTGGTTCATGTTGGGCTTTAATTGTGGGCAATGTAACACAGTGCAAGTTACCTGTGACCTGTAAAGGTCAAAGGTTAAGGTCAATTGCACTTGAAATTTGCATCCAGCCATCTAGCCATAACTGAGTCAATTTTTATCATGTTGGACTCAAATTGTAGCTATTGTAACACTGCACATTTTTGTAATTTAATTGTGACCTGTAAAGTTAAAAGTCAAGGTCATTTGCACATTTGGAATTCTATCTAGCCAAAAATTGGTCAATTTTTATCAAATTTGATCATGTTGGGCTCCAATTGTAGCGATTTTAACACTGCACATTTTCGTAATTTTCAAGTGACCTCTTAAGGTCAAAGGTTAAGGTTATTTAGACCTTTGAAATTCTCATCCAGACATAACTGAGCCAATTTCCATCCAATTCTAATCATGTTGGACTTAAGGCAGGTATTGCAACACAGCACATTTTTGTTATTAACAAATAACCTCTAGAGGTCAAAGGTCAAGGTCATTCAGCACATTGGAAGTTTCATCTAGCTATAACTTGGGCAATTTTCAACTGATCTGGTTGATGTTGGGCTCAAAATGTAAGTATGCTAACAGTGTATATTTTTGTAATTTACATGTGACCTCTAAAGGTCAAAGTTCAAGGTCACATGAACTCTTAAAAATTTCATCTTGCCATAACTTGGTCAATTTTCGTGTGATGTGCTTGATGTTGGGCTTAAATTGTGGGTATTAATACACTGTACATTTTCTGCAACTTACATGTGACCCACAAAAGTCAAAGGTCAAGGTCATTTGGACTTTGAAATTTTCATCCAGCCATAAGCTTAATGGAATGTGAAGTAACAAAGGACAAAAGTTGTAGCATTTAATATTTACAACTTCTGAAGGCACAGATTTGCTTTGAAGCAAATTTTCTTTTCTATTTTTTTTTCTATTTTCTGGTGATTTTTTGTGTGTTTTCTCAGTTTAAGAATTCTTCTCCAGACCGGTCACTCAGATTACGCTAAAACCAGGTGGATTTGTTTCATGTGAAGGAGTCAAACAAAGGTGTTCATTAGGCGGCTCTGCTTTGGATTCTTGATTTTTAACGATTTTTTCAATGCGGGTACTTATCGGTAAATGCACCTTTTTCTATCGATTGACATCCAAGTCAATGGGTATTCTAATGCTGATTCCCATTTAGACTTCACTAAAAAAAAAACAGATTGACTTGACACTTGGTGGCAATGTACTTTGGGTGGGTCTCTACCCTATGTGCACAAATATTCATGCCCTAGTGAGTTTTGGATTTTTGTATAATATATATATATATATATGGAGATTCTTAAAAAAAATTTGATAGGAGAGTTTGACATGGGAATTTCTTGTAATTAATGGTTATAACTCAAATAATTTTGCCAGGTTTCAGTCAAACTTGGTAAGGATGTACCTTCTATAAGTGTCTACCTATTTAGTGCAGATGGTCATGCTCCAATGATTTTTGGAACTTGACCTCATATCCAAGCTCTCGGGACACCTGGCACAAAATTTACCGTTCACTTCATAACTTATGAATTATTTTGAGTTAGTACCTTGATGTTGCACCTGTTTACTTTTCTCTTTGAAGGTCACGCTTAGACAATACATGAGTGACCTGACCTCATTTCTGGGATCAAAGTGCAACATACAGGAATTTTACTCTTGAGTGATTTAACTTGAGAACTACCTTGATCCTGTCCCAGGTTGACAGAGCCACAAGTGTGATGAATCTCTAGGTCAGCTGAGCATGGGCTGTTCACACAGCCCTCTTGTTTGCTTTTGTTTTCTTCTCACCCACTGACCAGATCTACTTCAAACTTGGTGGGATGTACCTAGGATAATTTTTCATTTACATGTATTCTTGAGAATTGGTCACAGTTAGATCTATTTTTTTGGAACGTTTTATGATTTTTAAAAATATACATATATATTTAGGCGGGAGATCTTAAAACATCTTTTTAGTAGCACTGCATGGCCTAAGTTGGAATTTCAGACAACCGTTTCTGGGCACCCAAACGTAAAAAACAGTACATGTAGTAATTTTTTCCAGCTTGTAGTGCTGAAGTTTTACCCCAGCTGATAGTCCGTTGTCCCTCCGTTCATATTTGTATTTTTGTCTTCGTCAAAGTCGTTAGCCAGATTCTCGATATCATATCTTGGTAGGGAAATAACTTGGGTGGGTATCTAACAAGTTTGTTCAACAGGTTCAGTTCAGTGATTTTTGAATATTTTAATGTCTGTTTATTTTAGGGAAAAATGTAAAACAGAAGTCTTGTACAAAACCGCTAGGCCAATTGTTTTGAAATTGCACAAGGAAACTGGTGACTAACGGGTCATAGTTTATTCAACTGATAATGCTGCAAGTTAGTCTATATTTTTTTGAAAAAGTTTTTTTTTAATTTTGTTTTTTTTTTTTTATTTTGGACGACTTCTTCCCACCTGCAAGATGGATTCTCTTCAAACTTACAAATGTAGCTGAACATGACCTCAAACAAAGTTGTTCACGAGATGGCAATACACGTCTCGGCACCATGATGATGATGATAATAATGATGATGATGATCTTGATACTCTGTTATCTGTTGACAGTCGAAATGCTGACACATGAAGGAGTTTGATTGGCTACCAGCAAGCCTCGGTTGCAAGCTAAGCCTCAGGCTGTGACGTCACCAAGATAGACAAAATTCAATATGGCCGCCATCATATTAACTGGTATCACATACAAGTAAGAAATAAAAAAGCGGTACAAAAGATGTGTCATGATCACTTACCTTTATATATCATCTTTCCCCAGATATAAATCCATTATGGTATTATTCCAGTCTAATAATAGGGCCATGTTAACCCAATATGTTTCAGTTCTGACCTGTCCGCTATTGCTGTCCCAAATATCTAGAAGCCATGTACATATATACTGATTAGATTTTGTACAAGCAATGCAAAGACAAACTATTTTGCCATCTACTGCAAGAATACTTTCCTGATACAAGCAATAAGATGCAGGTCAAAATTGGAAATGATCTTGCGACCCTCTAAAATCTGCCATCTTGCAAAAACATCCACGTTTTTTACAAAGCTCCACTTTAGAACACATCGAATACCCTGCCAAAGCATACAGATCCATAATACAATGGGGGGGGGGGGATATAGTAGCAACCCTGTGTCCACTTTCCAGCCAAAAAGGAAGGAACCGCAAAATCCCATATTTAGTGGGTAGGAGCCTTTTATTTTGATCAAAGTGTACAAATTGCCCTGGAATGCTCAAAAATATTTTTTTCACAACTTAAAATATTCATAAGTGTAAAATTTGGGCATAATCTATGTTATTAAAGAAAATGTTGTATTTTATCAGTTGTCCTAACCCCCGATTACTTCTGATAATATGGACTGTTCCGTTATTCAAATTGGACCACTTTTATCTTGGAAAATTAACCCACCCCAGTCCAGGTCTATACCCTCTTGAAAGCATAGACCCTTGTTGATAAAGTTACAGCATGAATGGGTTATGGGCCTGTTTTATATGAAAATGCCAGAGCAGCATCTGGGTGTTCCAAACAGACATCTCTTGCATCTTCAGTGGCGTGTTGGGTGACAGGAAGCTTGTAAAGTGACCATTAATCTGGACCCAATAAAGGTACCGACTATTATATAAGTGATAAATGACTTATCACGCGCCTTTCATGTGATACGAAGCTGAGAGATGAATAAGTACAGAGCTGGTCATTTTGCGTGGTGACATGGACACAAGGGTTGTGTAATTGGCTGTTCGTTCAAGATGGCTACCATTCTCATGGTTACAGGAAGCAAGCATCCACCTTTGCTGGATGCTGCGCCAGTATTTTACCCAGTTTTGCAGCATTATAGGCAGACTGATGGAACAGCATACAATACAATTTGAATTGATACAAAACTCATGAAACCAGGATTGGGCAGGGTCATTGGAAATTATAATATGTCCTATTTTGTCCCGGCGTGGGTGGATGGGTACTTCCATGTGGGATTGTACTGCGTATGTGCCGCGTGTAACGCCGTTTTCATCACTCCCAAAATTTTACATAACTGGATTAGGGTACGGGTAACAATTAGGATGCACCAATGCAGCACTCCTTTCAACACGTTACAGGAGTAAGAAAGGGTACCTTTTTCAACTGGTGTAAGATTAAGATAGGGTATTGTATAAAAATATCCGAGGCACACAACCACCCTGATGTTGAGTATCCCCCCCCCCCCTGGATTTTGTCATTGTTTTGCTCTAAATTCAGTGGTAAGCACACCAGAAACTGTTTTTCAATGTTTTAGCTACAGGAAAATACCTAAACATGATATAGTTCGGGTAAATATACATGCATTTTGAGATGATTACACCTTAACACTCCCAAATAGCAGGGACTACGATGTACCCATGCTTCTTTGGTTACATAAACACTGCCCAGCTATGCAACTGAAAACGAGGCTGTTGATTTGACCCCTAATCTCTCATCTCATTAAACTCAGGTCAGCATCTCGCCTGGTGGAGGTGGAATGAACCTTATAAAATATTCCTGTCTAAAACCGCTAAGCTAGTGGGTTTAAAATTGTGGATAAATGCTTCTGTGTACCCCTACACCAGGGAGGGACTTGCGTTGAAAGTGTCAAGATGCACTGAGGACGGGCTTTCATTAAAGCCATCCTCAGTGGGTCCTAGTCTGTCGTCCATTCACATGTAAAATTTGTGGAACAGGTAGTGCTGCAGTAAGCCAAATAGCTATCTCAGCTGAGCATACTCAATGAGGAGTATTCCTCTAATTGGTTACAGGCAATTCAATACAAACTTCATCCACTTAACACAGAAATGGGCAGAGGCAAGACATAAAGCTTGGGCAAGAATTGTCTAGGATGACAGCTTCATTTATTAAGAAGTTGGCTAGTGTTTGTCACCATCTAGAGGTCATGCAGTTTAAATATATGGGTGAAACTAGTCCAAAAATTGATAAAAATGTAAAGTTTGGTTCTGGTTGCCAAGGTAACTGAGCAAGTTGAACGGAAAAGGACACTTAATGTGTTGAATGACCTCTGACCTCAATCAGTTTTTCTCGGGGGGGGGGGGGGGGGGCTAAATGGCGACTTTGCCTATTTTGTCTATTTTGATGATTTTTTTTCTGTTGTTGTCTTCTTCGAAACCGTCCGGTAAATTATGCGCTGAAATTTGTAGGAAATGTGTCTTGTGGAATGGATCTTCAAGATCAAGATCACAGGGACAATTGACTAAAAATTGCATGTTTTTTCACGAATCATGGAGCCTTGATTCCACCTGTGGGAAAGTGATAGAAGACATTGTATACTTGCACTGCTCATATATATAATATATATATATGTGTGTGTGTGTGTGTGTGTGTGTGTGTGTGTGTGTGTGTGTGTGTGGACACTTTATGGGGAAGCTGAATTAAGGGATTTTTATTCATGCTAGAGTTATAAATATAAAAGAATTTCAGACTTGTGTTTATTTTTATCATTGTAACGACATTATTAAGTACAGCATGTCAGAGTAATGGCGTGTTTAACCTGAGAAAGTTGTGGAACGTTTGCGTAAATTACGTACATGCTTAACAATATATACACATAACCTTGGTAAAGTGTCACTGTAATATATACTCCTCCATCTATGCATTCTGCCTTATGGTGATGTACATTTCGCATTCAGTAATAGTAATGTTTTTGTTCTAGCTTTATTTAACCATTATGTCACATCACAAAAATATACGGCATTTGAACCAGAAACACACCAAAGGACACAATAAAACAAAATAAAATAATACATCAAAACGCAACATAACCAGATGAACGTGTCAAAATAGTGTTTAAGTGCCGTCACTAATTTCACAGTGATTGTCCTGTTCCGGCAACGTGTTGCTTTCTTGTGCTCATTTTTTAAAACCATACACATCGCACGGGCCATCACTCGACACATATCATCTAAAATCAATTTGGTTAAACATCGATGTCAATTTTTCCATTGCAGTAGCTTGAAGGAATCGTTAATACCGAAGATTCTTTCTTAAAACATTTTGTGGCCGTTTTGATCATAAAAACTTGTAACATATGCCTACAGTCTCCCTGATACACGCGCTGGTATTACGCTAGACAAGTCCGGCATCCTTTGCCATTGAATAAAAAACTGATTGTTTATCTTGAAGCAGGCGCTCTGGCGAGTCAAACTCCTTGATAGTGCCCTGGTCCAAAACCAGTACCCTGAAATACATAATAAATCATAAACAAGGGGATCATGATGATCCTGTGCTCAGCTGACATGCATATGCTTATTTTTAAAAAAATTACCCAAAAATTTATGCAAAAATCAATGCAGTGTGAACATTTGGATAACATATGTAGAGACCTATCAAAGGTAAAATTCAACAAAGTATGACATAAATAAAAAAAGTATAGACACATTTGTTTTACATGGATTGTGAAAGAAGTCAAGCATTGACTCATCGAGTCACTCTCCATGGCACAGATGTTGGCGTATACTTCCTACCTTGCCTAGTGGAGGAAACCGAAGAACTCGGAGAAAACCACCGTGCACGGTTAAAGTGGTAGGAACTTTTTCCACATGCTGCCCAGAACGAGAATCGAACCCGGGTCGCAGAGGTGAAAAGCGAGCGTCCTACCGCTCAGCCAACCGTGCACATAAATATGGCAAAAAATATCGAAGTTGTTTTCCTTACAAGAAATCTCCATGTTAAAGTTTCGTATAAATTCGTTTTATTTTGTACTTTTTCAAAAAAAGAATGAAAATATGAACCGAGTCAACCTTTTGAGCGACTTTGTTTGACCCTTCTACAAAGAACATATCCACCAAGTTATAGCTTAATCCGAGTAACGGTTCTGGAAAAGAAGTCGAAAATTACAAAAACACACAAAAAATCATTAAACAATTGGAAAAAATTTGCAGCACCACCTGGTGAACAAATTCTGAACTAAGATTCCCCGGGAGTGTCCCTGTGAGATATCAAAGCAACTGGATGAGCGGTTTCGAAGATTTTTTAAGATTTGCCCCCAAAAAGAACAAAAAAATTCATAAAAAATATAAAATCAATGGAGCATGACCATTTGAACAAACTTGGTAGAGACCCATCAAAGCATATCCCCACCAAGTTTGAAATCAATCTGGATGACGGTTTTGGAGAAGAAGTCAAAAATGTGAATTAGCATTAGAATGTCCTTTGACTTCCATAGTAATCAACAGGAAAGCTGCATTGACCGACAAACGCCTAAATTGAAAAAAAATCGTTAAAAATCAGGACTCCACAGCTGTGCCACCTAGTGAACAACTCTGTTTGACCCTTCTACAAGGAACATATCCACCACCTTTCAGCTTAATCTGAGTGACGGCTCTGGAGAAGAACTCTAAAATAGCAAAAACACACAAAAAATCATAAAAAATAGGAAAAATCGCAGCGCCACCTGGTGAACAAATTAAGAACTAAGAATCCCAGTGAGTGTCCCTGTGGGATATCAAAGCAATTGGGTGGGCGGTTTGGGAGAAGAAGATTTTTTAAGATTTGCCCCCAAAAAACACAAAAAAATTCACGAAAAATTCAAAAATCACTGGAGCGTGACCATTTGAACAAACTTGGTAGAGATTTACCCAATGCACATCCCCACCAAGTTTGAAGTAAATCTGGCAAAAATTATTTAAGTTATAGCCATTACAAGAAATTCCCATGGTAAACTTTCCTATTGAAACTTTTGTGAAGATTTTTGAAAAAAAAATCATACAAAATCCAAAATCCAAAATCCATTGGAACATGACCATTGGAACAAACTTGGTAGACACTCACCCAAGGTATATCCCCATTAAGTTTGAAGTAAATCCGGAGGACGGTTTTGGAGAAGAAGTTGAAAATGTGAATTAGCATTAGAATGCCCATTGACTTACATGGTAATCAATATATAAGGTGCATTTACCGAAAAGGAGCCGAATTGAAACTAGATATATGTAGGTGCTTGCTTAATTGTCTGTTTCGGATAGCAAATCCCTTCATGTGATATGTACATTTGATTCAGCATTTGTCAAAGATACAAATTGACAGTGTAGAAAAGGTCATAGTTGACTTTATTCAGGAAACAAAATTAAATAGGGCGACCTGACTTGTCCATGGTAGTACATGTATTATCAATTGACATACCCTGCCGATGTACAGTGGCAGCCCTCACTTACAGTCACAAAGTCTGATATCGCATAACTTTGTCAAAAATTAACATATCCACACTATTTTCGCAAACTTTCATTGTCTTATGTCGAACTATATTTTGATAAAATGTTAAGCAATTCTATCATGCTGTTCTGGAGAAGATGTCGAAAATAGCCGTAACACGCAAAAATTTATTAAAAAAATAGGAAAAAATCGCAGTGCCACCTGGTGGCCAAAATGAGAACTAGTTGACCTCAGGTGACCCTATGTGCAATATCAAAGCAATTCGCCAGGTAGTTCTTGAGATGAAGATTTTTTTTTTTTAATTAATTAAAAAATTCATTAAAAATATAAAATTATTGCATCATCATCTCCTTCGCAAACTTGGTAGAGGTCTACCTGGGGATCATCCATGTGTAAAATCAAAACATTCTACGTGGTGGTTTTTGAGAAGAAGTCGAAAATATAAAAAGTCTAACGATAGACGGACAGACGGACAGACGGACGCAAACGGATTCTATAAGCTGTGCTGACTGAAAAGTCAGCAGAGCTAAAAATGATAACAAAGGCTCGTGTGCAAAAATAGTATAACGTGGTTGAACAAAATATTTGACGACGCATCTTGTACTCCAAAGAGATGGGGGGGGGGGGGGATTGAAGTTTGACTTTTAACCAAAGATATAGGCTACTGAAGTGTAGAATAGTACCAATGCCAGTATTGAAAACTGAAAGAAGGTTTATTACAAGTTCAGTTTATCCATTTCAGTTACAGATCTCTCCCGCAAAGGCGGCAATGTTAGCGATTTCTGCTATCCGAGACGAAAGTATCCACTAACTGGAATACATGATTTACTGCATAGCAAATAAGCGTGTGTTTTCAAAGCTTATTGGTACGACAATGCACAATGGGCACTTCAGTACTACAGCGTATGATCGATAAGACAATGTAACGACCGTGTCCAATGGGTACTTCAGGGGGAAGACCAGGCAAGAAGAACCACTTAAGCATCTAACTCCCTATTCCCTCTACACAAATTGTACAGAGTTTCATAGCTAATCTACCTTTATGTGTTTCTCTGTACTTTTTTTCAAAAAATGTTTCAAAAGAAATAATTGACACTTAATTGGCTTAATTAAGATTTTTTGAAAATTACTTTTTGGTTCCTTTTGCCCACACATTTGGGCAAAAGGAACCAGTATAAATGGCAAAAGGAACCATCATTATGGGCAAAAGGAACCGCATTATGGGCAATAGGAACCATCATTATGGGCAAAAGGAACAATCATTATGGGCAATGGGAACCATCATTATTGGCGAAAGGAACCACATCATGGGTAAAAAGAACCAGCATTATGGGCATGAGAGATATGTAGACAGTTGAAGGACAATCAGAAAATGTATCCTTACCCCTACTGATTGGGGGTTCAAGACACAAAGTACAAAATCAATAAGTACTTGAATACCAAGACGCACTCATGGTGGGCTCAACAAGGATTATAAAACTCGGTTGCCACGCCAAAATATTCATGATAGTTGATGCAGGTTTCCACAACTGGATTCCAAATAATGCGCCTTTGTATTTGCATGCTACGTTAATGAAAGAAAAACCCACTTAGTTTAAATAAAGTGCCCCATTTGAGAATAGTATTTAATTAAAGCTTATTTCTTTCAAATTCAGGAAAATCAAAATGAATACGTATAATGAACAGGACAACTACTGTACTGACCGCTCTGGAGAATATTTCAAACTAATGAGTCACCTGCATAGTGACTTCATGTAGTAATGCACTGCATTGGTTTTTACTGGCGGGCGGGGGTGGGGGGTGGGGGGGGGGGTAAATTCCAAGTTGGGGGAGGATGGTACAATTAATTTAATGTACTTGTACTGGCAATATTGTATGTCTTTATGGATAATGTTTGCAATTTGTGTAGGCTCTATAGATGTGTATTTGTCAATAAATTAATGACCATATATATATATATAGGCCTATATATTGGCCAGTATATAGGCTGATATCATGCAGCCCTAATTAAAGATCATGTATTGTACAGGACAAATAAAGCAGTAATGATAAAAAAAAAACCTAATAGGGGTCTGTATTTGTTTTCGTTCATTAGTTCAAACTTATAGTTTATTGATTCCCTGTAAACTCTTTGTGAAACTGTAACAGGGCCCATTTATTGAGAGTTTCAGCTGGGCTTTGTGCAAGATACCAAGGAACAAAGTGTGGCCCTATGGGTTACCTTATGCCTACAAATTTTCTGTAAAAGATTATAAAACAGTAATGAATAAACGGCTCTAGGTGTATGTAGGCCTCAAGACACTGTGATCTGGGCAAAAAGAACCATACAAGAGGGCAAAAGGAACCAATGGTTCATCATGCCTGGTTCCTTCTGCCCAAGTTGGGCATGTGCTGAATGTTCAAACATGGCGACTTTTGACTGGTAAAGGTTGTTGAGGACATCCATATCGAATGCGAGCTTATCTTACAAGGTGTTCATACAAACACTGGGAAATATGCATATACTACGTTCAATATGATCGGCATCGGCTCATAGAATACAGGAAAATTACAAAATTCAGCCTTATTTCATACTTTTTATGTCAGCTCAGCTGAAACGAACCCCCTTCCACCTTCTCCACTGTCAAAAGAACGTGCCCGGGAATGACGTCAAATTACCGCACGCAAAATGAAGTGCCGCCTTGCGGCAAAAAAAATAAAGACGTGGTTCCTTTTGCCCGCTGGTTCCTTTTGCCTGGCCTTCCTACTAGTACTACCGTGCATGGTTGGTACGGTAATGTTACGACAGTGTACAGTGGGTACTTCACAGCAAATCTGTCGGGGTACCATCAAATTCAATACAGTTTTGAAGCTATTCAAGATTTAAATTTTGTGTATTCACCTAATGTGCATAACTTAAAATGCCAAAACTCTGGGTCATGGTTCATCGGATGCAACTATGTCACAAACCTATAACTTGAAATGGGAATGGCACCTCCATCTACAATAGTTTGCGAGATATTCAAGAATAAAGTTTTGTGTATTCACCTAATTTGCATAAATTAAAACACTACAACTTTAGGATATGGTTCATTGGATGTGGCCATGTCACAAACCAAAATTGAAGTTGGAATATCACCTCAGTTTAAATTAGTTTTGGAGGTATAAATTGCCCCTGATTAGCATTATTTAAAATTCACTGTCCATTAGATTGACAGTTGTCTCAAAACCTCCATGTTTAATACAAAGAGAAACTTAACAAACCTAATTCTGTAAGCCCATGTAGTGTACCTTTTGAACATTATCAAGTCCGATATTCTAAGAGCAAAGTCCTATTCCGTACCATTCACTGAAAAACTGCATAGTTCTAAATCATAATAGCAAATTAACTTATAAAAGGAACAAATCATATTCATAAACTTTGAAATTTAGAAGAAAGTTTTAGGCATAATTAGCCTTTTTGAAATCGGGTATCAGCGGGGAACCAGCGCAAGACTTGTTTCGGTGCCATTAATCCCGGGACAAGTCATTCTGCTAACTGGCGGCCCCATGTTTGCATTTCCAATACAAACATCCCGAGTTGATGTATTACGGCATAAAGCGAATATGATGTTCCTTTGTTAATAGGCCTACTTAAAAACGTAGCCCACATGACATAAATATAATGAAATCACACCTAACATTCATGATAAGGCCTACCGAAATTGAATAATAAAATAATAAACCCCACACTCAAGTTACCTACAACGCTTGGTCTTACAACAGACCCGACTAGGCCTATCTGACGGAGTGATTAGATCAAATAGATTAAACCAGTTCTCAAACTTCAAGTAAAACGCAAATGTAACGATGTGACGTGAGAGAGTCACGTTATTAATTGCGTCACACCTTAAAACTCGTCGGATCTACGTTGTTCTGTTTCAGTAATAAAATAGGCCTATTTATTATAAACTCGGTACATTTCACAGCCAATGCAATCACTATTATTGACTAGTTCTGTATTTATAACACATCAATTTGCATCACATTTAATGAAAATGTTTTGAAAATTATAGGTTTAAAGAGCCAAATGAATTTATTAAACGCGTCACCTTTGGGAAACCTTCGACTGAAATTTGTAAATTAGATCTTTGTGTATGTCTATCAGTAATATCTTTCATTAAAATCTAGAGTTTTTAAATCTTTAAATGCTTATAATTTGCACAATTTCAAACATCATGACTATGCCAAATGAAGGGCATAATTCCATTTGAAGGCAATCAGTCACCATGGGAAGTTTGCTGGTTTGCAGGAGGATGAACCATTAAGACAATATTTCCGAATGCCTTACGGATAGTTTGACGAATAGCTGAGATCGGTTGGTCCGCTAACCATGAAAAATACGACGAATTGGAGGATGTCATATAACCCGAAGAGCGATTGGCAGTGAGTGCATGCGGTAATAACTTTTGCCCATTAAAGATATTGTGATTTCACATTCTGACAGTGGCAAGCAACTTTCAACTCTTTTATTTTCTAGTACGAGAGAGAGAGAGAGAGAGAGAGAGAGAGAGAGAGAGAGAGAGAGAGAGAGAGAGAGAGAGAGAGAGAGAGAGAGAGAGAGAGAGAGAGAGAGAGAGAGAGAGAGAGAGAGAGAGAGAGAGAGAGAGAGAGAGAGAGAGAGAGAGAGAGAGAGAGAACATTATACTGGTGAAATGATTCTAAAATTAATCTTTTCTAAGTTCCCTACTCAGTGTAAATTAAATTTTAAAACTTTCATTTTAATATCATGAGATCCATATATATCATAAACCAATGAATTGAGAGAGAGAGATCATTATACTGGTGAAATGATTCTAAAATTAATCTTTTCCAAGTTCCCTACTCAGTGTAAATTAAATTTTAAAACTTTCATTTTAATATCATTAGATCCATATATATCATAAACCAATGAATTGAAGTGGATTGACACTTGTGTCTAGAATACATGGACTTTTCTTGATATTCAACATTTAAATGTTTTAAGTGTCCCCAATTCAGTTAGCATTCTAATTTCATTTAATATGCCCATAGCACAAACTTATGAAGAGACTGACACTTTATGCATAATGGACTTGAAAATATTAAATATACACCTGCACATTTATGCTTTTCTGCCATAATTTGATTTGCAAACAGCACAAACCCACATAATGGTATGCATACTAGAAGTACACATATTTCCAACTTCAATCTTCAAATCTTGAATATTGTCAAAACTATAACAGATAGAGGTGCCAGTTCAGTTATGAGTGCGATATACTTGTATATGGAGGGTATATATGTGTACAAAACTTGTAGCCTCTAAAGCATTTCACATTTTAAAACTTGAATAAAATAATAGAAATTACTTAGACACACTATTCCAGTGTTTACTTATACAGTGAAACCTCTCTACAGTGGGTAGCCTATGGACCAGAGAAAGTACCCACTCCTGAGAGGGTCAGCCCTTCTGGGCTATATGGATGAGTATATGTACATGTACAATGTACAAACATGTTATAATTCAAGGGGATGTGCTTACATGCAATACAAAACTGTCTTTGTTCCTTTATGACATAAACAAATTTTAACAGACGCTGTCATGAAATACATGTACACGTACCTTTGAACTGAGACAAGCACTTTACTGTCTCAGTATTCCTTGTCTTGGCTATCAAGGTAAGGCTACATAATAAAAACACGCTTCATCTCACTGATTACAGTAAACGAAGACGTGAAAGTGTCCACTGAGATGACACAAAGCAACACACGGTTTCAAAATTCACAGTTGTGAAAACAGTCATTGAGGACTGGAAGACCCTACTTTGGTGGGTCAAGTCAGCTCAGCTCACCGTGCACTGACAGCTCTGTCCAGCAATAGTAGGAACTATAGCCTGCCTGGTACATAAAGCAGCATGGAGCAAATCTATTCTTGCATGAACAGAAAGAGATTTTCTGTATTTTATTGAGAACCTCATTACACAGTTGTTGGGAGTCTCCCTCCCCCCGCCCAGTTACTACAAGACTGAAATTTTCCAAACCATACACCTAGCATGCATAGATAAAAGGCTGCCTTTGGAACACGTTCATGCTAGTTCATTATGAAAAACAAAATGGTTGCCCAGCACCATGGAGGTCCGTGCAGCCTGTAACAAGGAGTAGAAGGAGCAACGTGTATTCTGGAGGAAATTTAGTGATTTCGCATACATTAAAATTTCCCAAGTTTTGTTTGCATGCTATTGGACTTGCCAGATGTCTCAAACCTGCATGTGTACTCTGGAACATTGTGTCTATCTATAATATTTTTGAAGATATACAACTTTTAATCAATTGCCCCTAATTTGCATAATTTTAAACATCATGACTATTCCCAATAATTTGCACAATTTCACTAGTAGGTCAGTCACCATGGCAAGTGTGGTGGTTTTCGGAATAATGGTGTCGAAGAAAAACTCTGGACAAATTTGGCCATAAAGAAGAAAGACAGGAGGAAGGAAAGACAGAAAAAAGAATTCTTGGAAATACAAAATGTCTGGGTTCGCACCCAGACATAACCAGTTTGCGTTAACAACTGGTTGCCAGGAACAATGTTGAAAAGCCATATTTGACATAAAGCAGCCTTAGTCTAACAAGCTCCAAGTCTTACTCCAATGAGCCCAACTTATCTCTTGGATGATGGAAAATGTTTTTTTTTTTCAAATTGTCCCAAAGTACTCCAACTCAACGTAAGTTCAATTTTATTTAAGAAAGAAAGAAAGAAAGAAAGAAAGAAAGAAAGAAAGAAAGAAAGAAAGAAAGAAAGAAAGAAAGAAAGACAGACAGAAAGAAAGAAAGAAAGAAAGAAAGAAAGAAAGAAAGAAAGAAAAGTGTGTGTTGATACACACACTTTAATTCATTAAACTCGGGTAAGATCACGATTGGAGGCAAGGAATCATTTACAAATACCGTGATCAATGTGTATTACGTTAAGAAATAGTAAAAAAAACTCTAATATTTTGAAATGGCGTGTAGTGTATCACAAAGCCTGTAACAAATTGACGTCACTCTTGAAAGTTATATGATTCAGTAAATTGGACCCCCCCTCCCCCCGCAGTTCTGGGAATCCCTGTGTAAACACAGAGGAGGTGGTGGTGGGGTGGGGTGGAGAGTGTTGTGGAGAGCATGAAGTTCCAGTGCGCAGCTGCGCAGGCAATGATTTTGCCTGAGTAAAAGGTAAGGAAATTAGAAAACATGGGAATGATGACTAGTACGGAAAATCTAGCGGCACCCAGTGCGCACGAACACCAGTACGAAAAAACCCTTTACACCCCCCTTCCCTTTACATAAAAAAATTAAAAGTTATTGTTGATATTTATTGTCAGCAGATCACTAGACCGTTAAGTTTCCTTGGGCTGCTTTCCGTGTTACATACAAAGTGCGCAGCGAAAAATGCTGGAAATTAGATATGCCAGTGATCGTGGTCGGGATTGGCGCACTGCCCAACGTTCAGGAAGTCTGTCGGGTCATTCTCAATCGGCGTAAAAATGCACTCACCTGTCATAATCCATGATTGTGTTAAGTCTGTGTGCAATAGTGACCACTGTACAGTCCTTGAACTGTGTACGGATGGTAGTCTGGATCAGGTCGTCTGTTTCCAGGTCAACTGCTGCTGTTGCCTCATCCAAAATGAGGATCTTTGAATGTCTCAATAATGCTCGTGCAAGACAAACCAGCTGTCGCTGTCCTACGCTGAAATTGACAGTTTTTTCAACGGTATTAAGTGAACATTAAAAGTTCAAATGTACTGTAAATATATTTATTTTCACATATATAAATTTTCATTTTTTTCGCGTATTGCTGGACATGTACCTGAAGTTTCAATTTCACCATTCAGAGATGCAAATACCTGTTCCGTCAAACTCTGACCCTGTCGCTGGGCAGCGGTGATAGTGGGTGGCCAGGATGGTGTTAGTCACATTTCCAAAAATAAAGACTACTCGTTCCAAACATTTGATAATTTCATCGTATATGAAGCTCAGTGTGTGTTCAGGCAACACCAGAGCGCCTCTTTAACCGCACAGTTATACCCAACTTTTTACTTTAGAAGTGCAACATATCTTGCCAAGTTTGATTCAGAGATCTCCCCCTATATATACGAGCCAATCCTTGTTGAAGGACACTGTCCAAAGCAACCCCGCGGCTAATATGAATGTCTCGTACTGTGCCGAGATGTAGGTTACAATCATTTTTCGGTGTTTTTATTTTCACGGTTTCGCCATCAGCGAAAATGAAGATACGGCAAAATTAAGTGAATGTATTCTATATTATTACCGTTATCTTTTTCAAACTTTGTGAGAAATAAGTCAACCATAACTTTGTATGTATATATGTATGTGTGTGTGTGCCCTGATGCTTTTTTTCTTTGTGGCCAAATTACAATTATTATATGTCAAATTTAAATACATTTCAATGTCATTGCAGACTTAAAAAGACACATTTCTATCACATGTCTGTCTTATCTGGCTCAATATTTTATTATTAATTTTTTCATTGACAAGACCCAAATAATCCAAGATCTCAGACGGATTGTCAACTTCATTGGTTTAGTCTTTGTCTTGCATGTGTTGTGGGGCGGGGTTGGGTGTGCATGGGGTGGGGGAGCGGGGCTTACCTAAGTGCTTCCCCCCCTTCCCCACACTCATACTGTAGTCCCTCGCGGAGTTCTGATACGAAGCTCTTCAAATGGGCCTGCCCGAGTGCTGTCCATATTTCTGCATCTGTGTAACGTTTGAAAGGATCCAAATTGTCCCGTAGGGAACCAGAGAACACGACAGGATCCTGCAACAGTTGGACCGGCCTTGTTTATAGGCAATTAAGCACTAAACAAAATCAAACAGTATCCACTCCAAGTATGAATTTAACTTTACAGCAATACTTGTCAATGTCCATAGTTTTACTACTAATTTGATTCAAAATAGCTCAAATGTACCCTTTATGCGGGTGGGGGTGGGGGTGGGGTGAAAACGTGAATTCCGGCAAAATTAAGGAATGATGTGTACACACACATCCTAAATTGAAATTTCGAGGGAAGGCAGTTTTTAGGAATACAATTGTTCAATAAAACAGTTACAGAGTTTAATCACTGTAAATGTATTCACTTTCATCTATAATAGTAAGACCAGCCAAATGGAGGAGAAGAGTCAGCAGACTGGCCTCGTTCCCCGGCGGATCACTCCGAGTGCTTGCGCGAGGAGTGATCCGCCGCGGGAACGAGGCCAGTCTGCTGACGAGTCTCTTCCACGCGGCTGGTTTTACTTTTATCCAGTAATTAGGCCTATAGCTGTAATTTTATTTTCATCGTTAAATACAAAAAAAAAGACAATTAAAAACAGTTTCAACGTTTATTTCATCAAACAAGGCTTTGCATATCTTTGCGTATGAATAACTGTAACGCAGGATCCAGTAATTGGGTCCTTTAAAAGTACATGCTTGACGTGCCCCAACTACAAGAATTTAGAAGGAAAGTAGTTCTCAGTGACCTTTGCACTGTGGTGATATGGATTGACCTTTGCACTTTGGTGATATGGACAGGGTTATCACCCAGTCTGTATCTTCCATCTTTTCTGGATGATACAGCTATAATTACTGGATAAACACATTTTCACAACGTTTTGCATTTCATGCATTTAACTGTAGGTTTATTTTCCCTATTCTGTACATATATACTTCCTGGTAAACGTATATTAAAATGTTATTTGATGGTGTCTTTATTTTCACAATTTTTTGCGATCAGCGGAAATAAGCCTATTTATAGTATTCAACTTCTTGCAGTTTGAAGCTTTTATTTTTTTTTGTAAATCATTATCCCAAATAATCAACAATGAATCTCTGTGTCTTTATCGTGCGCCTTAATAGATTACCGTGAATGTTGAACAGGTTTCCTGGTAAGCATTCTATCATATACACCATTTTTCAGACGCAAAAGGGAAGAGACGGACAAAGCACACGTAACAGCCATTTACTACCACAGGCGCTCGTAACGTTCAGTCAGTCAAGCTTTCGTGCTTATATACACGGGGGGAGGGGGGGGGGGAAGGCAGTGGGCAAAGAGGAACATCTATGCGGTCAATGACCCACATAGGGCCATATCTGCAATAAAATATTGTGTATTCATCTCTGCAGTCACTTGTGCCAGTAAGATGGTGGCGGATGGGCCTAAAACCACAACGTCGTCACATGGAGCTCCTACATGCCACGGAACGAACTCGATTCAGGATGGGATACCCGTTTGAACTTGGCGCTGGAATGTCGGACTTTTTGCCCGAAATGGATTTTGTGGGACATCTGCGACAATTATAGGCGTGTTGCTGTGGATATATGTGGATTTCAATGGATTATCTGTGTGATATACCTGTAGAAAATAGTTTTGGAATAAACTGGTGAGTTACAGCTTGTGGGTGTGTACATAAACGGAGAAATCATGCCAAACGTGAAGCGGGAGGTGGTCCAGATGTGAGCTTCGTTTCAAACCTTTCTAGGCCTATATGTAGGAGCTCCGTGTGACGGCGTTGTGGTTTTAGGCCCATCCGCCACCATCTTATTAGCACAAGTAACTGACTGCACAGATGAATACACAATATTTTATTGCAGATATGGACCTTTGTGGGTCATTGAACGCTTGATGTTCCGGGTTCACCCTCTTTACCGTTGCCCCTCCCCCCCCCCCCCCAGCGTATATTATGCACGAAAGCTTGACTGACTGAGCGTTACGCCCGCCTGTACCGATCTTTAACGTTACCTGTGGAATGATGGTCAGTTTGCCGCGCAAGTCGTGCAATCCTATGTGAGATATATTTTGTCCATCTATGGTAATATTTCCACCGACAGCCTCGATAATCCGAAAGAGGGACAAAGTCAAGGACGATTTGCCAGCACCTGTCCGACCTACGATACCCACCTGTTTAATCGCCAATGTTAACATATTAGAAAAATAAAATCAACTGTTCCCCTTTCTTTTGCTGAAAGTCCTTTGACAAAGCATCGTAATAATGATAATGAAGATGATGATGATGATGATGATATTATTATTATTATTATTATTATTATTATTATTATTATTATTATTATTATTATTTTTATTATTATTATCATTATTATTATTTACATAATCGTGTTTATGTTGGTTAACTAGATTGCTTAATTATATCGATCATCTCAGCAAAGGTCAATCAAGGCCTCTTACAAAATATTACTAGTATTTTACACAATACGCAAAGTATAACCTTGAAACTGTATCAAGCTCGGGCTGTTTTTAAAGCCCGTTTAAACTATGTAGACTGTGAACACTGATATTCGTTATAACTTTAATTTAATATGACACGGTGTGAAGCTACAGTCTCTTTTTATATAATAGACTTACGTAATCAACAGATTTCGACCTCTCTAAGCTAGTGCACGAAGTGAAACACTTGCCTGTGCGACTCTTATGGTCTTAAGACTAGATCATAATTTGGTAATTATTTTGTCGAGTGCTTCCCAACCACTGTCGACGATTTCGAGCCAGCGTAGCTTCACGGGATGTAGAAGAAAGACATAATATACTGTGTGTAGACTAAGGGAAAGAAAATCTTATATGTACCATTTCACCTTGTTTAATTTCCAAGTTCACTCCTTTCAGCACAAGGTCCAGTTCGGGCCTGTATCTTGTGCTGTAGTTATTAAGGGTTATTATGCCGCGGTCAGGCCAGTCTCTGGCAGGTCTGTTTCCCGGCACAATCCAAGCGGCCTGTGACAAGAGGCAAAAAAGTCACGTGACTATTATATCACGTTTGTCTGTAACAATGCCTTGTGTGCAATCTCCTGGGTAACGAAAGTGCGGTCCTCTCTTTAGAAATGATTTCCTATTAGCCAGATTCTGTCTTTGCCGTAGCCGTTAGTCGCTTTACAAGCAAGGAAAATGGTCATGTCAGTGCATGTTATCCCTGTTGAAGCGAGATCATGAGAACGGCAACACGTATTCCTTACAGATTGCAATGATAATTATGATTAGAGTGCCATATAGCATCAAAGTTTTAAATTGGTATTTATTTAAAGACAAATATACACATAACAGGAACTGGTTGATTTTTATTATTTCAACGATTCTTAAGTATTTGCATCAAAATAATTGTATGAAGCTAAGTTCAACCCCCAAAGTGTCTCCCCCAGTCCAGCTGTTGACATTCATGAGAATGTGGAAAATTCGCGCCTGCCCAGGCAGACCAGGGGTACGTCCGTTCCATCAGCTGATTCTGTGGCCAGTTAATTGTGTAGATAGCGAAATTACTACTGTCCATTTTCTTTTTGTAAAAAAATTACCACGGCCTCTAGTCTTCTTTGCTGGAAGGCAAACACTCTTATGTCGGCAACGGTATAATTTTCAGCTGTAATGATTTTTTTGTTTTTGCTGCCTACTTGTGTAACACCTGACTATGTTAGTGCCATGTCATAGTTTGCATTAGTATTCGCATACCCACTCTTTACATGAATTCTTTAGTGACCTTATTTACTGTAGTATTTTCCACTGTTTTTGTGATATGTTGATGGACGCCCTCTATCGGTGCACACTGTGATGACAGCGTATCACCACCAGGACTATTTTGGACCCCTGGCCCTGCTACCTAATTGTATATTTTTCGTACACAAACTTGTTGCGGATTTACAAAGCATTTTGAACGCAACTCTCCATTAGCTTTTATCTGTTTTTAAAGTACTCTATGTCTACTTTCTGTCTCTTTGTGTCGGGGCTTTCTATATACATTTACGGCTTATCACATTTATTGCATTGACAAGTGAAAGCATATTTGATAACTCGCAAAATTAACTCCACAGACCACCCACCACTGTATTTCTAAAAACACCGTTTGGTTGATGTCTCAAGTCATAAACATCTGGGGATTTTAATCAAAAACAATCTGACCTGGTCTCAACACATCAATTTTATTGTGGCCAAAGGAATTACTCTGATTTACATTATGAAAGCACTTCAATTCACTCTAGATAGGCGTGCCCTTGAAACAATATACTGAAATTTCGCTGGACGCGTCTTAGCATATGGTTCCGTGGTATGCGACGGGTGTCCACAGGCTGAGGAGGATAAAACTGAAAAATATTCAGACCACTGCAGCGCGTGTTGTAACTGGTGCTATGAAAGGAACTTTTTCTCTTAAGCTACGTGAGGAAACTGGATGGGGGTCATTGGCCGAACGTAGGCAAATTGCTAAACTAATTTTAATGTACAAAATTGTCAACAATATTGCGCCAAGTTATCTGATCGACTATATCCCACAAACTGCCCCTACAGCATGGAACTACAGCACCAAAAGACGTCCAACCTAAAAGCCCTTCTGTGCAACAACTTCATTATTTCACAAGTTATTCTTTCCACGTACAATCCGGCTCTGGAATCAACTTCTAAATGATGCTCGAGACAGTTCTTCTGTCAACCTATTCCAAACAAAATTAAGTTCAGTAATTGAGTGTGCAGTCAGGCACAATGTATTATATAACCATGGCCCTGGCTACTGGGCTATACGCCACGCCAGGCTCCTCATGGGTTGCAGTGGTCTGAATTCACATCTTTTTAAAATTAGCTAACACACCAATGTGTCAATGTGACAACGTTGAACGTTGAGGAAGATGAATTCCACTTTTTCTTCATCTGTCGCAGATACACTCAACATAGGATTGAATTGCAAAATATTGTTGCTGAATTGGCTCCTCTGACGCACTCTACCCTCCTCTTTGGGTGTGAAAATTGTTCAATTGATGAAAATGTAGTTATATTCACTGCTGTCCAAGAGTTTATAAAAAATTCAGAACTTTTTTAAGTTTTAATGTAGAGGTACTACTTTGTCTTAAAGTAGATCATATTACCAGCAATGCCCCGCGCTCTGTGTGTCCCAATGTTGTCTTTTCTTCTTGCTGTTTCTTCTGTGTTTAGATCTAAAGCAACCATGAGCTTGTTGTACTTCTCTGTTTTCCGCGAAAGGGGTTGAATATAGGGTGTTACCTGTTCCCCAATCGCTATTTGTTCCGTATTACATGAATAAAAAAAGTTTAATACAAATAATTGTAAAAATCATTCTTCAAGTCAGGACCTGCCATGTGAACAACTATAATTGCGCAAGGAAGATTATGAATTGATTCATAACACCGAAATAAGTGTGATCACTCGACGTCTGTGACTCCTTTTTCATTTTGTATATGTAAGAGAAAGGTGAAGGGCCAATTTATAATGCTGGCAAAAAGTCATGCTTTACAGTCAACAGTGAAATAACAACATGGGAACATGAACTGTACTGTTGCAGAAATGATTCTGTTAGGGTCGGATTTCAGTGTTTTGCTAATACATGAGTTCATGATAACGTAACATTGAACATGAAAAGTCTGAACAGTACATTTTACTTTCACGTTTGTATTTTTATTTCCCGATAAAATTTGAATACATTTAAAAAATTACTTTCATAGGTCATCAGTCTTGTATCATTCGGGCTATTTGAAGAAGCATATAAAACTACATTATGGTGACCATGCGCAGAAATTGTCAGTATTTAATTTTAGGCAACATGCCTATGAATTTACAAACGATCAAGACCATGAGTCAGCGCATGTTCCCAGACAAGCCAAATTATATGATGGATATATACAAAGAAGCCGCCTCAAATCTATATGGATTTCTGGTGATTGATCTGAAACCGACAACACCCGACCACGAACGACTGAGAACAAATACTACGTCACACACATCTCCACCATGCATGACTCGGTCCGGTGTTGGTCAGGTAATCCCTTTCACCAACATTGTCTGGTCAGACCTTGCGACAATATTATATGGCATGCGTGCATCTGTGTGGAACCACAGCTACGGATCATAATACGCATAAATCTAATTTTAGAAATCGTACCCCCAAACGACCGCATAAATCTAATTTTAGAAATCGTACTCACCAACGGGGCACAAATCTAATTTTAGAAATCGTACCCCCAAACGGGACATAATGTAGTTATAAAGTAAATGCTTAAGGCATAACCTTTGTATTAGGAGTACACCAGATACAGGGAAACTCTGAATTGTGATCACTGGTTGCAATAATGGCCTGTTGTTATTCCAAGGTGGCCCTCTTCCTAAAACCTTCTTGCCCGCAAATTCGACTACCATTAAATAAATTGAAATCATCATCGAATGAACTTGCTGCCATGCGTCCTTGAAAAAAAACAACTCCCATACCCCTGATATTTTTCTTCGTATTTTGGTGCTCCCTGCTCCAAAATATGTGTCTGTCCATCTGTTTTCATATATTTTCAAGTCATTCTCCTGGCTTTTTGGTACTTCAATTTTCATCTTCCCTGCTCCACATAACCCCTAAAAAAGCCTCCTAAATTTTCTTCATACTAATAGGAAGAGTTCATGTACCTACCTCCTGTGCAATATTTGTGTATTCATGGATTCGCTCAATGGCCACAATATAAGTCTCTAATTCCGTGGCGGACCGTACCACCATACTTAGGGCAGCAGTGACCTGTCCAAAAAACAAATGATTGATCAGCACCCACTGTGTGTGACAGCCAAGCTTCATTTGTTTTACTGACAACCATAACGAAAATCGTTGAGTCAACTATCCGACTGATTATGACCATAAGTTAACTATTCTCGTGGAGCCAACCGACCCAACTGCTCCCGAAACAGGTTGAATGTTGGCAACGGAAGTCAGTTAACCTCAACTGTGTGCTTCATGAGAACAGGTAATAGGTATTCTGTGAAGTTAGTGCTGTTTGTCGCCATGGGCGGGTTACCCATACGATGTTCTGACTCATGAACCACCAGTTTTGGTTGTGTTGCTTGCATAGAAACATACAACCCAAGGACAACAAGGGGACTCCACAGATTCTGGGGTTTGCCTAAATCCCAAGTTGCGGGTTTTTTTTTGGTTTTTTTTTTTTTTTTTGTCACTGTGCAAGTAGTTACCGGCTGCAAGCCAACTAGCTTACACCTAATTAGTTTGATCGTTTCCCGCTCAAATTGCCCGAATGCGCCTGGATGTGAATTGCCTTTTTCGCTCACGCGCGCGCGCACATACACACACACGCACGCACGGACGCACGCACCGCGCACACACCTTTTACTTAAATTTCTCGTTACCAGAAAACGTTTTGCTGAGACTTGTAGACGAGACCGTCCATGACGTCATGCCCTATGTCAATAGCTTTCCTGGGCGTGGCATGTGCCCAACCCGCACCCAGGAAAGCTATCGACTCAGTCGTATTCTGATCCGGAAAGGGTTACATAAAAAGCTTCGTAAGAGGTCTATTCATGCCACAGAAGCTTGAAGCAGACCGCGGGCACCTGCATGCGCGCACTGTAGCGTAAACCCCCGTTCATTGCATTATAGTAAACACCAAGATATGAAACTCGAGTCCCGAGACTTTTCTAGTGCCAAAATGTATCCGGAATTTTCTATGAAATGATAAGTTCTCTTTAAAATTCGTATCAAAAATGAAGATTCCCCAAAACATGAGCATTTTCATTAAAAAGCCGTTTTCACAAAAATACATTTTTACCCAAAAGGTTCTGTTTATACAACATTGAATTCTGAGTTCCATTTTTAGTGCAGACAGATTCGTGCAAAACCTTGTTGGTCAATTTAGTACATAGGCTTATTATGTTAGGAATGCATATTTCTGTTATATTTGGCGTGGAAATGAAGTCACTTTTCCAGGTTGGACATTACCTTTATAGTCAGTGCTACCTTCACACGTCTATTCACACCGTGTCATTCATTCATTCATGTTGTTTGATGAACATTACGATGATGCTTTATATATATATATATATATATATATATATATATATATATATATATATATATATATATATATATATATATATATATATATACATACATACATATAGATATACATATATATATATATACATACATATAGATATACATATATTTACATACATATATATATATATATATATATATATATATATATATATATATATATATATATATATATATATATATATATATATATATATATATATATATATATATATATATATAGTTTTGTCATGCTCCGTTTTGTGTTTGAGCATGTGGTATAGCGTTTCACCTGGACAAAAAAAATTCTAGTTAGTCTTAGAACGAAAGCTGTTTTGAAAATCAATAAACAAAACAGTGCATTAAACAGCTGTTAAAAATAGACTGGTTTCGGGATACAGTTTACAAAGTGTCAAAAAAAAAACGTGTACCACATCGTTTTGATATTGAATTTCTCATATCCTTAGTATTGTCGAGTCATTATGACGATGAGGAGGATATTGTTGCCTCCATAGCAGCCTCTCAGACTCGGTAAGGTTACTAATGTGGGCGCTCGTCGGCCAACAGAATATCATTGCCCAGTCATGGCTGTTATGGAAGCAAAGAATATTGGCGATCATGATAGTATGTACATGTACTCACCAATACGCACATATATCCATGCTTCGAATCTGTAGTGCAACGACATGTATACAGCGTAATGCACGACACCCATGAGACACACAGAGCTTGAAATTTTACATAAGCTAAGGTGACCAATCAGATCGTTTGGTCAAGCAAAACCGACCGACAGAAATGCGCGACCAAATGTCCCTGAAAAGATTCGCGTGGTATGTGCACTGAAAAAAGCTATTTAATCTCATTTTGCGCTGACGAACATACGATTTCATTCCAACCCGGCGTAACGTTCACATAATACGAGGAGAAACTACCAAATCGTTTTGCTTGAAAGTTGTCGAAATGAAAGTTCTGGGGATACTTGCGAGAGTGATGTCAGCCGGTTCGGGTCGTGTTTCATATTTTGGTGTTTACTGTAATACAGTGAATGGGAGTTTACGCTACAGTGCGCGTATGCCGTCTGTTTCAAGCATCTGTGATTCATGCCAATCCCCTACAAAACCATCATGGGAGCAACTCTGCATCTTGTTCCAATCTGGCGAATCAGGTTGTCAGGGTGTTTGTTTCTTATACTGGACTTTCTAGAAAATCGTATACGTTTGCTTTCTTGGCTAAAATTGCATTTTTATTTCATGGCCAGTTCGTCTAGTGAGGTCAGCAATGCACTGATTTACCCTGCCTTTTGAACCACGTATGTTCAAGTGATCGTCCTATTGTCATTGAAAACTGCAAATCAAAGGCATGGTCAACTGCAACTTGCTTGCATTTCAAGTACACAGCCACCCTTGCAGCGGCTGTGATGGTTTCAAGGACCAGTTTGCAACAATCAAATGGATACTGTAATTTCTGTTTCGGTTGTGATTCAATCAAGTAAATCCAAAATATTACAACGGTCTAAACAAATAAATAATAGCCTAAGGAAAAGACCATGGTGCCAGGACCGCCAAATAACGCAGCATCATAGACGCACAGGCGGATTTGGCGGTGGTTAAACCGTTCCAGTTGAAGGTCTTTCAGTGTGTGTGTGTGTGTGTGTGTGTGTGTTCCTTTTTGCGTTGAATCATAAACACGTCTTTTCATTTTTTGAATCAAAATGGTTCAAAGACCACCAAACGTTTTACCATGGACCATGGACCCCCCCCCCCCAATAATCATAACAAACCAAAGCCATTATTCTACCCATTTGCTCCCGTCCCCGTGCCAAACTCCCAGGAAAGGGGAGGGGCCAGAATCTTAAGTACGAGAAACGGGGATGTTGCCTATATGCCATGAGATATTTAAGATAATTCTTTATTTAACGTCGGTTTTACATGCAAACATTAGCAACAAACGCACTTTTGGCGGAAACAATGGCTTTTAAATTAGAAACAAGCACGCCTTATTTCATATAGAATATAACAATTATAAAGATTATAAAATCATGATTGTGCAATAATAGTATACATTGTATATATTAAGCGTATTTATGAGGTCGCAGGTGCCATGTCTGCGACTGAAAGAAACAACCAGCTGAGCCAGTATCATGACTGCAGGGAAACTAACATTTCCCCGGGTGGCCCCTCCCTGGTATAAATACTACGCTTGCGATAAAATCCATATTTAAAATATTTTAAATTGAATTTTAGATATCTTAAATTAGATTTATAAAGATATGGACTCTGGTGTCCCCAAACGTGGTTTATGACAACGGTGACCTGCCACACTGGGCAGCCTGCGCGCCCTCCTCACTGTCAAGATTCCACTGCACCCATCTGCTCAGATCTCAAAGACGTGCCCGGATATAGAATGCCCGCTTCAGTACATTTACTTGAATGTCTCGCTAATGAAAAACACTTTCAATAAGAATTTGACGTAAAAGCTGTCAGAATAGCTTCGGCCACGAAAACCTTATGAAGCCGGTCTTTCATATTCTGACCAAGAAAGATAAAAGGGGGAAATACCTGGAGTGCATAGGACACTGACAAACCCACAAGTCCACCGCCGATGTCGGATAACACGGCAAATGTAGATGCAAAGAAGACAACGAAGGCAGCCATGCCGTCCAAGACAACACCAATCCATCTGTTGTACGGGAAAAAAGAACAGGTGAGATATTCAGTATTTTCATTTTGGAATACATATCTATTGGTAAAATTTTTTGACTAGATACTGCACGCCATACAGGAAAACGTGGATCAAGTGCATCAAGATTATAAACGCATAGACTGCGTACTCAGCTGGCCTAGATACATTCACTCCAAAATAAGTTCCAAGCTAACCGTAGCTTTAGCTTCACGTCCAGCTTGAACAAAGCTGAGCTGAGTACAGCAAAGATGGCGTCAGCTAAGGTGACCTTTGAGCACACTGTATGGACTTGAGAGTACCAGATACTTGAATTGCATGGTAAGCCAATTTTGCTAAGACATGCAATTTTAGATCGGAACCATGTTTACCCAAGGTCTCATAAGCAAACTAAAAGGAAACAAGAGGACTGCGACAGTCCTATGGTCAGCTGACATTGTATGCCCAAATTGAGGCGGTCCTCTGATCTTTGAAAGTAGGCTGCGGTCATTTTTCATATAGATGATCATCCATCAAATATCGACGTACTGGCTCAGCAGTCAAAAGTCCTAGCTAAAGTGGTTTTCAAATTATTAAATGAAGCGTTAGAGTCACGAAAGTGACCCTGTGGCGTTGGGCATTAATATAAGCTCACTCACGTAATGTGCAAATGTGGTTCAAATACAGGACCACTACTAGCAATGTCCTATACCAGTTCAAATAGTTCTCAAGTTTTCAGGTAAACAGTAAAACCCATTATGTGCCCCTGTGATATCGGGACTGGACAAGGTCACCAATGTACCGTGCGTGTGTCACCCTGATATACAGTGTTTCTATTAATGGTCAAATATATTGGCCATGCCTTTCCAGAGAAAAGGATAATTGAGATCTTTAACAAAAAGACCACTTTAAAAAACACAGAAAATAAAAAAATCAATGTGGAATGATCATTTGTAAAAGATTTTGTGGAGGCCCACCAAAGGTACATCCCAACCATGGTTAGAAATGAATCTGGCCCACGGTATTGAAGAAGAAGAAGAAGAAGAAGAAGAAGAAGAAGAAGAAGAAGAAGAAGAAGAAGAAGAAGAAGAAGAAGAAGAAGAAGAAGAAGAAGAAGAAGAAGAAGAAGAAGAAGAAGAAGAAGAAGAAGAAGAAGAAGAAGAAGAAGAAGAGAAGGAGGAGGAGGAGTAGAAGAAGAAGAAGAAAAAGTAGAAGAACAAGAAGAAGAAGAAGAAGAAGAAGAAGAAGAAGAAGAAGAAGAAGAAGAAGAAGAAGGAGGAGGAATCTCCATTGATATACATTATAATCAATAGGAATATATCTATAAAACGATAATTACCGAAATAAAAATATTTGTCAGAAATCAGAGAACCAGTATCAATAGCTGGTGTAAAAGCTTGTTTGGCTCTTTCACAAGGAACATATCTATTAAGTTCCAGCATATACTGCAAGACGGTTTTGGAGAAGTCGAAAACACAAAAACCCCCACAAATATCTATTGCGCAAAAATTGCAGCGCCAATTAAGGTCTAGGGCTGTCCAGAAGTGTTTCTATATGATTTGCAAGCAATTGGCAAAACGGTTTTGGATAAGATTTGTTTATTAGATTTCCCCCTCAAATTAAAAAAAAAAATCCAACAAGAGGGCTGTGTGAACAGCCCGTGCCTCAGCTGATCTTGACATTTATCACACTTGCAGCTCTATGAACTAGGGACAGGATCAAGGACACCATGTTCTGAGTAAGTCTGACCTTTATTGAAGAATACTTACATGTGCAACATCAAAGTTCAAGTAGTTCTCAAGTTACAATGAAGAGTAAAATTCATGTATGTTGCACTGTGACCCCACAAACAAGGTCAAGGTCATTCATGTACTGTCTCAGCATGACCTTCATACAGAATAATTAACATGTGTAGCTAAATCAAAACAGATCTCAAGTTATCAAGTAAACAGTAAATTTCGTGTCAGTTGTCCTGTGAATTAGCATTAGAATGCCCATTGACTTACATAGTAATCAATAGGAAAGCTGCATTGAAAGATAAGTACCCGAATTGAAAATCCTTAAAAATCAGGAATCCAAAGCAGTGCCACCTAGTAAACAACTGTTTGACCCTCCCACAACAACATATCCATCACATTTCAGCCTAATCTGAGGGACGGTTCTGACAACAAGTGAAAAATAGCAAAACCATACAAAAAATTCATTAAAAAATTGCAGCGCTACCTGGTGAACAAATTGGGAACTAGGTGTCCCCGGGAGTGTCTATGTACGATATCAAAGCAATTGGGTGAGCGGTTTCAGAGGAGAAGAATTTTGAAGGTTTGCCCCCCAAAAAAGAGCAAAGAAATTCATAAAAAATCCAAAAATCAATAGAGCGTGACCATTTGAACAAACTTGGTAGAGATCCACCTAAGGCACATCCCCACCAAGTTTGAAGTAAATCTGGTCAATATTATTAAAGTTATGACCATTACAAGAAATTCCCATGTTATACTTTCCCATTAAAACTTTTGTAGAGGTTTTTGAAAAATCATCATAAAAAAATCCAAAATTCATTGGAACACGACCATTGAAACAAACCTGGTAGACACCCACCCAAGGTACATTGCCACCAAGCTTGAAGTAAATCTGGATGACGGTTTTGGAGAAGATGTCGAAAATGTAAGTTAGCATTAGAATGCCCATTGACTTACATGGTAATCAGTAGGAAAGGTGCATTTACCCAGAAGGAGCCGAATTGAAAAAATCATTAAAAATCAGGAATCCGCAGCATTCCCACATAGTGAACAACTTTGTTTGGCCCTTCCATAAGGAAGATATCCACCACGTGTAAGCTTAATCTGAGTGACAGTTCTGGAGAAGAATACGAAAATAGCTATAACACACAAAAATTCATAAAAATTTTAGACAAAAACTGCAGCGCCACCTGGTGAACAAATTGACAACAAGGAGTCCCTAGATGTGATCCTGTGTGATGTCAAAGCATTTGGGTAAGCAGTTTCGGAGAAGAAGATTTTTCAAGATTTGTAGAAAAAAAAACAACAAAAAAATTCATTAAAATTCCAAAAATCACTGGAGCATGACCATGTGAACAATATTGGTAGAAACCAACCCAAGGTACATTGCCACCAAGTTTGAAGTTAATCTGGAAGACAGTTTTGTAGAAGAAGTCAAAAATGTGAATTAGCATTAGAATGCCCATTGACTTCCATAATAATCAATAGGAAAGTTGCATTGACCGACAAGTACCAGAATTGAAAAAATCGTTAAAAATCAGGAATCCGCAGCATTCCCACATAGTGAACAACTTTGTTTGACCCTTCTACAAGGAACATATCCACCATGTTTCAGCTTAATCTGAGTGATGGTTCTGGAGAAGAAGTCGAAAATAGCTATAAAACACAAACATTCATAAAAAAAACCAGGAAAAAATCGCAGCGCCACCTGGTGAACAAATTAAGAACAAAAAGTCCCAGGGCGTGTTCCTGTGTGATATCAAAGCAATTGGATGTGCGGTTTCAGAGAAGAAGATTTTTTAAGATTTACCTAAAAAAGAACAAAAAAAAAATCATTAAAAATCCAAAAATCACTGGACTGTGACCATTTGAACAAACTTGGTAGAGACCCACCCAAGGCACATCTCCACCAAGTTTGAAGTGGATCTGGCTGACGGTTTTTGAGAAGAAGTCGAAAATGTGAATTGTGGACGACGGACGGACAGACGGAAGGACGGACGACGGACGACAGACCCTCACAGAACCTCAGCTAACTGACAAGTCAGCTAAGGTAAAAATCGCTGCTCGCAACTATTTAATCCCGCAGATTCTTTTGAAGAAGTCGAAAATGTGTATTGCTATTGCAATCCCCACTGACTCGGACAATAATCAATAGGAATATATATGTATTTACCAATATGTGTGCGGAATGAAAAAAAGATCGTTCGAAATCAGGAATCGCCACCTGGCGAACAACTCGCCTTCCCACAAGGAATAGTTCTACCAAGTTTTAGCATAATCTGCATGATGGTTTTAGCGGCGTGAAAAATAGCCAAACCAAGCAAATATTTATGGAAAATGGAATGAAATTGCCCCGCAACCTGTTTGAACAAATTAACGTCTAGGGGACTCCAGAAGTGTTTCTCTACAATTTCAATGCAATTGGTCACGTAGTCTTGGAGATGACTACCCCCCCCCCAAATATATATAAAATAAAAAATCACCAGGGCGTACCATTTGAACAAATCTAGTACAAACCAACCCACTAAGTTTGAAATGAATCTGGGCAACAGCTGTGGAGAAGTCGACAATGCGAAGTACCATTGTAATCCCCATGAACTTAAATAGTAATCAATAGGGCTGTATGCAGCAACCTAGAAGTGCTACAAGTGCCTGAAATGAAAAGACCCACTCTTGAGTGGCCATGTCTAGCAAATGACTTGGTAAATACTGTTCCAGTGATGCTTCTTTTTACCTTTCAGAAAAATATTTTAAAAAGCAGAATATACGTCACGGGATCAAGTATGTGGGTCACAGTAATAATCCATATACTTTCCATTTCTAGGGTTAGGTAGTATTTTTCCTGTAATTTGATAGTATGGCATGTGAACATCACATGAGCACGTCATGGACTTGTTTACTTGATCGTGTATCAGGGTCACAGTAATATCCTTTAACTGTTTGCGTTTGGCCCAAAACATTTTTAGTTCAGCTCCCTTGTCAGTAAGCTAAGCTTATCTTCTGGTCATCCCCCTTTGTAGTCCTTCTGTCCACGTATGTGATCTACCGTTAAAGGCACAACAACATAAATGCACACTGTATATTAATATTCATGTGATAACCATGATAATATCATGGAGGTCCAAAATTTCGTTTAAAAAATCATGAAATAATAGCAGCACCTCCCAGGGACTAGTATTGGTGGAGATAGAGCCAAGCTACTCTCGAAGTACGCTTGAAGAGAACCCAGCAACTCATTTTCGGAAAAGTCATAAATTATAAAAACACACTCGGTGGACAAACTAATGTCCAGAGGCATCGTGTTATAATGTCATTTGCACGCAATTGACCAAGTTGCTTGTGAGAACATTTTTTTTACGATTCCCCCCCCCCCCCAAAAAAAAACGAACAATGGACCTCGTACAAATTCAAAAAATAGCTAGGGTATGGCCAGTTTAAGTCATTTAGAGAGCGACATTAGGTATATCCCTACCAAGTTTCAAGAGACTGCAGTCTGCAGTCTGCAGTTCCGAAGAATTAGTGGACAAAGCAAATTTTTGATGGACGGCGCCGGACCCAATGGTGGATGGATGATCATCTCATAAGCTCAGCTGACTTATCAGTTGAGCTAAAATTATTGAGGGCGGATTGGAAGTATGGGGCTGTCATTAAACGGGAAAAAATTACGAACAGTTTTGAAAGACAGATGACACCTCCAATAAGTTTTCCTTCGTCGGGGCTGGCTTAAGGCAATTTGCAGGCCATTTGACAGATTAGCCAAACTTTGTTAAAGTTACCAAAATAGACGGTGAGCAAACGATGTGTGATTTTACAATTCATTGGTCCAGGTAAGAGGGGATTGTAATTGTGCATTTTTGCAACACATGTAGTTTAACACGTTTTGGTAAAAACCATGGAAGACTGCATGTTAATTTCCTGCCAAAGTCTGTGACCCTCGTGCCAGGCAACAATAACTATCATTGGTTATGACACGGGAAATATTAAAGGGTATACCAAGGGTGTTATTAACGTTCGTCGTAATCAAGACTATTGATCCCAAAACAGATGATGGTTCTTTTCATTCCAAGCTCATCGTGTGGTTCCAGAACATGACTACGACTTTTCAAAACGATTATTTCCAGGTTGCTGCAACGGCAACACATTTTGTCGTGGTTTGATAAAGGGATTTGCTCGTACATACGGGTACATTCGTGTTGAGCGATGCGGGCCAAAGCAGTAACAGAATCCCGCATTATTGAGTTAGATGTTCTGTTCAACATTCTCAACGGCCACTTGACAGACTCCCCGCCAGAACAGTACTAGTATATTGCACTTCTGTTTACATGATACTTAAGTTTAAAAAAAAATTCTAAATCGTCATGATCATCTTACATAATGTTGGATTTCTTCCATACTGCTTAAAATGTATCTTCTAAAACAGAATGGAGTGTGGAAAAAGTTAGTGCTCTGTAGTTTACCTTTGAGCAATGATGATGTTATACCAGGCAATTTGACTGTTGTTAACTAACAAGTCACTCTTATCTATGAAGCGGTCTTGTTGTCTATAAGCTCGTATGGATGTTGCGCCTCCTATTGTCTCGTCAAAATGAACATAAATTGGTGATCGCAGAATGGAATCCATCCTTTTCAGTTGCCTAACCCCAGCAATGTAAACTTTCTGTAACGGATAAAATTGCAAGGAATAAATGCAACTCTGAAGTGAATATTTCGATCATTGGGATAGAACAAAGAAATGAACTTTAATCCAAATTACTGTTATATCGCTTTACGTTCTGAGGGTCACTTTTGCTACAGTTTCCCTTGCAATTTTAAGAAAACTAGGTGCCTTTTTGTGTTTTGACTTGACAGGCACTGTAAACAATTTCATTATGTTATGCTTTCTGAATTGGCATCTCAAATCTTTTAAAAGGGTACTGGTATGCCATGTCCTTTACCTGTACCAAGATGTATATTATTGCAAGAGGCACAACAACGACAAGAAATAAAGGTGTGCTGTAGCATATGATGATGAGGGTTGCTATCACTGGAACGAGATTAAACAACCAAAGGCGCAGCCATATCGGTATGTTGATGTCAATAATGTCCATATCTTTTGCAAAGCGATTGAGCATGCGCCCTAAGGGTGTAGTATCGAAGAAGGCCATTGGTGCCCGAAGAATCTGCTGTAGTAGCGAATCATGGACCACTTTAGATGCTGTCCAACAACCCATGGCAATGAAGATGGATACCAGTAAAACGGCGGCAGCTGGAAACATTTGAAAGTAGTTCATTTTTCTTTCTAAAATATACAGATATGAAGATACTATCACCTATTTAAGAGATGGTGGATTCTATACCTATATACCCCAGCATTGGAAACATAAGGCACCCCAGAAGCACTTCTTAGAAATGAGTACCTAACAAATTTGTCAAACGATTTTGAAATTGACTTTGTTGATGTATGCTAAAATAACACTTAGCCTTGTGACAAGTGCACGATATGCTTTACAAAATATGGAAATATCTCTTTACATCTTGAAGAAAGTTTTACTTTTTATGGAGATAATTTACATATTTATTTCAGTAAAAAAAATGCAAGGTTTTTTAATCTTATTTAATGTTAGAAACGGCCTCTCAAAACTTGGTTAAATATATTTTATTTCTTAAAAAAAAAAAAAACGATTAGGGGGCAGGCAGAACCTATGTAGACTTTCAACTTGCTGGACCTCTAAATGTGTAAACAACAGTTTCAGTCTGTCACAATTCCAATACATGAAGATTGATAAATTCTCTGCAAACGTTTCGAAATTTAATTAAACCTGTTGGTTTTTTTACAATTTGTAAAAAAAATATTTTTTTTTTGCTATTTGTATAGACATGTTTCATTTGACGTGCGTGCCAGACGTTTCACTGTTTATTTAAAAGTTAGCTCACAAATTAGATTAGAAACTTCGGACCATGACCCTTTATAGGTTACATACTTCATAACAGTTTACTATGATACAGTTCTACCTGGGAATTCTGTTAGATACTCGTTATGCCCTAAATGGTGTGGGCGTAGCTTCTGTCCTCTTGTAAGTCAACATCTGAACATAAGGCCCTCTAAATCAAAGATTTTGAGATTTTGTAGATTGCACATAATGCGTGTATATGTACATGACTTTATATGTATTATTTTGCACATGATACGTGTGTGTGCATATAAATATTTTGACAAAATGAATTCAGTTTACACATATTAAATCTAATTTATGTTCTACATGTTCATGTGCAATGTGTAATTATTTGTAAAATAGCTGGCAGCATCTTCTGGACAGCGAATTCTACTAGTTCTCAGGGTGTAATACAGGTTGCAGCAACTTGATGTGTATTTGTAGATAAAATACGAGATACAGCTTTCCAGTTTTAGTTTATTTGACAGTAAGGATGATATAATTTCTATTACAAAAAAGTATGACGTATGTGTAATAAATTTTAACCAATGAATATGGATTAAAAGCCTTTATTAATATATTCTAGAGATAACAAAGTTTAATGTGTAACTGATGACACCATGCATAATGCCCCTCTGATTTAATGATCTCCCTGGATTATGTCATGCTAGCCTGAAGGCTTAAAGTAACTGTTGCAGGTTACTGGGCAGTTGTAGAAGCAGGCCTTGGATCACTGGAAGCACTTAACCACTGGAAGGAATGGTTCCTCAAACAGCAGCCATCTGAGGAACTTTGGCAGATTGTACTTGTCTGCCACTGATGCTGCTCACTGGCCATTAAAGGTGGTCGGGTGACAGGCAGATAGAGTGCTGCAGGAACGGTTGACCAGCCACTCAGAGAAGGGTGGCATACCAATGGTAGACCAGGGGAGGTCTGCTCATACTCCTGCCACTCAACGAGAGGTAGCACGCCTGTGGTATGAAGTCAAAGGAGGCTTATCTAGAGTTCAGCTACTCACGGAAGGGTGGCACACCACAGGTAGGCCAGTGGAGGTCTACCTTGAATTCAGCCACTCAGAGAGGAGTGGTATACCAGCGGTAAACCAGAGGAGGCGTATCCAGAGTTAAACCACCCGGGGAAGGGTGGCACACCTGAAGTAGGCCAGTGGACTTCTTCCTTAAATGCAGCCACTCAGAGAAGGGTGGCGTACCAGTGGTAAGCTAGAGGAGGCTTATCCAGAAATCAGCCACTCAACGAAGTGTGGTACACCAGTGGTAGACTAAGGAGGTCTGAATTCTGTCTGACAAAAAGGATTTTACTAAGAGATCATTCTAAACTTCCAGACATAAATGTTAAAAATGTTATTCCTAGAGAGGTGAAATAATGTTGTATTCAGGGTAGTATGCGCAGTTTCGCATATGGTTATGTGATTCAATTACCAAATGTAAATTGGTATTGGTAATACACTGCTGTCATGGACATTTCAAGTAATCTAGCTGAAATGGCAAGATGTTGTCTTTAATGACAATAAATGCCTATGTTACCCTAGTTAAAAGTAAGAGAGATTGTGTTTAACATTTTACACGAAATAAAGAAGTGTTATGTTATTAAATCTGCATTTCTCATAGTTATGTTTTGAAGATTCTTAGGTGTCAAGACAACCAAAGGAGCATTTATGTTACCATACCCCTTACACTTTATACATATGACCGTTCAATGCTGGACTTTTTCTCTTCCAGTCGTTAGTTTTACGATCTTTAAGGAAGCAGATATGCTAGGGTAATTGTGCATGCCGTGCATGTTATTTCAAGATTTATTGTGACCCTGTACCTTCATCGGCCGATATAAGTGTGTTACTAACGGATTCATCCACCAGTTATCATAGTGAAGCGGTTGTCGGTTCTGTAAACATGGCGTAAAGCGCGTTTGGCAAATAAATAAAGAGCCACAAAATCTTTCCAGGAAGATCACACACCTCAATTTATGACGCCCAAGACTTAAACTGATATTTATGTGACTGTTTTTTTAGGTGATAAATTTCAGCTTCGCATTCTTGAGGCAACAAATGTTTTGTTAGATTTGTTTTGCGATTGTAAATACAATTTTTTTGCAAATAAATTTAGTTAGATAAATTTAGTTCTGCTGCCATCCACCCATTTCCTAGATCGCTGCAACGTGATTCGGCTTCGTCCTTTACGAGATGAGTCATGACAGACTGCGGGCCGCTCCCATAGCCATATAGTAATATTAAAGACTACATCGAATTTAAATATTGCAGAAAGAATATCCTTTGCCCGAACCTTGGCCTGCCCCAAAGGCGCCATATACTCCCAGTCGCAGATTGACAAGCGCCCGGTCTTGTGTCCCATTTATGGCCTGGTCAGAACTCCAGATGCTCAACCAGAGATTGGTGCCAATCTGGGCTCCCAGGAAGCCCAGCAGGAACACCAATACTAGGATTGATCTAGTGTATCCTGCGGCATGTAAGAACATCTTCAACACGGCCAATTTGATCTGAAAATAAAGAAGATTCGTGGAGTTGTATGTTTATTGCGCAACACTTCTGGCTGCTAGAATCTCCAACAATGTCACTGTAGTGTTATGTCTTTATTACTTAAATATTTTGTGGTAAAATCACTCTTCGCCGTCACCTTGACGTTAAATCGGTTCACTAGTTTGGGTATGCATTATGATAACTGTCGAAATGAGTGAGGTTTAGATTTTGTCCTTTTAAGCCATTTCTCGACACGTGTATCTCTTCACTTGCGGCAAATGATAATGCAAGTATAAAAAGGGGTCCAGAACTTAAAAAAATTAACGAGTGCTAGATAAACTTCCTTTTGCTAGAAAGGTGGACCTTAATATTGGTAAATATCATGAAAAAATGATTGCAAGATTCAGAACTGTTCCTTTACAGCAGGCGTGTGGGTTGAAAAATTTTGTTGCACCTAGACTTGCTTCGCGATGTCATGAGAGAAACTTCGTGTGATTAAAATTTTGCCCCTGAATATAAGGTACGAAAACCAAAATTCGGCCAATCAGAAACTTGGTGAATAGCGTATTGACACGAAGCTCTTCACCGAACGAATTATTGACATTTACAGTAACTGTTATAAATGCAATTCGGATTGTTTATTCTTCATAAAAATTAAATTGCTGGACATTATGATGAAAATTTGAACATTCAACAAAGACGTTGATACTTTATTGTTTGATAATGTAAAATATGATCCCTTTGCACTCAGGGAATTGCACACGTTGGCTCTGCTTGGATCTTGCCGCACCAAACTTAAATGTACAAAACAAAAACTAAACGCCTAGACCTGTTTTCTTTTTTATATTTACAATTTTTTACATATGGCGAAACGATACTATGGCTTCATGAAAACAAGCGCAGATAAAGTACCTTTCATGTTTTCAAATATTGAAATATGAACCAAATGGTTTGCGAGAAAATAATTGACGATTCCGTATCTCAAACACTGAAGCAAATGATCATTGAATATTTTGGAAAATAACTTAACAAATTCCGAATTTGGTATGTTTGCCATAGATGGAATTTGAATTTGTTTTGTGAATATATTTGTTGTTAATCTAAATATAAAATTCTGGTCAACAAGGCAGGTCATAATTAAAAGTTAAAAGCACCACCTAGATGCGATGCTTCATCTTCGAACCTTTTTTGTTTGTAATGACTGTGAACAAATCAATCCTTTCCATGGTTTTTACACAACTTGGTAACATTTCTTTCTATTTCAAATGTCAAAATTTGGCAACACTGGACAAATTTAGTGGCTTTTCTCTCGATTAAAACTTTCAAAATTTGGCAACACTTTTTTGCCTTAAAAGGTCCTACAAACACATAGCCGAGGATGAAGTGCAGTTGATTAAAGTCATAAAAGCACACCGCCATCCATCTTTGTACAGATCCTCTACTGCTGCCACCTTGAGAATAAGCAGCCACTATTTCAGTTTAGATGCCGTGCGGGTAGATTTAGATCAAAGGTTATGAAACACAGGAAGTGACTTCTCCATTCAGCTTGTTAACTTATCCCGGTAACCAGGATATATATATTTGATCACTTTCCTGGCAAATTTCATTTAAAAGAGTGATAATAAGACTGTGAAACCTAATCATAATAAGGAGCACAAGTAAAACTCCTAAGCCAAGCTGTGGCAGAGACGAGCTCTTTATATTGTTTGAATCTGACCACTGTACAATTCGTTCTTCAGCGGAAGAAAGATTATTTTGATAGCCTGCAATCTAAATAAAAGACAACCGTCACCGAGTATATCCAACCAAGATGCTGATTTGTTTTATTCAAATAAGGCGTTTTCACAAATAACTGTAAGAGAGTCGTTACTTTTTACGACAATCCAAAATTTCATGTGAATGAAAAAAAATGCAATTGATACCCAAAACATTCTACAAAATCAAGATTTTCCCACTAAAATTGTGCCTTAAAGATACTCTTATTTATCCTGCCTAGCTGATGTAAATATTGAAACGTATGAAGCGTTTTGAGTATCAATTATCGTCAATACAATCGCGCTTTAAAAACCCGCTCCAGTTTATGTGCAAAGAAATATGTCGAAGACAACTTGTCATTGTTGTCATAGAAAGTTTCATATTTATACATTTGTTGTTTTATCTTAATATTCTGTGTTCACAGTCTGTCAGATATGCTATCCTGAGTCACTGTGCAACAAAGCACGAACACAATCACCTTTTTTTGCAGATAGCAGCTGTCCATATATTATAAAGAGCATAAACAGAAAGATCCATAATGGGGCATTTATCTTGAAACATTGGGTAGCGATCATTGGAGACCTTACATTGTCTTACAAAGTATACAATTCTCCCATTGTTATGGGATAGAATTCATTAAAACCATAAATTTCGACATCAATCGCAAGGGTGTATTTAAGAACATCGTTACCTCATAAACAGCAAGGAAGCGCCAGGAATTTTTGTAAAAAAATCTGACGAAATGTCAAAACATTTTAATCATATTGGTGGATCATGGGAGAAGCGCGGTTGGTCTCAATGTGATTTATGACATCATACCGAGCCAGTTGCCGCCGATTCCTCCTCTATTAGCTTCCCAGGTCCTTTCACGGTATCTTTGTCACGAGTGTCATCCTTGGATACAGTCGCAGACAGACTCCTTGATATTTTCCGCTGTCTGGAAACATCAACAAGCACCTTTTGATACATACATTATCAATGGTTGTTTTAATTTGGTACGAATTGTATCCCTCTCCCAACAAATGTAAGGGAAAAAAACAGAAAAACACACAAAAAACATCAAACCTAAAGCCTACACCAAGAAAAAAATCGACGACAAATCCTTGGAAAGGGAGGGGGTATAGAAGTCAAACCGTAAATCGTCTTTTCAACAATGCTGGGAAAACCACAAAGGAACGATGCGACATATATATATATATATATATATATATATATATATATATATATATGGAATCATTAGTTTAAAAATGTCCTCCTTATTTTTGGAATTAAACAGATCTCCTAACTCGTACATACCAATTTGCATACTTCTCTCTTTTCACATATCTGCTACAATATATCAAATTGTAGACAAGTTGCAAGGAAACATGTTATGTGCACATATGCATGTAGATGGTGAATTTGATCAGACATGGAATGACAAGCATGGGCCCCTTGGCTTGTGGTAATGTAGTGCCCTGAAGCCCTGTCACCCAGTCAATATTCCAGGCAGTCCCAAGACACCATAATGTAAGCATTCCGCCATCTGTCAATCAGATGACCAAGGAGCAGGCTGGTGACTCGGCACATTCTTAATGATGATTAGCCAAGTTGACATTTCAGCTGAGCCCAGTGAACCATGGCCTTTGTTTGGGAGAGAGGTCATTAGGAACACGAGGTGACCTTCCCCCACTCAACTGGTTAAGTTAGGTTGGTAACTAGAATGAAACTTCTCTTTTTAAAGGCTTATTTCAGTGAAAAAGTGAAATAGTATAGCCCATGGACCAACAAACAGAAGGAAATCACTAAACGATCCAAGCTTCCATCCGTAGCAGTTCCTTTCGTTATTTCAAGTGTGACCTCTGTACATTTCTATGTTCAGTGAGAGAAAGTTTGCTCTGATGACGTTTGTCCCTGGTGTAGGCTGGGCTTATTGGCCATACTCAACGGAGAAGTCTGAGAAGTCTACTTGGCTTATTATGAAACTTTTGTGAATTTATACGTGAAGTATTTGCCCAGACATCTTTGATTAAGATGCTATTGTGAATTAATGTTTACAAAAACCTGTTTGGTGCAGAATGGATTTGTGAAAGATCTTGTAGTCACTGATAATGTGCAATGAATGATGTTAAACCTTGATCATGCCTGTGATGGCCATATATCCTGGAAAGCAAGAAGGTCTTTCCCAAGAGACTCCTGATATTGGAAAGGGCAGAGGGCGGAGGGTAATCACTTTTCACTGTGTTGGGTTTTTTGTGTGTTTCAATCTTAGCCAAGCTTTTATGTATTTACGATGTCTAAGAGGGGTTGGAAAAGCAAGAAAAGTTGCATCTGTCATCTGGCTTGTTTCTCTTGGGATTTGTGCTTATTGCTTTCAGGTGTACAGGCGTGCACAATAAATTGTCACATGTACGGCCAAAGTGTTCAAGCTGCATTAACACAACATATGCAGATTCAAAGAGAACACATAAACACACCGACAACTGTCATCTCAAGAAACCCAACTTTAGTGATCAGAATGCCTATCAAACAAAAGATGCAATTGCCAGCACAAAAATTTGCTACATGAATAGTACATTACACAAAAAACCCCTCCCTTCCCCCATGTCACTAGCATAGCGCGACTTACCGTAGCTGTTTGGTTCCTCCAGAAACTCTTCTGGCAGATGATTGACCATCCGATTCTTCACTGTCTGTATTTCTAATTTGAGTGGATGATATTCTCCTCAGTAACTCTCGTTTTATATTGGCCTCTACAAGCAAAATATTTTATTGACGCTACATTTTGAGTTTTAAAGCAACAATGGACAACCCTTTTGCATAATATGCTCACCAAACCTGTCTATATTACGATACCACTTTGGTATAAATACTTATGCATAAAAGAATTATGTTAAAGTTAAATACATTTCAACATAGGTATGATTCTGATGTTGTGGTCTCTCTCGTTTATCTGCATTGGTTTTAGCAGACTACCAACTTTTGTAAGATATTAATTGAAACCGTCTTGATAATTTTACATTGAAAATTCTCTCTCTCTCTCTCTCTCTCTCTCTCTCTCTCTCTCTCTCTCTCTCTCTCTCTCTCTCTCTCTCTCTCTCTCTCTCTCTCTCTCTCTCTCTCTCTCTCTCTCTCTCTCTCTCTCTCTCTCTCTCTCCTCTCTCTCTCTCTCTCTCTCTCTCTTCTCTCTCTCTCTCTCCTCTCTCTCTCTCCTCTCTCTCTCTCTCATCTCTCTCTCTGTGGACAACTCCTTGCAGGAATTTTGTTCCCAAAGGGCTCATAGCACATACCAGCTTGGACGTGCTCGACCATAGGTGTACCAAGGTCAGGTATAGAGTACAGAGCTGTCAGATATACCTGTTTCCGATGGGGTATTTCTGTTCTATCAAGTTCGCAGTTTCAAATTCTACCCTAGTACCCGACTGTCGATTCCAATGGCATGTGCACAGAATGCGGTACAAATAATATATAGTCATATAAAGGGGAGTTGGGTGAAAATATTCCACATTCTACATAGCGAATATTGAACATTAGAATATATAAAAGTACTTCAATGCTTCCACAACACTACACGCACACACCGACTGTGTCATATGCCATGAAGTAATATAAACTACAACTGTACAATGCAAGGGAATTTCTTTCTACCGTGTTTTCTGACAAAAAATATGCCACCTTACACACTTTATTCCCACAAAAAAAGAGTCAAAATATCGTGAACTGCGCCTGAACAAGAACTGACACCCACGTCACACTGTATGTCATTATGTTCTTGTACCAAAAGACAAAGCAGCACACACACCACTGTTTGGGGTCATGCCTTTTACCCAAGCTGTTCTGCAGGACAGGGTTTGGCAATGCTTATCTGCCCTGCTGGTTGTGCCAATAAGGTTCAACTGTGCTGTATTTGTCCACCAATGCTTTATTTATCCAGCTGTTGCGGCACTAAGGTTTAACTACGGGCGGGTCTATGCTGCATTTGCCTAGTTGTTTGCTAATATAAGTTTTGTCGCCAGCATCTATTTTTCCAGTT
Source organism: Hermodice carunculata (assembly GCA_964020975.1). NCBI lineage: Eukaryota > Metazoa > Annelida > Polychaeta > Eunicida > Amphinomidae > Hermodice > Hermodice carunculata. The sequence continues at coordinate 1,316,062 of OZ026616.1, read as the reverse complement.
GTGAAAAGTAGCACTAATATCAACGTTCCATTTTACTATAGCGAAGGAGTTTTTGTACCAGTTATAAAGTAGAATCCAATGAGATATTGGTAATATATCAAGTAATTTAAAAAGTAAGCCGCCGTGCAGACGCTGTCGAAACACTTTTGGGCATCTAAAGCACATATGTAAAGTGGTGAGTGCTTACGAGAAGAATAAGAAGCCAAGTCGTGAAGGAAGGGGCACCCAAAGGAAGAGCATCGTTTTTTTTCCTGAAACCAAAATTGTACATCGCTGACATTATCCTCAGGAATCATGAATAATTCAACCAGTTTGACATGAACTGAACTGAGCATGATGGGGCGATAGTTTTCGGCAACGTTAGGATTGAGTGTACTCTTCTTTAAAATCGGAACAATGATGCCTACGAGAAAAACATCCGGAACTACACCGTAAGTAAGAATAGTATTTTACATATAACCAAGTCGATCTAGAAGAATATTTGATTTGCCGTAAGCGAGGTATTCTGCAGTTATTCCGCCATGCCCTGGGAGGAGTTACATTTGAGCCGATCTACCATATCTGAGACCATGTCAGGAGTGCCAACACATTCTAGAGTGCGTTTACCTTGCGTGACCTCTTTGCATTTACGTTCAACCGTGCAGACAACATGCACCTAGTGTTCAGTGGGGAAACTAGGTTTATCATCCATGACCGTGGAGTAATGATCTGCCATATCCTGGGCACATAATGAAGAGTTTACCCGCCTACCCTTTAGTTTCTTAACCCCATTCCAAAAACAGCCAATTTTTCGTTAATTGAAGTACATGTTCATCTTGTTAAAACAGATGCTCATCTCATTTTGCATACATTGCCGACTAACTTTCCTGAACATTTTCTTAGCACCCTTGTAACATTCATACACCATGCCCACTTTAGGACAGCCACACTGAGTCCAAATATGCCACCAAAATTTCTTTTTATTCTTAAGCTGTGTGAGCTCTGGGCACCAGTATTTCTTAGGCTTGAGACCCCCTTTTACTCGAACATCCGGCCTGTCTTGCTGCATCGTGAAATTTGTCTGGGAAATGCAGACGTCAAGCTTGTGCTTTAAATCAACGTTTGAATATTCGCTTGAAAGTTCAGGGGGGTGGATGAGGGATAATTTTTCCTTTAAGATAGAATTGTAGTTGTTAATGCGAGTTTGATATATACTGATATATAAGCTAATGTGTGTATGTGTGTATGTATGTATGTATGTGCATATGTATATATATATGTATGTGTATATATGTATGTATGTATCTTCAACTGTGCCTGTTCACAGTAAAGAAATAGAGTTGTACAGTTCCCTGTAAAGTGCAGATTCCATAGATTTTAAATGGAGCTCCTATATTGTATATAAGTTTTATCTATTTTGAAGTGTACTTTAAACATTGTAAATATGACGATGATAAACATTTATTTTCTACATTGTAAACCAAAAGTGCACGATGTACTTGTCCTTACGCTTTCTAGAGTTTTCTCTCAATGAGTGGTTTATCTCTAGTTTTAGCTTGGGGGACAAAAATTATGATATTGATGATTGGTTACACCGGTTGAAAGCAAACTTTAAATGGGTACGATACTTGGACGCATCATGGAATAAACCCTGTTCCATCGATGCCCCCGGTGTAAAGGGTAGTTTTCCTGATAAAATTATTTATTTATTTATTATTTACAAACCATTGGCATTGGGTGCGGAATTCGCGATTTGGTATTTTGAAGAGGTAGCATCCAAAATGTATGTGTGATTAGTGTTAAGGGGAGGTTAATTTGTCAAAAGAATGTAATGGACAATATATATGTATATATACATGGAGCTATGAGAATCTTATTGATGGTTGCATGCGCATGTGAAAAGTAAATTTCAAATGGTAAATGGATGCTGTTCCACGTACGGCTCAATGCTGAACATAGATACAGCCCTACCACACACAAATCTTTACACAAGTCCTTACTTTGTAATATAGACGGCTTATTGTAATATACTGACGTATCACGGAATAAACCCCGTTCCATTGATGCCCCCGCTGTAAAGGGGTAGTTTTCCGAATAAATTATTATTATATTATTATTATCCCCATTATGCAGGCGGGGCAATTATAGGACTATTAATAAGCTTGCTATTATATGTGGTTCTAGCATTGACTGAGTCGGCATATGAGCTACACGTAAATACGGTAAGGATGGGTAAGTGGTCACTAACATTACAAGCATCGTGATGCAAAATTTTGCAAGACAGGACGGTGTCAATATCATGCATTGGTACAATAACATGATCAATCCAGGTGTACGTTTGGTTTGTAAAACAGAAATATGTATAATTCTGGCTCTGGGAAAACGTAAGGTCAGCTGCAGTTAACTTGTTAGCTGACATGAAATCGTATAAAATGCAACTATGACGATTATAGCCCTTCTGTTTTTGCCAAGATGCATTCAACCTATCCGTAACAGGTAGCCTAGTATTAAAATCGCCGAAACGTTTATTGGAACATAACAAAGCATACGTGTCTAAGAATGCTTGCAAACTGTCAATAGTGTAGATGTATTGTTCTGTTTGACCATTGTCGCTTGAGCTGTAAAAAGGCATTTAGGCATTAACAATGATTTGAAGCATGTTACCTTTTTATCACTTATGGCAACTGCGATCAATCTGGCATAAAGTATTTCGACCTCATGAAAAAACTAACTCACTATTGGTTTTACAGATGATGGAGAGACCGCCGAATGGTCTACTATGGTACTCAGGGTCAATGTCAACCATACCCGACTTACAATAGGTTATTTAAGATGTTGAGCTATGTGAATCAAGGCAATGGTGTATCAAGTTTAACTCATGAGGACGCAACCAAGTCTCAGTCAGACATAAAACGTCACAATCAGATAAAAGTTCTAAAATATTATCGGCAGATTGCTAGAAGCCTTTGCAGTTAAAACTCATACCCATTAACGTATGTTTTGGGGGTTCATTGTCCATAGGACATTGTTATAATAACAATAACAACAGCAGCAATGATAATGATAATAATGATGATGATGATAATAATAATAATAATAATAATAATAATAATAATAATAATAATAATAATAATAATAATAATAATAATAATAATAATAATAATAATAATAATAGTAATAATAATACCGCGGTCCGGTATCATATCTGATGCAGGTGGCCCCCCAAAAAATTTCCCTCTGATCCTATCCCCGCCTCTGAGGCTCAGGCAATTCTCATGACCTGTGCACACAGTCAAGGGAACCCTAACGGGGGCTACCACCTTTCCCCTTCTTCCCCAAAACCTGTTATTCTAATAAATTCTGTTCTCTCTGCTAATTCTTACATTCCATTTCTTTTCATCCTAGCAGGAAGTCTTGTACAGTTTTGACTTCTTTGCTTACTCCTAGTAAACCCCCTGTCAAACCTAAAATCTATGCCACAAGCGCTTCTTCCCTAAAGCGTTGCACTTCCTCTAAGCCCTTAGAGTTATAATCCTCATTCTGCCATTTCCTAAACATACTTTATATGCACCACACAATAACAACCCATGGTCTACCCGTCTCGTCAGCCTCCTGGGAACAAAGTCTACACATACCATTGCAACCTGTAGTCCATTTATGTTTTCTGTTTTCTAAATTGACAACTCCTGTCCCACTCTGGAACAAAATTATGAATCCCTTTCCTCCATCACAGCATGCACTTTTCTTCGACTTATCTAAAATCTTGTATGTATTTAGTGTACTTTCCCCCCCTCACTTCTTTTCTCCAGTCTTTGTTCTATCCTTCTGTCACTATCTTCCCTATATATGTTTTCAATCCTCAACCTCATCATAACCTTTCAATTCAACTTCTCTAAGTCTTTGATCCATCTTGTGTGTTCCATAACAGCTTCATTATATGTTTTCCTGCATCTCCTCTATCCCCGTTTACTCATTGTAAATATCTTCAGTAGTTTATTTTGGTTTGGCAATTGTGTAAACATATTTCATTTCAAGAAAAAAAAGAAGAAGAAAAAAAAAACAATGTGTCAAAAGGCACATTGCCTATATGAAAACCTACTGTACAAGACATGGAAGTGTTGAACCGCCACATAACTGATAGTTGGTACATCACATTACTTACAGATAAGAGAAGAGGAGAGGAAAAAAAAGAAAGAGAAAACTATTGGGAGAGGACAGGTGCGACGTATAATCTACCACACTTTACTCTAGCTATGGTGTATACAGTCACGTAGCATAATGCAAATGTAAAGAGGCTAATCTTTAAATCTTTCAGTCGATTTGATGTAGCAGAAATGATAAAAAAATTTCGTAATTGACGCACTTGTTTTTGTTTTTGTCACTTGTGCCAAATAATAGGGTTTTGAGATTGAAGGCTGCAAGGGGAGTATTTCAGTTTGGAGTTTGTCCCTTTGTGTAGCATATTTACCACATTGGAAAAAGGAATTAAAATAATCTTCAGCAGAATATCTGCAGGGATATAATGGTGAAGCAAAAAACCCAATCTGGTACAAGTCGGAATTCAACTGGCTGAAACCCATTCTCATTCTGGCATAGATTATGCTAATCTTCCTTTCCCCAAAGTGCTTTTAAATTCGTCAATATTTTTAGAGTGTTTCGTTTGCTTTCAGAAGAAAATTCCATTCTCTAATGGTAGACGGGAATAAGTGCACGTTTCTCTTAGCAGGAAGAGAAGTAATAGTCTGTGTTGATCTGTTTCTGCCACTGGTTGGCTGAGGGACAAATTTACAAAGATAACTTTTGAGGACACCTACCAGTTTCCTTGACTAAGTAGCGATCGAGTTTGTATGCGTTGACCAGGGGAGATCAGATGAAAATATGAGTCCCAAATGTTTGTGCTGTTCTACACATTCGATATTCGTTTGTTGGAACCTTAAACTTGGGTAATCTGCAGGATTCCTTTTGGTGCTACTTAGTAGCGTTTTAGTTTTTGCAGGGTTGAAAGTGACTAGCCATTGATTTGCCCAATCTGACAGTGACGAAAGGTCTTGATTTAGAGTGTTTGCCCCTTCAGTTGGGTCATCCACTTTAATATATAAAGTAGTATCGTTCGCAAAGAGACGGATTTCAGCTGTAACCTATCATCTGATATCATTCACATAAATAAAAAAACATGAGTGGGTCTACAGAGCCCTGTGGGACACCTGCCTCGATGCCGCCCTAAGCGGACGCTATTCTATCATAACTCACCTCAGATTGCTTCTGTTGCTGTACACAGCCGTGCTCCCAGAATCCATTTTCCCATTTCATTTCGCACTTTCTCGATACTCTGCATATTCCCCTCATTTACCGCGAAAACATCTAAACCATATATTTATGGTATTGCTACTCTATCCCACATCACTTCAGCTGTGAATGCCATATTAACACTTTTTAATTCTGTAGCTTTTATCATCCTGTTTTACGATTCACCTTCTGCTTTATCTTTTCAATATGGTACCTGAAAATACCTTTAGCTGTTGCTTTTATCTTTACCCAAGAAATTCGAATTTCCTAAGACTCCATTTTCTACTGCCATAGGTAATATGTGGGTGCTTCTTCACACTTTTGTAGTCTAGATTGTAACACCCGACGGCGCCTCGTGTATTTCAGTACCCTAAATCCGGACAATAATAAATGAAAATAAAATGCAATTTACAAATGCAAACAGCATTGAATATATATATGCTGGTATAGACTATCTCAACATTTGCTATTGAATAATATGGACAATCTGGTCGTAACATTATGGCATCCAACCATTAAGGTTTTCGATGTATTATATCAAATTGTCTACTTTCATATAAGTAATTTTTACCTCAGCTGACTGACATGTCAGGTAAAAATTACTTATATGAAAGTAGACAATCAGCTGAGCTTATCTGACGGTCCTCCGTCCGTCGTCCACAACTTACATGTTCGATTTTTTATGAATGTTGTTGTTCTTTTTTTGCGGCAAATCTTAAAAAAAATCTTCTTCTCCAAAACCGCTAGCCCAATTGACATCCCCGGGGACACGTACTTCTGAATTTGTCCACCAGGTGGCGCTGCGATCAAAATAAATTATGATATTTTGTGTGCTTTTGCTTTTTTTGACTTTTTCTCCAGAACCGTCTCTCAGATTAAGCTGAAATTTGGTGGATATGTTTCTTGTGGAAAGGTCAAAGTTGTTCACTAGGTGGCACTGCCATAGATTTCTGATTTTTGACGATTTTTTCAATTCGGATACTTATCGGTCAATGCAGCTTTGCTATTGATTACTATGTAAGTCAATGGGCATTCTGATGCTAATTCACTTTTTCCACTTCTTCTCCAAAACCGTCATCCAGATTGACTTCAAACTTGGTGCCAATGTACCTTTGGTTGGTTTATACCGGGTTTGGTCAAATGGTCTTGCTCCATCGATTTTTGTATTTTTAATGATTTTTTTGTTCTTTTTTTGGACAAATCTTACAAAATCTTCTTCTCTACAACCGCTCACCCAATTGCTTTGATATTACATAGGAACACTCCAAGGGACTCCCAGTTCTTAATTTGTTCACCTGGTACTGTGCAATTTTTTCATTGTTTATATGAATTTTTGTGTGTTTTCTTTACTTGTCACATTTTCTCCAGAACCGTATCTCAGAGTAAGTTGAAACTTTGTCGATATGTTCCTTGTGAAAGGGTTAAGCAAAGATGTTCACTACGAGCACTGCTGTAGATATCTGATTTTAAACGATTTTTTTCAATTCGGGTAGTTATCGGTAAGTACACCTTTTTTATTGTTTACTATGCAAGTTAATGGGCATTCTAATGCATTCTAATGGTAATTCATATTTTGGAATTCACTGAAGAAACTATCCGTCAGATTTACTTCAAACTTGGTGGCAATGTACCTTGGGTAGGTCTCTACCACGTTTGGGCAAATGGTCTCGCTCCAGTGAGTTTTTGGATTTTTTATTATTTTGTTTGGAAAAATCTTTAAAAAAGTTTTAATAGGAAAGTTTAACATGGGATTTCTTGTAATGGTTACAACTAAGATCATTTTGTCTAGATCTGTGTCTAACTTGGTAGGGGTGTACCTTTTATAAGTGTCTACCTATTATGTGCAAATGGTCATGCTCCAGTGATGTTTGGACTTTGACCTCATTTCCGAGGTCACAGGACAACTGACACGAAACTTACTGTTCACTTGATAACTTGAGATCTGTCTAGAGCTGGGACCTTGATGTTGCAGATGTTAGTGTTTCTTTATGAAAGTCATGCTTAGACAGTACATGAGTGACCTTGACTTCGTTTCTGGGGTCACAGTGCAACATACATGAATTTTACTGTTCACTATACCTCGAGAACTACTTGAACTGGGACCTTGATGTTGCACATGCTAGTGTTTTTCTAAAAAGGTCAGACTGACTCAGTGCATGGGTGACTTTCATCCTATCCCAAGTTCACAGAGCTGCAAGTGTGGTGAATATCTAGGTCAGCTGAGCATAAGCTGTTCACACAGCCCTCTTGTTTTTAAAAAGTCGGCTATTAAAATGATCAACATTTTATCCAATAGCCCGACAATAATTTTGCGTTGTTTTGTGTTTGTCTATTCTTAATTATTTTTACATGTAATCAAAAATTCAAATATGTATCTCATCTGCCATTGTTCCTCATGCTATAAATTTGCCATCCTATGGTATTATAGCAAAGCCACCCTGTCTGCTTTTATTTTCAATAATGATATTTGAAACTAATCGGAGGCCGAGTGATTTTTTTGTGTGTTTCATGAAGGCAAAAATGTCGTTCTGGTCCCAAATCTGAACTTAACATTTCTGCACCTTAAAGTTGTGCATGTAAAATCTTTGATTCCCACCTGAACCATCTCTCTGGACAAAGAGATGTGTATTTCGGCAGAACAGCAATTCGTCACCGAAAAGTAATGCCACATGAAAAGCAATTCTCCCTAGATTGTCCTCAAACACCCACCTGCAAATCAATACTGGTGAAAGTGTTAATGGTTTTATGTAATTTGTAGTTAAATTTTCCATTGCAAATAATCAATATTGTATCGATCAGTCGCCTTAAAATGTCAAGAGAAGTAATGCAAAATAATGACATATTTGTGCTTGAGTGGGAGACTATTTAAGCGTATGTTATTCTGCAATGTTCATGTGATAATCAGTTCTTTGCATTCTTCTGTTTTTTGACCACGAACGACCGGGTATGTGTGACACAGGTCAGGCAGGGAGCCATTGGCTGGTGTGTCTTCCACTTCTTGGGCTGATAAGAAATTGTGTGCACATGCTTGCCCTTTGCACTTGCTTACCCTTTGTACATATGACCATGTAATCAGCCATCTGGTGGTAATAGCACTTCTTTCCCCCTAAGATTTTGTTTATCCTGCTGATCCTTCACTAACACGAACTTCATAATCTACATATAGCAAACTAAATACACCAATTTCAAAATGTGTAGTACCTATTTCTATAACCAGGATCACTCAGCGTGACTTTGCGTGATCTCGCAATAAGTATGACACATTTTGGATTGGCCGTCATTCTAGCTTGTGAAGTGAACGCAGAAATACAGGCAGGTACATAGGGTTTGAATTTTGTGCCTCCTAGGCAGTTTCATCTTTTCACACTGTATGTGCACAACTGCCAGATTCCAGGTCGGCTGCCATGCAGACATCGGGTAAACCAAAGACCAAAAACAAACAGACAAACAAACAAACCAAAAAAACAAAAAAACAAAAACAAAAAAATCCCTAAAACAAACAAAACAAAACAAAACACCCCCGACACACACACAAAACAAACAAACAAGCAAAAAACTAACGAAATACAAAAAGATGGAAGGTTTACATTGCATAGTTCCGCCACAAGAAGTATAGGTGTGACCTACCAAGCGAAAGGTATATGCGCGCGGTCATCTCGCGGGAGGCTTGTAAATTGATTCCGTTAGCTTGGTACTGAGCTTTTTATTTTGAAAATACGAAAATATCCAGTTTCAGGAAAAGTATTCGGCGTTAATAATCTATCTAAGATCTACTTATCCATATATCTCTTGGCCTTTTTTGCTCTCCTTTTAGCGAACTTAAACTGGGAGTTTGGATCTCTCTGTGCCATCTAGGTGGCTTTGCGATAATCCATCTATACTTAGCAGCTTTCCACGTGTCGATCTCCTTTATGAAATATAATGTGTCATTACCAACCAAGAGGTAAATAAACCTGCTCCAGTATCAAAAGATCAAGGCAAGGTCACTTACCCTCTGCATCAGTGTCGCTATCCAATGGACTTTCCTCTAAGTATGTTTGGATAAATTCAGCGAATGCTCCCTGACTGTCCAGAAGCTCATTATACGTGCCGGCTTCTGATATTCTGCCGTTTTTCATCACAAGAATCTTGTCCACTTTCGGCAGGTAGGTGACCCCGTGCGTTACCAATATACGTGTCTGAAAAAAAAAAGAATGGCTTGTAAAATGAGCGGGGATATAGGACGACCCGTGGTTCTCTTTAGTGATTATGTCTGGCACAAAATGGTGTCATTTCGACACAATTCCGTGTTTTTACCCTTTCAGATACGCATGTATACGTTCTGTACTTAAACATCCCTGGTCAGATCACCAAACATTCATGTACCATATACAACGAACGTACCGATGACTCAAAATGCTGATGCCACAAAATAACAACTTTCTATTTTTTGTTTGTCTTAGACCAAGCGGGTCAAGATTATTCTTGAAGCGTTCAAATTGTTTGCGCGCGCGTGGGTTGTGTAGCTATTTTCGAATAGTGGTCACATGAAAGCTTGAAAAATAAAACGGCTCAAACATTTAAACCCCTGCCCTCTTAAACCGACCAAAACCGCCTGGTGCTTTATTGTCTTTCACCAATTTCAACACTAAGGGAAACAAAATGTTTACAAGGTCTTTAAGATATGTGGGTGGTGTAAATCTGTATTTGGAAGGATCCCTTACACTGATGTAAAAGGCATGATACACAAAGAGACATATCTGTGGGCTTTGATGATTATAAGATATACATGCACCTTCTTTTTCAAGACACCCGTCGGTCCAATAACCTGCTCAAAGATGTGCTTTCCAACATGTGCGTCCACAGCGCTGAGTGGGTCGTCCAACAGGTAGATATCTTCGTTCTGGTAGACAGCACGCGCCAGACTTATGCGCTGTTTTTGGCCACCGCTTAGATTAATGCCCTTTATTATATAAATACAAAAAAATGTTAAGCGAATTGCATTCCATCTGTTAAGCAACGTCTTGCAACTGCTCGGCTCTTAATTAGATATAAGGTAATGGCACAAACACATCGTAATTGAGTAATTTGTTTTTAACAGCAACACAACAGAGTTGGTTGCAGCACATTAAACAGGAAATACGTCTCCATACGACTGAATGTGTCGGCAGCTATAATATATAAACTGTAGAACAAATAATTGAAGTAAATTGATAACATTACATTATGGAAGGCTTATCTTATTATATTTCCATTTACTAAAGTTATCATGAGCCTCTGTGGCCCAACACAATTCAGTTCGCCGTCTTTTATAAATACACAAGTGTTGCATTCCACTCCTATGTCAATTCCTACGGTTATACAAATTTCTAGCTTCATTTGCCAAAATAAAAAAACGAATTGGAGAACTTATCTGAGCTTGAACTTCATATGCAACGCTTCTGTAAGAAACCAACCGAAGTTGTCGACCACTGCTGATTTAAACTACGTGAAAACCTTTTGCATTAATGGAAACATTTTAAGACATTTGTTAACATAAAGGGAAATTAGAGTTCAACAAAGAATGAAGCGACGTTGCATTTTCTTCAGCATGAATTGGATTTTACAGCTTTCACATTAGCACACCTTTTCTCCTATTTCTGTCTGGTCACCGCCAGGGAGAACTGACAAATCTGGTCTCATTGCGCATGCGTCAATGATCTTGTTGTACTGACTCAGATGTAATGATTTACCAAAAGTAATGTTCTGCTGGAGTGTCGCATTCTGGATCCACGCCTGTTGAGGCACATAGGCAATGTTTCCCTGAAACGAAACAATGAAAATGTGCTCGTTGTAGCTTCTGATGCTGTTTTCTGTTTTACTGATTCTGACGAGCAGAGAGCCCCTTGACGGGCAACTACAGTATTCATTCTGAAGCGATACAACGGGGACTTTTATGTGATCATATCAACATACCCTACCCGTCAAAAACGTCAAAGCATTTGCGCAAAGCATTGCAGAAATACCCAAGAGTGGTATTAACAATCACAAGAATGTATTTTTTTGTGTAGAACGCTGAAACATAATTCACTTATATCGCCACAGTGAATGTCACGGTCGATGAAGAAAAGAGTACAGATACTGCTCTGAGTAATATTTAATATGTTTGATATATTATTATAGCGGCACAAGGAAGTATTAATATGTCTCCAAATGTTGATATATTTCACATGTTTAGGAAATACAGCTTCTTTATGTATGTACAATACCAGGAAGCTCTTGAAATGGTCACCATTTTTTAAAATGTTTTGAACAAAAACAATAAATACAAGGATGCAAAGTTAACATTAAATGCTAAAATGCCACCAAACAATGCGTATATCTTCAGCTACCGAACCTACAATCAGTTAACAAGAGCAATTGTGAACTCCCACGTTCACTGATATGCTCCCCCGAACTCCCGCTGTCGCACCTCTGGAACCGGCCACTTCATCTGGCCTTAGTATGTCCTGATGTGTAAGATTGGAGGACAGACCGTCTTGGAATTTGAAGGGTACCATGCAACGATAATGGCTGGTGGGCACACTTAGATACATCATGTGATGCGTGCTGTGCAGGCTGGTCAGTAAATACGTCATCAATCAGTGACTTAAGAATAATCATATGGGCATGGTGCCTTTTTTTCCAATCGTTTTTGGAAATATAATATGTTTTAACCACAGTGACGTTAAATTTGATTAGCTCATCTTCGGTCTTGTGAAATAAATTTATTTTTATAAAAATCGGATCAGCATTTAAGTTATGCGGTAAAATATGTTTTCCTACAAATTGGTCACAACTGATGAACGTGAAGGGCCACCTCGCCTTTGAATATCTGGGTTTACAAATGTGTTGTTCTGCAGATTACATGACCTTATAAAACTCAATTTGATTGAAATGGGATGGAAACTTACGGACTTATGAGGTCGAACGATAAGTGGGTCACGACCCAAGAAAGGTCGGCCTTGCAAGGTGGCCGTGGATGAGCAAGAAGTCACGAAACCGAGCATTGGCAAATGTTGATGCCTACTCAACACCAAATAGGTTACAGAAATTGATTTATATCTGGCGGTGACGAAGAAAGCTGGTTAATCCAGCTTAGCCTCGCTGGGTTATTTTATAATATATGTGAAGCTATGTTGTAGTGTCGTGATAAAAAGTTATGCACGAAAGGTAAGATTAGGCCTATGGCAGGACGACAGGCAAGAAGTTTCCGCCAGGATGGTCATTCACATTTGGACTGTCTATATTTACTTTCATGCGGCACCTTAATCAAACATTTATCTAAACTCCCTGGAAGTGAATTTGTGAACCCGAACTCTTGTCCGGACATACCGTTAGAATAATATTGCAAATAAAGACAAATCATAGAACATTGATCTTTCAGCACACAATCATTAAATCAGCAGAGTATTCATTCCACAAGTTTCACCTTTATGGTCACTTTGCCTTGTAGCTTATAAAGTTCTCCCAGCAGGGACGAGACGAGGGAAGACTTGCCAGCACCGACCTGCCCAACCACTGCTATCAACGACCCTTCGTCCACCGAGAAGTTAATGCTGCAATTTATACACATAGAAAAACTTTAATATTGCGCATTAAAGAAACACGCCTCCTACGTGACGCTTACAAAATGTTGCATTCTTTGAAAATACGCCAACTACAGGGGCATGAAAAATGGCCTACCCCAGATGATTAAACCTTGATAAAGAGGTGTGTATTTTGGTGTGACAACCATGATTATCGTGATCAGAGCGAAATAGAATGGAATTTCAAAGGCAGCTGAGTGCGTGCAAACAGTATGTAGGCCTCGTGGAAGCATCTGTGAACAGAAACTGTATAACTTTATATTAGTAGCAAACAAAATTAAAGCATGCAGAAATATGTCAAGTTCTTGCACTTTTTTTGTCTCAGTGGTTCCTCCTTGTCCCATCTAAAGACTAAGTTCATTGAGATTTGACACCTTGAGTTAGACACACATGATATATTGACACAACACATACTCTTTCAGCATTGGCGCTTCTTCCTTGCCCCAGCTGAAGACCCCATCTTCTACTTTAACGGCTTTGTCTACAATGAAGCATATATAATTATGCAATAATTTTATTACGTCAAACTTTGTTTCAAACCAGAACCTGTGAAACACGAAGATTTAAAACTTAGTATGATCTTTTGAACCATATAGATATGCTTACTGGTAAAAACACTCTAGTATAATAGGAGAAATTCACTGGTCATGCGAACCTGCTCTTGCAAATTATATCGCTAGGCAACAGATCTATGCCTCCACTATGATGAGGGCATTCGAAGTAATGTAGTTACTGAAAGACTGAAAGTTAAACCTTTCTGCTAAACAAATGAACAATTTTTAATATCTTAAGCAACTTTTTATTTTATGTTTTGCTCCACGTGCAGGGCATTTTTTAGGCATATGCTTTCTCAGATTCCTAATTTTTTATTACAAAAATTCCTTTTCCCCTGCCAAAAAAACATGGATGTACGCACCTTCCTGTCAAGTTCTTTTTTGCCGGATATGGGGCAGCACACGACCCCAGTGACTTATGAGTACCTTCTATTGACTTATGATTATATTTCAATGTACTTATTCCATTGGTGTTCTATGACACTGATTTTATAGCGTCCTATACATCTTTTTGTATCATATTATTCAGGTGTACCAACCTGCCATATGCACGAACTGAACTGCATCTGGATCTATTTCTTCCTCCAGAAGCAATTTGGATATTCGCTTTGTGGAGACCATTGCCTGCAAGAGCACGACTTTACGGCATTATAGGAGCTTTGAATCCTGCGAGTATTGTGGATGTGCTATTTATAATTGATACTGGGTATTAGGACTTTGAACAGAGTAAGCAAAAGCACGGAAATACCATAATACTCGAAAATTTTATGAATAATATTTTTATCTACCGAGCCATGTTAGTGTTGTCTTACTGCATCCACAGGGACTCCTATTACTTTTCTGTTTTATGCATTTTCCAACAACTTTTAAAGAGTCTCGATTCTTGTGTTTATACCTGTATTTTTTTGCCATATTACGTATTGTTAATTGTCAAACATATTTTTTTTACAGGGAAATTCAACAGGATATAATCTAAATTAAATACGGAAAATATCCCCCATTCCATTCTCTTTCACGATTCGCCAAACGGTTCAAAGCCTCTTCACATATTTGGCCTCTTCACGTATTTGAGCTCTAAATGGTAAGATATTTTGATCTAGATGTGGCTAAAGGTTAACTGTATTTGGTACGGTACCGAGAATGAATGTATATCAGTTTCTTTGGCGAAGGTTTAAAGAACCGGCATATTTGTTCCCGGACATTGGTTGATGAGGCTGAAGGTACAAATAGACCAATGGCTTTATGATGGCATTTTAGTCAAAGAGTGTGTTTTCTTATTCTAGTTAGCATGGTCTGTTAGCAAAACGTGAAATGCCAGTGGAAAGCCTTTGATTTTGCTGGGTATCAAATGTTCTCTCTATTGTAAAAGAGACGACAAAATGTTGGAACTGTAACACTACCGGCATGGTCTCTGGGTAATAAAGACAAGACGTAATGAAACAGGCTGTCTGACCCTGCATAGAAGAGCAACGTAGGACTGCATGGGATTTTGATCATTCATACAAAACATTGCGCCCAGTGCTCCAAGACCTTTTATTTTTTATTTTTGCAAGGATTGTCAAGTACAGGGAATGGTGAGATTCACATCGTGAAAAAGTAAATTCAGGGACGAAGTGGCAGTCCGTTTACCTGAATACCGCCATGTACCAGCAGTTTAGAGCAGTCTCGTCTTTGGTACATTCACCTTGGCCCAGCCTACTTTTGCGCACACCACTTGTTGCACAACCTGCCCGATAAGTTGTTTAAATGAAGAGGCGGCGGCAGAGACATTTGGGACGGCCCATGCAAACCCCCCATGAAATAATGTTAGTGCACGAGTAAGCCTATACCTATTGTTATGAGTCCTATATGTACTTTTGTTTCTCGATTCATGCCTTCTCCCCCCGAAGCCCGTCAAAACAGTGACTCAAGCGTCACGTGTTCATGTGTACATGTACAGTTTCTATTTCAACTGTAGGGCCTAAGATCTCCTAAGTTCCTTAAGTACGGCCAGCTCTGTGAAGGTTTATTGTTAGTTCCGCTGAATTGTCAGTCAGCTGAACGTAAGGAATGGATCTCTGTTTACTGTTCCTCATCAGATCACGCACAGATTTTGCCGCGAAAATTTAACCATTGCTTTGAGACTTGAAAATCCTAAATTTGCCGAGAATTGTCGATAGTGTTTTTTCCCTGAATTTTCAAAACGTCAATTTCACTAATCAAGATTTAGAAGTGATAAAGTTATCCACAAGACATGAAACAGACGACTGAAACAACATTTCTCGTCCATACTGCGTCGCTAGATCGATAGTGAAAGCAAGTGATAAAAACCTGTTACCTGCGCAAAGAAGGCCACAAACAATGGCAGGGTAGCTACTGGGAAGTTTAAAAGATTGATCAACGATATAGTGACAAAGGCCTTCTGTGGATCCAGAACATTTGACGGCGACGACACAACAAAAACAGCAAACGTTGCGAGAGATACCTACAAGGTGCAATACATAAAGCATGTCACTGGAATTAAAAACACATTATCGTGATAGATGCAATTAGTCATTTTCGAGGTATCTTGGTGTGTTTTCCTTGTTTCTTATATTTGCCATTCTATTCTCCTATTTATTGTCTTTTACTGTACCCCACCACTTGCACAGGCCTAGTACAAAATAAAAGATTTGCATAAATACCGTGCAATGCATAGATCACCGTCGAAGCCCGCGATATTTTTTGAAATGTGGGCAGTGGATCATTCATGTCTCAATAACTTTTTCAGTCCTGAATGTTTAACGTGTACATTAATCCCTAAGAGCCTTGTGATATGAGTAGTATACACACCAGTGTTATCATTTATCATATTAATCAATATTATATGGACATCCAATGTCTGAGCTTGTTTGGTCACTTTCGGTACAACGCTAGAGAGGACGACAAAACACTACCCAGGGTAGAAAGCAAGTAACCTGCGTAGTGGGAGAAGATCCAGTAAACTTCATTCAAATATTTTACACAACCAACGCTTCAATACGCAAAGCAGATAATAATTTTATTTGTAGGCCGAAAGGAAGTGAAATATCAACTTACAAGATAAGGAGTGCAATACAGAAGCATGTTATTAACAGCTTGGAGATAAGCGGAGATCTTGACGTAATTCAGTTCTATCCCACGACAGTCTCTGATTTTCTCCAGGAAGCTCTTCTCCCATGCGTACAACTTAAGAACCTATTTGCACAGTGTGGCACAGAAACACGTTACTGTTGTAAAGTGAAAATATTGTTTTGTCAAATACATGTATACAGACCAGACAGCGACTCTGGGGCTGGTATCACCTAGACAAGGTTTTGAAACTTTTTGTAGGATCATTGAATAATATTCAACATAAATGAATGAATTAATAAAAAAAAGGTCCAAGACCGTACCCAGACAGGTATAAACACATGACCCTGCTTTAACTCTTTCAGTGCTGCATTTTGGACTAAGTCAACAGCTTTCCTGGCCGCGCTTTGGGCACAATGTGCCCAAAGCGCGCCTAGGAATGTAATGTCGATGGTGGAGCTTGTCTTTTAGAGCACGTGAAATGTCAGGTCACCTACAATCACTCACAATATTTCGATAATCTGTCTGTTTATCGACTAAGATACACTAGCTATATTGTTGTGACTCTCATCATGAGCATTAAATGTTACAAGACACTTTCCATTATCAATGCAGAATGCTAAGAGCACGCCTCCCTACATAGACAAATTTCGCTTTGTTTGCCTTCAAATTGCTTCCCGTAAAATTGATAAACAGCTTTTTGGATTGCCTATATTATCAATATAGATTGAGCACCCAAGGATAATGGAACATATATATTGCATATAAGGCACAAGTGCTATCTGACTTGTACTCTCTCAAATACACAGAGGAATCTCAATATCTATTTCCAAACAGCTTACCTTAATTCCAGCCAAAATCTCATTCAGAAGTTTAACCCGAACATCTTTTTCTTGCATTTGGCTTCTCTGCAATCACACGGTGCATACGATTGTTAAATTCGTTATCCTTTTTCTTGCTGAAACTGATCAGATGTAACTGCATTGAGGTGTATGACGCTAATGGCTTCCATTCTAGTCCAGCGATTCTGGTTAGCAGAGGACATTGTGATTGATGAGATTGTGTGTAATCTCAGAAAGTACGCATATATAAAATTAGTTATGTGCATCTGTGAGTGGATCAATCGATCAACCAGTCAGCCAGTCCATCAATGACTGCAATACAAATACAAAGCTGGCCAAATAAGAATATCAGCGTCCATATAATTTTTAATTTTTGACAAAAGACCTTTGCGGCAAATTCAAGTCTCTCAATAGGCAAGTGTGGCAAATTGCTTTTCCGTCGCGTTTTGTCCTTTTCTTTTTCTTTTTTTCCCTTTTTCCCTTTTTTGTGTAGACCCTAAGTGAACATGAGAACATGACATATCTGAATGTGACAACATAATCTCGATTTCCCCAGGATGATGATTATAATGTTAACCTCAACAAGAAAGAAACGAAACGTACAAAAACATGTTTATAAACTGACTTGTAGGCCTACAGATCTGGCATTTCTACGCTTCAGAATGTATCCTACCTGAAGGATACTTAGTTTCCGCCCAAAATACACTCCATTGACGGGTAGAACAAGCAGCATCACAGCCAGACCAGCAAAGCAGGACGGCCCGACTTGCTGCCACATGAAAACCATGCAGAGTATCACATATAACGGAGTCGTCCATGCCGATTGAAAGAAGAAAGCACTATCCTAAAACAAGAAAACTCAGTCTTTTTATTTGCATTGTACATATGCTGTAGAAGAAAGTTAAGCCCCCCAAGGAGGGCATACTTAGCATATTACGGAAGACCAGATTAAAATCTATCTCTCTATCTATCTTTCTATCTATCTATCTATCTATCTATCTATCTATCTATCTATCTATCTATCTATCTATCTATCTATCTATCTATCTATCTATCTGTCTGTCTGTCTGTCTGTCTGTCTGTCTGTCTGTGTCTGTCTGTCTGTCTGTCTGTTTTAATTATATCTGTTTTACCTGGGACGCAACGCGGGTATACGCTGATGCCCTCGTTGTAAAGGGGTAGTTTTATCCAATAAAACTCTATTGTATTATGAGTCAGAAAATCTTAACAAATGAGACATTATAGTTCATCCTTTAAGTAATATTCCGGAAATTTGTGCATTAACGGGTGATGTATATAATAGTGTATCATAATATGATGATGTAGAATGCTTATATTCATTTGCAACTACCGCCAATATTTCTTCAGCAAAACGATTTTGCCAGCAATTAACGACATGGTTCTCTATTTCTAGGTCTATATGACCGCAGGGATGCTCTACGACAATAACACCCAAACAAATACAAAGTGGGCGATAGCTCTGTTGTTCCACAAAGATATAAGGGAAGCAATCAAAAGTTCGGTGTTCACACACACACAAAAAAACTAATTACAATTATTTTTGTTTTGACCCAAACCCCTCATCTCCATCCCCACCCCCACAACAGATATTCAGGTGACTTTTCATTGAAACATCGGCATCCCCGCATATGCCTTTTCTCTAATAATAATATATAACTCGCATATCCATGTATGAATAGGACATTCGCATTAATAATTATTACATACAAAAATTAACAATTAAATCGAATGTTTGTTTATCCTTTATTTTCAGTTATAAGTATAAGTAGCTCAACGCGCAAATAAAATATTCCGTATGCAAGTTTGATGTTTTTTGTTTATATGAATTTGGTGCGATAGAAAACTAAACGGGCTTTCTACCCCCTCTCTTTTAACTGAAACAGATCTAGTTCCTTATTGCACATCGATGTCTCAATGGCTTCTGTGAGAGCTTTTTTCTTTACGTGATTGTTCTTAACAAAATCGCTCGATCACCTGAGCACATACAATGGAACAATATATCTCCGTTTAAATGTACCTGAATGTTTTCGCGTGAAGAGTTGTCATATATCGCAAACAATTCAAGGCCAAACTGATATATTTTGTCATATGGATAAAAGGGTCCTCTTTTTTGACTTTCTGCTTATGTACAGACCTGCAATTTCTGTGCATCTACTGACATGAGATTTGTTATTTCCCCCACTGTTATGTTTCTCCTGGCAGCACTGGAAAGCCTCAAAATCTACAACATACGGTCAGCAGATAGAAGTTCCAACAATCAATTGGGAATATTGTGCTTCAAAGACCTGCTTTACACGACAGGACGCCACTACTTCCTCGTTGGAAAATAAAAGATATTCAAGAGCATTATAATAGAATTATCACAATACTGTGTAGTTTATACACTGACTTTAAAATATTCCCTACAGGATGTTCAAAAGTCAATGGAAGCTTAACCAGTGAAGACTACACAATACCACTGAGCATCACCGGATAGTATAATGATGCTGTGTTTGCATGTGAACAATAAAATATTTCATATTGTAGTCTATGGATAATTTCATAAGGGTGGTTAAGTTGAATCACGTGGCGTCTCGGTGGCTATTAGGTGCGGCAGGAGGTTTCATGTGATCCTTATTACCAGTGGTATCTTTAGTGGTATTCAAGTACACCAGTTAGTGTTGCTTTAATCTTAATAAAATGTGTAGACTTGCACGAAAAGTATGGATCAAGAGAAATTGTTTTGTGGGCTTACTATACTTACTTTTCTGTAAACTGAGGTCGTGACGGCCATGCGAAATCGCTGTCCTGTCACAGTGCTCACTTTGAAATAAAAATGGGTCGTAATTGCTCTCACGATGTTGTTCACCAGAAGCAGTACCGCAAACATGTATCCTTTCCACATGTATGTTTCATCTGGATTTTCAACAAAACTGATTAAAAGTCTGAAACAACGAAAAAAAATCAACGTTTCAAAAATATCCCAACCACCTTGGATAGGTCAGCTATTCGCATTATACTCTTCTATTGATAACAAACATTATCTTCTAGTCATATTGCAGGGAACATAAAGAGCATAATACACAAGCAAATGTACATTTTCAACATGAATGTTAAGCATATCTGCCCTATTGCTGCTGCTACTACTACTACTACTACTACTACTACTACTACTACTACTACTACTACTACTCCTACTCTGACGGCGGTGACGAAAATGGCAAAGATGATTACTTGTACTTCTTGGTCGCGTTTTTGCGAATAGAGCAATGACATTCTAAATGACACAAGCTTTGACGATACCAAAAGAGTGTTTCAACAACTGAATGAAGAGGTTTATAATAGCATGAATGATATCCAGTGTGCCAAATTTTACAACAGTTGGAATTACTGAAGAGAAGGCCAAAACGCACGCAAAGGAAAATTCAAATCCAAGAACATGAAGGCTAAAAGAGATAACTATGCCAAAAGTATGGAAATTGTTCCATGGATTGAATGATACAAGGATCTAGAATATCATCAGGTACATTATGGAATTGTTGATAAATGAAGATGCGATTGGCAAGCTGTCACGAAGTATGGTTTATAAATGAGTAAACCATTCAACGACATGATCCAAGATCATGGAAACGGATGAGCAAACACCTCAGAAAATGAGACAAAAACTCTAAATGTGTGGTAATAGAGCGGTTGGAACATGAGATGCCAAAGTGCATGTAGCTGAACTCGGTATCTTGCTTAGTCTATTTTAAGTAATCCCAACGACCTGTCACAAGCTGAAAGATGATGCCATAGGTCATCAAACTGAAGACCAATTGGTCTCAATGGTGAAATTTTTAGAGAACATGGTCTCAAAAACCCTTCTCCTTGTGTGGCTATTACATCGTGGACAAAAATCCAGACTGGACTAAAAGGCCGAAGAACCCAAACCAGTCATTGTTGAAAGCATGAAGAGAACCAAATCAGGTATGAATGCAACACTAAAAGAGCCGGGCTTAGAACATCAGCAGCCATGACCGAAAACCACAGAAACAATGAATGGAGAGATATGGCAAGTCAAAATGTATACTGTATACTAAAACTCAAGAGAAAACTACCTTTTCTGGTCTTATTTTCAGTAACTGCCACACGACAGATTGTCACAGTTTGTGTAAGGAGGACACCAATATCTCCACCGATGTGTCCTAAAATTTTTATTTAAGTGATATTCATATATTCATGTAATCCCTTATCCATTTTAGTCATTATAGGTGAGGTGTTATTACAGGTGACGTGTCACAAGGTTTTCATCCATGAAAAAGAAAGTATATTTACATTGTCACGAAAGGAGAGTATATGGTGCACAGTTTTTGATATGTCCAGACTAAAACAAAACATATTTGTATCCTTTGTTAGCAGAATTGTTAATGCAAAGGTGTGTTTTTCACGCTTTTGCCTTCATATATGTAAGTGTGAATAAATATGTGTTGGTGTATGCATGTTTATATGTGTACTTATTTCTGTTGAGGTACATACGTACATATATTTATATGAAGCAGTCATATTGGTTTTTGCTGCAGGTTCTGTTTTAATTTCCAAACCAAAGAGGACCTAACAGGAGAAGCAGATGTACAGTATCACACAGGCAATTTTATTAGTTTTTGGGCACAGTAAAGCAAGTAAGTACATACAAACATAAATATATTTATTTATGAATTGAGTAGAATGAAAAGTGACGGTTTTAGAGTTGGTAATTAAAGGTTGCACAACAAGGTTGATTCTCATCCTTTTAAATGTTTTAATAATATACTAAATCTTATTTGTCTCTTTTATACAAGTAAGTGGTCCAAGAAAGGATCATTAGAATGCATATTTTCCTCAGCCCCGTGGTGGTTCACTAAGTTTCTGCAAGTGTCCGAGTGTCATTCTCGAGTATTACATATGACGACAGTGTACATGTATTCATATTGTTTCTGGTGGTACCTGCAAGCAGTGGTTGGCGATGTCTGAACATATGCATTAGTTACTAAACGTTACCTCTCGACCACCATTGCCAAAACCTCTGTGTCTGGGCATGGTGCCCAAGAAATCAAGTTGAGTTTCACTCACTTGATCTTGATAACCTGACGGTCACGTACCGCCCTTTCTCAGCTCTGGTGACTGATGGTGGCTAATGGTGTGCATTGCTCCCCATCTCTCCCTTCCTCTTTTGGGCACCATTTCTGGCTTGCTTTGTGAGTTGAAGGTCCATGAGCTTTTGTGCACACTCACTGGAATTGTGCTTTACACACACCCTATTCTGCAAAAAATCTTTTTTCAGTGGTCTGGAAATCCACGGAGACCAAGATAGCTCAGTTCTGTGATTGGATAACACTGAAATAGTAAGTGCAAAGTTGGTCGTTTGACTTGTGTTTAGATTTTCAAGATGGCATCCCAGCAAACAGAATGCAGAGAGAGGGAAAGCAGTGCACAGGCAGTCCATGGGTGTTGATCCAGTGAGCACTTTGTCTGCATCCTTGTCCTTATTAGATCACAGGCAAAAGTTGGACTCAAGGAACCACTACAAGGCCGCTTGAGATGACCATCCTCACTACTGTGGTTGACACCTACAGTTGGGTCAAGTTTGCTGTCATGAGTGAGCTTGCAGATACTGCAAGGATTTGGGAGAAGACAAATGGTTGCTCTGTGAGCATGGGATGGAGAAAGTCTAACCATGCAAGGCATAGGTGCAGGTAGATAGAACTACCAATTGCCGAGCCGAGATGACCGACTCCATTGAGTCTCGACCACAGAGCCCCCACCACAGGAAAAGCGAATACTTACTTTGGTTTCTCCGCAGTCTCCCCTGGCTGATGGGAAAGAATGTAGACTTGCTTTGGTTTGTCTAAAGTCCCAGATGACACATATCTCTACTCCTGATACCGCTTGCGAGAAGGTGAAGAGATGTCAGAGTCACAAGTCGAGTAGCAAGAGATCACCACATGGGGATCTTGCACAAAAGACTGTGTGTGCCCCCAAACAACTGCCACATCTGTTTTTGGCACTAGTCCAAAGCATGAACAACCTTTCACTCTCCTGGATGACCTTAAGCACTCAATACAGATCATGAAGGCTGTGTGAGACTGGTTAGACCAGGCGACACTTCTCATGACTAAAGGTCGCAGGCTGTTAATCACCAGGTGTGGACCACTTAAATGCTGGGGGCAAACCTTTTGTTTGTTACGAAAGGATGCCTGCCTCCCAGGTCAGAACCTGCCTGACCCAATCTTTCATACAGTCTGGATGGGGCACTTCTTCTCTAAAACTCTGCTTGGAGAAGAGATGGTAGAAGTGGTCTTCCAGGCACAGGACCTTTAGGCCTGCCCAGCCAACCAAGCATGCTCCAAGGGGTTGACCTGCTCTGCTTGGTTGTTGTCATCCTTGGCCGCTTTGGTCCTGAAGTGTCATACTTTCCAGACTGCATGTACCCATCCCTGCACTCATGCTCCCTCTGGGACACGATGACCTGGGAAGGGAGGACAGCAATCTGGGAAGGGCAAGCCTTCTGGTAGAGGGAAGAAGTCGGAAAAGCCTTGGCATTTCTGACTCATATCCTGGAAGAGGTCTCAGGATTGCCAACCGCCACCTTGCTAGACTGTACCCAGCCCGGTCCGTGGCTGCCTCACTGCATAGCGTGCACAATGGGAGTCTATCAAGGACAATTCTTTTATCCTCAACATCCTGAGACATGGCTGCATGCTGCCCTTTCTGAAGAAACAGCCCTCCCTTAAGCCAAGAACCTTGGTGGTTCGCTCGACCCATCTCGGAACCCAAAGTAACAGCATTGAAGGAGGCAGTTCAGATGCTTTGGAGCAAGTACACCATAAAGTGGGCAGAGGATCAAGGTTCTCTCATCTTCAACAATCTACTCTTCCTGGTCCCCATGAAGGATGGCAACTGGTCATAGACCTGCCAAGGCACAACACCTACCTAGAAGTGGCGTCTTTTGGGATGGAGACACTCCAGTCGATGGATTAGACATGTCCCTGGATCTCAAGGATACATTCTTCCATGTGCCAATCATGAAGACTTCACAAAAAATATCTGCAGTTTATATTTGTGAGCCAAATATACCAGTTCTGGCCACTTCTGTGGGGTCTCATCATGGCACCGCTTGTGTTTACCAGGTTCCTGCAGACAGTTGCTACTTACCTTCACTGCTCAGCCATTCACATTCACATGTACCTGGACAATTGGCTAATATGAGTGCTTTGGTGCCTAGATTCACAGTATCATACACAGACCATTATGGAATTCTACGGACACTTGGGGCTGATAGTGAACCTACCCAAGTCCAGTCTTCGGCCAGAGGAGATTTTGGTCTTCCTCAGCATCCAGTCCGACCTGGCAACCTACATCTGGCGTACTTTGGAGGGCAGGTGGGACAGACTTCAGTCAATGATCAGGCCCTTTCTGACTGGCAAGGTCCACTCAGCACAACAATGGCTCACCCTGTTGGCTCCCTGCCCTCGTTGTACTCCCAGGTCCCACTCAGTTGTCTCCACCATCGCCTGTTGCAGCACGCTCTGCCGGGCAGATGGACAAAAGACCGGGGCTATCAGGCACTGATGCTGATCTTCAACAAGGGTCAAACAAATCACCAGATGGTGCTATGACCACAAAGTACCCATGCACATGGGGCATCTCCCGGGACATGAATGTCTTGGCCTACCAACTCTCAAGAAGAGGTCAGGTAGGGACAGAGTAGTCTTTCCACCCCAGGGTCCTTCAGGCCATGAGGGCAAGATGGGGAACTCCACACGTGGATCTATTCGTGACTTGCAAAAATGCAAAACTATCGGTTTACGTGTCCCCTGTCCCAAACCCCCAAGCCCTAGTGTTGGATACTCTAGCCATGAACTGGAGCAACCTGTGGGCATATGTCTTTGTGCTTTCCCAGATCCTTCCCATGGTACTTCGCACAGTTCAGTCCCACAATTGCTATCCGATCTTGGTCACCCAACGGCAGCCCTTGAGAGGTTGCTAGGTAGACCAACTGGAGTTAAAAGTTGAGCCTCCACTATGATTACCAAGCTTCTAGTGAGGCCATGGATGATCATGTTCCATTGGTACAATCAGGTGCTCAACCACCATGCTCGGCAGTTATCTGACTGTACATCCATGGCAGAGGCTTCTTGGAATTGGTTTCAGATAGCATTGCCAAAGGATGGCTTCGATCTTCTCTAATTGTTTACGGACTGGTGCACCAGCAAGAGGATTCACTCCTGGCCTCTGCAAATTGCGGACATCACCAACTTCCTGTTATATCAGTGCGAAATCTTAGGGAAGAGCTTAAGAACAGTGGAGGGGTTCCAAACAGCCATCTCTTCAACACTTGCCAACATCCTAGATGTGTGCATCAGGAGCAATCCTTATCTGTCAGTCCTCATCTCACCCTTCTACACCGACACGCCAGTGATGCGACAGGTCCTGCCCAGGTGGGGCCTACCGCTGGTTTTAGTCATGCTGAAGAAGTGGCCATTTGAGTGCCTAGAGGACCCTAAGCAGGTTTCCCTCAAGTACTGGATGTGGAAAACTTGTTTTCTATCAACACTCACTTTGAGGGCTAGGAGAAGAGAGATCCACACTCTGGCTTATGACCATCTCCAATGGTCACCTGACCACTCCCAGGTGACCCAGAGGCCTCACTTGGGCTTCCTTGCAAGGAACCAAGTGGTTTTAGAACCGTCTTTGGCCTTTAAGGGTTTTCCTCTTTGTGTGATGGATGCTGCTCTTCCTGTCAAGCAGAGAGCCCTGTGCCTAGTGAGAGCTCTTCACTTGTACCTTTCCTGCACTAAGAGACTCAGAGGATGGAGGTCCACCCTCCCTCTACCACTGAGTAACCCGTAAAAAGTTTGCAGAAACATGATTTCATGGTGGATTAAGCAGACAATCCTTAAGGCCTATGAGACCTTGTTAGAAAGGCCTGGCACCTTGCAGCTTGTCTCAGTCAGAGCTCATGGGCCTTTTAGAGCTTTGTGCCTAGTTGGCCTAATCTCAAACAGTATCAGGCAGTTGTTTCCTGTAGCCCTGGCCTGTTGCTGGCCTGACACATGAACCCGCTGCCCACAGAACCCTATACCCCCTCCCCTGCTGCCCGCCAGTTTCCGGACTAGGACTTTCAAGATCTCCAGACCCGGTTGAGCTGAAAAAGATAACGTCCACCCATGAGGCAGACAGTTGTCATGTTGGGAGGCAAGCACGCTGGTCAATAAGGAGAGTTACCCCCAAGCTGCCGATCCCAGTGGTCAATTGAGGTCAGTGTACCAGTGACATTACACCAACTGCCAACACATTCTTATATCGGCAATGGTGCTCAAGAGGTAATGTTACTTAACTAATACAGAATGTTTGGAGTAATATCAGTATTAATAAGTACGCTTACCTCTCGACCACCAAAGAAGCCCACCCGACCAACCCTGCTTCTTTTTACATTCAATAACAACTAACTAATCTCCAAAAGAAAAAAAGGATAAGACGGGGAGCATGCGCACCAGGAGTAACCATCAGTTCTACAAGAACCGAGAGATGGTGCTATGGGACTGTCAGGTTTTCAGGATCAAGTCAGTCAAACTAAACTCAATTTCTTGGGCATCATGCCCAGACAGAGAGGTCTTGGCAATGGTGGTCAAGGGGTAAGTGTACTTAGTAATAGTGAGATTACTCTGGAATACTAGGCAGTGTGTACATTTTAACGATAACAGGTATATTTTTCATATATATCGGTTTGAACTGCCTTAAGACCCCCTCGGTCAGGTGATTAAGCCTGGTGACTTTGAAAATAGGTCAAGGTTGCCGATTGTCAAACTCAAAGCTTCTAATAAAATGCTTCTAAAGTACAAGTTTCCTGATAGTAACTCAATTTGTTCCAAAGTTATTGCGTTAACAAGGGTAAAACCAGAATTACTTCTGGTAACATTGAAGATAGGTCAAGGTCGCTGAATGTCGAACTTGGAAAAGCACTGGATGAGATGCTTCTACAGCACAAGATTCATGATAGTACAGTGAAACACATCTTAAGGGACCACCAACAGCACCAGTGAAAAAAGATCCTTTCTGATAGGTGCTCCCTTAAGGCAGGTAAAATTAAACTAAAATATGCTAATGGGGATGTTGAGCCTGCTCCTTAAGCACAAGCAGTTTCTTAGTAGAGGTGTGCATGTAGGCAAGTTCTACTGTAGCTCAATTTGTTGGAAAATTATGGGATCTGCAAGCGTAATACATGGACGAAGGCACACACACACACACACACACACACACACACACAGCATGACGACAATACCCTGTCAGCCAAAAAGAAGAGGGGTAAAGAGGTGAAGAAAGGCTTTTAAATCTGTTTGTGAATAACACTATACCCTTCTTTACCAAGCAAGACATGTCAAGTTAAGTTCCTTTGGCAGCATTATGAATACTGTATGGGGTGTCCTTGTCATAGGACTCTTTATATGTGATGCAGGAACATATACATGCAACTTGCTGTGGTCTGTAAATGTCTATGATGACAATTCTACTTATGTTTGCCGTCAATGTGAACACAGTTGACAGCTTACCATGTACACGATTGAGCATGTGTTAAAAACACATTGATTAATGCACATTATAATGAAAGTCTTGGTATGCCCTTTGTCAACTAAGGTCTTGTACAGTGTGTGGTGCGGTACAAGAAATGCTTTGTGGTCACTCACGGCATAACATTTGTCAGCGTGGTAATTTGCAGTTCAACTCTGTAGATTTGAGTTGAGATATTGAAGTGACTGGCGTCACGATCACATGTATATTTTTCAGATAAAGTGACAAAGTGATGATTTTGATCTTGACTAAGTCATAATCTGAAATTTAGAAGGTATCATCGATACCATTAGATTGATAATGATCTGATTAATGTTGGAAGCAAAACTTTTGCTATTTTGTGGCTGCAGTTGAGATAAGGATTTGACCTGCCTTTGTCTCAGTGCAGGGGAATGTTCACTCATTGTTCTATTTGAATTTTCCCACGGAAAGTGACTTATTGCAGTGGGTTTCTGAATTGTCCTGTCATTGTTTGGATGATATCTGTGAACTATGGTCAGGTAATTACCTTTTATAATTGTACATTAACATTAAGGGCTAAATTTGTTTTAGGCCTACTTTAAATGAATATGAGTGTTTTCCAAAGTGGGAGAATTGGGATCCCGTAAAACTGGTTTAACCCGCTGCCAATAAGTTGGTAACCTGTTCCAAGTCAGGTAGCAGATACTCTCATTCGTTTAAATCTCATTACTGTTGGTCATGGATCCTTCTGACGATGAACACTAGCATGTCTTACTATTTCGTAAATGATCCTGGATCTGACAAGGTTAAACTGGTATTCGGTTTGGTCTCATCACTATCATTGAAAACTGTGGTCCGCTTCTCTTTTCATGGAACTTATTTATATTTGGTAACAATTTGAACATTCAGGCGTTTTCTGCATATATTGCAGTGCAGTAAGTGTTCCAAGTGTAGTGAAACTGATGTTGTTTTTTTATAATTGTCCGATGAATATAGTTTGTTATTGTGAAAGTCATGTCAGGTTGGCTCAAAGTGGTTTATGTACTCTCTGTCTCTCTCTGTCTCTCTCTGTCTCTCTCTCTCTCTGTCTCTCTCTCTCTCTCTCTCTCTCTCTCGTGTAAATAATTAGCATCTAAATCAACTGACTGACAAGTTGAACTACGTCTGATTATAAATGAAAAAAATTGAAACTGTTACAGGAAAACAGTTATACTTACAGTTACCTTTAGGAATTTCAACATGATTCCCCCCCTCCCCTCTCTTTCTTTTCATAAAACCGAATTCTTTCGTGATAAAGATAGTAGAATTTTACAATAATTAGGACTGTTTTACAATTTGACCTTTTGAACTTTATAGAACCACGAGTTAGATGTACATTATGCTTGGCTGACTTACAGATGACTTACAATGGCATACTACAATTTTGGAAATTCTAAATTATTACCCTAATAATTGACTTATTAGATGACTTGTGGGATTATATGCTTTCTTGAACATTTAAATGTCCTTTCAAAATACTTCTGGAAACCAACTTGAAATGTGTATCCTTACAAATTTTGACTATTGTAATGCATTTTTTGACTACGTTTTAATGATTTGAGGCCTAATGCCACTTGCTTTTGGCTGGTGTTTAACATTTGAACCAATGTACTTACTACATTTGCAAATTCAAGCACTTTTAATTTTGAAATACTCTTAGTTTATCTCCTCTAAAACAACATCATGTCTTTAACTACATGCCTAAAACATATCGAATTATATAATCATGTTGTTTGGATTCTTATTGATGGTCATTTTAGGCCTAGAGGGCTTTTCTGATGGATTGATGTTGGTGTTGGTGTCGCTTTGCGGACTTGTATGGATGATGATCATTGTTGAGATGGTGGTTGCAAGTAGTACCTTTTTTAATACTGAATTTCATTGACATTTTCAACAAGTTAAGAACCTCCGCTTACAAATTCTCTGATGTCCTGCAAATTTTGGTCCCTTTTCATAAATTGTATGGTCCTGTTGTGCATGAATGATTGACCTGTTCAAGCCAATTTACTGAAATAGGCCTATAATTTCAAACAAAACTTTTTGCATTCTGTGATGTTAAAACTAGATGTGGCTTTTTCGACCCTATGGACCTTTGTACTTACGTTTTGGTCTCTTTTGGGTAAATTCAAACTATAAATTTATGTGTTTCAGCTATACATACCAAGGAACATTGCCTTTGGTCGGAATATACTTGGATTTGTTTCGTTAGGACTACGGTATGGATATGGTAATGATACTGTCTTATTTGTTCATGATCAACCACAGGAAAATTTAATATTTTCAGTGAACTTTACATTAATTATTTTCACTTTGTGCTACATTTGCAGAAGGTGAATCTTGGCATGTTTTCACTTTCATGTCAGTGACATAAAAAGTGTTATTGCTTTTCATACTTTGACAACATAGTTGCACAAGTTATTGGTGAATTTCTCTGATAGTCTGGATTTGATCTTCATGACAGAGATATATGGCATTAATGTTAACTGATATAAAAAGATTTTGTTTCAACATTTGCATGTTTTCAGGGTGTCATTCATTTATCTTGGTGTAAGGGTAAGGATTCTTGTCCTCTCTATTTACATAACAAACTGATCAGATTGGCATTCATGAATGTATGTTACATTTACATTTGTTGACGGCTTTGTACTGTCAGCTTTTGTAATTGCATTGTTGAGATAAAAAGATCTTAATAATCATTGTAGCGTTTTGTCACTTTAGTTAAGAGTGAGAGCCATTGTTGAACATTGTTTTTTTGTCATTAGTACCAGTGTGGGGATTGGAATTTCAGTTTTTTTACTGGTTTCAGACAAAATTCCATTAGTTGTCAGCAAACTTTCTCTGTATATTTTTGCATCAACATTGTCAGCACATATACACAAAATGGCTACAATCAACGTGAGTGCTGCATCATCAAAGGTGTTAGGAACATTGCCTGGTGAAGGCAAAGCTACATTGAAATGCCTTCTTGATTTACGCTTTACACTCTAAGGTGAGAGAAAAGTTTTGACCTATAAAACTTTGATACAGCCTAACATCATGCTGCAAGATCATTGGCAAAGACTGCTGGACTCAGGCGATATTTGTTTTGCTACGGAACATCCTCAATTGCCATCCCCAGTAAATTCCTAGGGTGCGATGCCAGTTTCTTCAACCAATATTCAACTTTCCTTGCAAAAAACCCATACAGTCCATGAAGGAAATGTTTAACAATTTAAATGTAAAGATCATGTCTTTATGCAAAAAATCAGGCCAATTTGGAACATCATCTTTCAGAATTGAGGGAGGAGAAAGGTATTGAAAGGGGGAGAAAGGTAAGTGTGGTTAGATAGGCACATCTATTGCTACAGGAGGGTATGTGAAGGACGACCTTCTCATTGTCATGGCTATAATGTTAGACAATAAAGCCAAAATACAAGACACTGAACCTGTGAACAAGATTGCGGCAGCCATAAAGTCTGCTCTCCTGGAGGGTATGAAAGGAATGACCACCGTGTTCAGTACAACTTTGGAGGTACATGGAAAAATGGATGGCAACATAAGTTCAGAACAGTGAACACCACCTGTGACTCCACAGAAATGCCAAAAGGATTTGCTTCAAGTGTCACAGCACTGCTCATTTTCCCAGGGAGTGTACATACCCAAAATCATCTCCTGTCCCATCACCATCACAGAAGCCAGTGTCCTCTTCCAACAAGGGAAAGGAACAACAGCAGGAGTTAAACAAGAACCGGTTGTGAAGTCTGGCCATATGACAACCATTACAGCTTACCAAGGCCAGAACAATCATGTAAATAATGTACATAGTAACACAGACAATGTAAATAAAGATATTGTTGATTCAGGATGAAGAATAATCCAATCCCCACACCTGTATTCACGGAAGTTACAAACAGAGAAATGCTCCCTGTTCCGAACTGAAATCAAACTTTTCGGTAAGCTTGAATCAAAGGATGGTATTGGAGTGGATCCCAAGAAAAGGAAAGTGTTAAAAAATGGCCTGTACAGAAATAAATCAATGATGTGGAAATCGTTCTAGGGTTTGGGATATTACCATAGGGAATACATAGGACATTTTAGCAAAACCGCTGCCTGTTTATACCAGCTTATGGGTCCCAAAAATATATTTGTATGAGAGGAAGAGCAAGCCAATGCATTTGAATCATTAAAGTTAGCATTACGTGAAGCTCTACTATTAGGGTTTCCAAGAAAAGAAGGTCAGTGGGTGCCTGACTGTGATGTTACAGGAGGTCGCCATTTAGGTGGAGCTTTCACAATTACAGGATGGCTAACTACGAGTCATCTCTTATTGTAGCTCTATATAAACAGTGACACAAAGGAAGTGTTGCATTGCACGGAAAGAGTTTCTGGCTGTTGTCCACTTTACCAGATAATTAAGACATTATCTGCTGGACCAGAAAGTGCTGGTTCTTACAGATCACAGAAGTCTGGCTTGGCTGATAAGGGTTAAGTACATAGGTGGATGGCTTGCTAGATGGCTGGAAGAATTGAGTCAATACAACCTTTGCATTATTGATTGGGAAAGAAGGAAACACCTGAATGCAGATGGTCTTTCCCGAATTCCAGACGCTAAATGTTTCTGCAATTGTAATAAAGCTGGCATGGATATCACTGTGTTACCATGTGGTGGGTGTAGGTATTGGGCATGAGCCCAAGTACAGTGGAGTCACTTTAAGGAACACGTAGATGGCGTTATCCCTCTGGGGGTTAGAAGCATCTCCACTGACAATGACAACTGTACTGATGTCAACAGGTTTGTTGGCCAAATTCACAGGATCTTCATGACCATCAGATACTGACATTGGCCCTGCTATACAGTGGTTAGAAACCAAGGTAAATCCAACGAAAGATGGTCTACAACATTACAGTCCATCCACAAATCATCTCTGGCTCGGTAAGTCTCAACTGTCTCTGGAGGATGGTGAGCTCTACTACAGCTGGGAAGACATGGTGCCAAGGGAATGCTTAGTTGTGCCTTGTTCCCTGTGGGATGAAGTAAAGAAGCGATGTTCAATTAGCACGACATCCTGGTCAAGCTGAAACTTAAGATATCTTGTGGAGAAGTTTCTTTTGGGGTAATTTGGCTAAAGACTGTAAAATATATGTAGAGCCAAGTACTGCATGGAACAGCCACAAAAAACCTAGGATGTAGCAAAGAGTAAAACTAGGTAACTACTATGCAGAAGTGGCTATGGAACAGGTCCACATTGATATTCTGTGGCCATTTACTCAAAGTTCAGCCAGTAATGTATATATTTTAATGTTGGTTGATCAGTTCACCAAGTGGCTTGAGTGCTATGCACTACCAAACCAGTTTGCTTGATTTGAATGCCTATTGGCCATACATAGTGACCAAGGTAAGAACATGAATGGTAACTTGATTAAGGCCATCTGTGATTTGTTAGAGATAACCAAGACCCAGACTACACCTTACAGGCCTTGTACAAATGTACAGGTGGAACAGTATAATAGTGTTCTCTAACAGATGATTAGGTGCTTTGTACAGGGTTCCAATAAAAACTGGGACACATATCTCCCTGAGTTGGCTGCAGCAATGAGAGCAATGCCTGGCCATAATACTGGGTTTTCAGCAAATTTCTTAATGCTAGAAAGAGAAGTTTATGGGCCGAAAGATCCAGTAATCTGACTCTTTGGTGAACAAACTGGTCAAAAAGCCCCTTGGCATGCTAAAAAGAATTCAGAATACTATGTCTAAGGCACAGCACATAGCTCGTTCTCATTTACATGTCTCCCAAGAATGACAGAAAACGACATATGATTTAAAGCTGTGCAAAATTACTTATGGAATTGGGGATACAGTCTACAAACTGGAATCTGCAAACAAGGCTGGTCAATCAAGGAAACTGGGTAAGATATGGAGTGGGCCATATATTGTGACCGAAGTCTTGTCGGCAGGTGTGAGCTGAGACTACTCATAGATGGATGTAATTTGTTTATATCCACAGAGTTAAGTATTATGTTCTTGATTTTTTTTGCAGCATGCAGACGGATTAAATCTGACTGTATCATTCATTTATTTATAATTATGGATATTTTTCACATGACTGGATTTTATCTGGCTAATGTAAATATTAAACAGTTGGATTTTGTCTAACTTGGGTAAATGGTTTGTAAGTGTAAATACTATCCATTCATACCTGTAAATATTTATGGAAGTAGATGTATATTATCTGTCTGTTTTATTCGAATAATGTTATTAATGATGTGGACAGGGTATGTTTGATTACATGTACAATTTCCCGCAGTACTGCACTGATATACTTGTATTTCATCTGATGTCGGATGAAGACCAATTACCCCTAGGAGACTTTGGATAATATTGAGTTCTCTGATGGATGATGAATTGGATGACCAACAAATCACCATGCATGAGGTCTTATCAGGTCTCCAAGGTACCTTTAGTATTACCCTGCCTTCAGATGGACCTACGGTGGATGACATGGTTCATGTGTCCCAAATCTATGAGGACAGGGCTTGTTTCCAGCCTGAAAAACTGGGACATCGGCAATCAGTACATCTGGGGGATAAAGACCAGCTCACTCTGACCATTCAACTTAAGACCAGACAATCAAAGTTGTGTCTTTGCCTGTAATGCAAAGGCAAGGTGTCACATGTTAACAGCATGTCCTGAAAGCCCACCTCCCGTAGTATGTGTCACCATCCATCTGCTGCTGGCAATGCAGTTTGCAGTGTTCCCAGGTGACAGGTATGCTGGCTCATCTTTAGCAGTCCAGTGATCCTGGAATAGCTGACATTGGGGAGGATCCGCTGGGTGCATGGGTCAGTTTGTTTGCTGTCTCAAGCAGAGGAAGTTGGGTCTACTTCAGTAGAAGGGTTTCTTGGCCATATAAAAGACCACCAATTTTATGGTCAGGATGCAGGCATTACTATCACAGACAGGGAGTAGTTTTAGCTGTTTCATTCCAAAGTTACCTGAATTCAGGATCTGCCCAGGACAATCAAAGTATCTCCGCCCAATTGTATCATGTCTCTTTTACAATGGAGGATGCTGGCTGCCATTGTGGGCAGTGTTTTAGAGGAGCGCATGGAACAATTAGGAGTGTGGTGCAGAGGGAGCCTCCATTGTGGACCGAAGACGCAACATATCTCATCACTGCGTATCAGTTTCAGACTTACATAGTTATAGATGCCCATTGCCATGTTGGTGAATTACTTTTTCAGATTTATCAACCAGTTCTACGAATAGCCCCGGAAAAACTGCCAAAATCTTCACACGCCTTGCAGCTGGATTTCGTCATAAGTAACCAGTGTTTTGAAAATATGTGGAAGATGGAGGCAGGCCTGGTGGAGCTGAGGGAAGATCTCCATAAAAGAAATTCTGATGGGTATTCATCCTTGTTTTGATTCTCCTAACAAAAATTATGCTCCTATCATTAGCCGTCTTGAACAGGTGTCGGCTGCCCATAGAGTGGCTGGGCTGGGATAACTAGGGCTACGTGGCTCCTCAGTTGATAGACTGTCCCCAGCATCCATCCGGGGGGGGGGGGGGGGTAGTGGAGGTAAAAGCATGTGTGGAGGTCTTTCCCAATATGGTTTTTGGGATCACCCAGAAAATGGGTTTGAGTGAGAAGGTCAGGAGGGTGATCGGGCAGATTCCCATCAAAAAGTTGGTGTTGGAGACAGATGTACCATACCCAGTCCCTGCCACATTTGACGTCCCTGCTCTAATCCTAGAATGGTCTTGGAAGCTGCAAAACTGGGCGCGAGTACCAAGAACCTACCCCTATCTGTGGTGTGCAAAATCACAAGAGTTGTCACCCAGGAATTATATCATCTTTTAACACACACACACACACACACACACACACACATATATATTTGTATTTGTGTCTTTTTGTCCAAAACCACTTCCTAGTAGTCATTACCCATTCCGCAGTCCGAACTCTTTACTCTCCATAAGCTGACCTGTCCCTGTCTAACCTCTATACATAGAAGTACTATTGTCCATATTGCACACATTTCTCTGTAAAATTTTGACATAGGCTGTATTAGCCCAAATAAATTAAAGGGTCTTCAGCGGGTAACTGCTCAACATGTTTCGGAACCTTTTACCCGTACATGTCTCTCTGAGTAGCGGCTCCTTGTCTCAGCTTAATACTCAGCAGAGACAACCCACATAATAATGAATGAATATGAGCGTGGCAATTGATGAATTAGCTAAGTACGTGAAGTTTTCATTATGAAAGAAGAATACCTGTCAAACACACCATAATTACCAAATATTTATAGTACAGGTTCAGATACGAACAATTTGACTTACCCCTGAACCAATATGTACGCTTTCCAGCTGGACAGCTAATTATAGTTAAACCATCCGCTACTGTTTCACTGAAGTGGAAACAAGCTGGGGCATTATATTCAGTCCCAGTGATTGTAAAATAAACAGTTGCAGCTAGACCACCTGCATAAACCAAGGGAAATCCTAACAAGGACTGCAAAAATGTACATCCTGCACAAGAGATGTAAAACAAACTCCATGATGACACCTACTCCTCGAACAATTAAGCTCTATTTCCATGCCAACCTTAAGTCAATGTATCAACGTTATGCGTCAGGTTTGTGACATTCGAGAAAATACTGTCAATTTTGAGTAATTTTTTACTATTGAGTAAATGTGCATTTAGGCATGTCAGAAAAGAATGAAAGTCATTAGCATTTATGCCGAAAACTTGTTATTAAAACAATTTTTCTTAACAGGATTTTAAGTACAATTAGGCAAACATGTAACTGTCATAGGCCGCTGCTTGCTACCGATAGCCCCCCCTCAGGGGGAGGGGGGTTGACCTGACAGAAAACATGTAAGCCTAAAATGTCTGAAAGTGAATATTAAAACAGTAAGATGCCAAAAGATAAAGTTAAGTAGCAAAACAGATAAGTCTAAAAACTGTACATTATTGTGGCCAAACTTTCTAATTATCTTTGGATATTAACAGTAAAAATTTATAGGGGAAGTCAGAAATGAATGAAAGTCATTTGTATTTAAGTCAAGAGAATGCAATGAAAATATTAACCAGATATCAAGT
The DNA here is from genome assembly GCA_964020975.1 of Hermodice carunculata. NCBI lineage: Eukaryota > Metazoa > Annelida > Polychaeta > Eunicida > Amphinomidae > Hermodice > Hermodice carunculata. Next base: position 1,279,076 of record OZ026616.1, on the reverse strand, counting down.
ACAATTAGGCAAGCTTGTAACTGTCATAAGCCGCTTCTTGCTACCGATAGCTCCTGGGGGTTTAACCTAACAAAAAACAAGCTAGCCTCAAATGTCTGAAAGGTGAACATTTAAACAGAATGATGCCAAAAGATAAAATTAAGTAGCAAAACAGGCAAGTCTAAAATCTCTAAAATTATTGAAGCCAAACGTTCTAACCATCTCGGGATATTTACAGCAAAATTTGTAGAAATATTTGATCAAAAGTACATCTTTGAATCATCTTGACTCAAGTTTATTGTAAATAGATTTGGTTCCAGATGCAAAGTCCTGAAATTTAGAACAAATACGACCAAATCTCAAAATCTGTGACAAAAATGTATTATATCCAATAGTATCCGAAATATTACTGTCCAGGAAAGGATAATTAACTACTTCAAGGTTAAACTCATCTATTTTGTGATACTTCAATACAAAACCTGTCATTATTGACCTGATCATCCTAGTTTAAAAACGCATCTTGGAAACCATCTGAATTGTTATCCTCCGAAGGGATATCTTTTGGGTAAATTTCTTTAGCAATTTCACTGAAAATTTTGTACATTTACACAAGCAATGTCATCAATATATCTTGCTTTGTTTGATAATTTTGCAGCCATTTGAAAGTCCGTTTTCATCAATTTATCCATATACTTAAATTCAAGTCAGGTTAAATACAAATCTGCCAGTAAAGGGGAGCAGTTATAAATATAAATATAAATGTATATATATATGTATATATATATATATATATATATATATATATATATATATATATATATATATATATATATATATATATATATATATATATATATATGTAAACACGATGCATGTTGTCTACCATTTGTATGGATTTGTTCTGTCTGTTTGTAGTAGCTTGTAATATTTTGGGATGGAATGTGAATCTGAATACTGTTGGACGGATTTGAATCTGTATACATGATATGAAATGCAGTGTATCATAATCCATTGCTTCTGATCAGTAAGATTGGATCTAACAGGTTAGAGAAATATAGTTTATCTTTGGCAGACACACAGGCAGTACACATTTAGCAGCAGGACATATTTGATCTGGCATGTTGTGGAGTGTTTTGTAAATATGTAAATATGTGTATTATATTTTTGGTATTCCAATCAGTAGGATGGATTCGATCTGACTTGCTGATTGTTCAAATTATTTATAGTATCTGAATCAGTCAGGTGGATTTGGTCTGGCTGAGTGATTGTAAAAAGCCTTAAATTGGCATTAGCATTGTCATCCAGTAATGGAGCAGCCCATATCCTAACAACTTTGGGACTGTGAGGGATGTTGCATGCTGCATATCATGTCCATCCAAGGCATGTCACTAACACCTTTTTCAGGTATATGGTTAACCGTTGGCACTCATGGAGACTGCAGCATTGCCATCTGTCATTTTTATCCAGTGCATTAATGACTCCCAGGGGCATGATACACAGGTGATAATCTTTGATCCTTTTTTCCTCTTTAGTTGAGGCAGCACATCAGGGCTGCACTAGCCAGAGCACACCCGCGCACTAGTTAAGACTATTATCTTCTATAAAACAGGGGGGGAATGTGGTGTGGGTTGCAGCAATAAGTGCTCCCCGGGCAAGAGACAAGTAATAACTGCTCCCCTGGCGCGAGTTGGCTTGACCTGAGTCACGAGACTCTGAGGGACTGTGCAGTGGAGCCTTACCTGTGGGACAGAGCAGATGCGTCTGTGCATGCACCGAGCCCGTCAAGTCCCCTGCTGCCACTCACTGGACCCACTACCTGAGCCTTCCGTGGTCAGTGATCTATGGTGTGTATGGCCAGCACAAAAACTGAACCACTTACAGGGGACATTTTGTTTATTCAGTGCTTTAAACAAGAATCCCTATTAAGCTATTCATCTTTCGACGCATGATGACGAAGCAAATTGAAAACTTTTTTCATTCAATTGTATATGGTTTGTTTGTTATTTTAATTTAATAAACGTATTGAATCTTCACAGAAAATTGAGTTCTCTTGTTGGGCCTTGGTGAAAGCAAAAATGTTTTCCCGAATCTGAAAATTCGTGGATATATATTTGACAAAAAAGTCAGCGTTAGTACGTGGCAAACCATTCGTAATGATAGCTGACACTGTTCAACAGTATACTTCAGTCAGAGCTGATAGTCTGTGTGGGTTCACCTTTGTGAGAACAGTTGAGTAGATTTGCATGTGTGTTCTGAACAGAACAGATTAAATACACGTAGAATAAATAATATTAACACAATCACCATGACTGTGTTAAATCTGGTTTGTACATCGACTTTCATCTGCATCTTGAGGATATCATTTCTGAATGACGCAGCACAAATAGATCTTCGGAGAAACAGCTAGACAAAGTATACTTACTGCAACAGCATTGGGTTGACAAAATCTAAAACCATGCCCAGCAGTTTAATGAAACTTCCAGCAAACATGGGAAATCCACACGATAGGCACAGAACCCACAGCAATGATGGCTCCTTGCTGCAGACATAAAGTGATGTCAAGCATATTATGTAGTTCTATTATCCTATTAGGCAATGATAAAATCATCATCATCGGCTTCGTCGTCTTTACCATCATCATCGAAATCGTTGTCGTTCATCAGCAGCAATATTAGTATCGTCACTACGGTAACAATACAATAAAAGGGAGATGTCGAAATGTTTATATGATATAAAAATATGAGACAAGAGACCACTTTTCAAAGTAAGCGCAAATGTAACACTGACATGTTTTTTTTTACCCCAACCGAAAAGTTGTTGACGCCAAAGCTTGTTTACAACGGCAATTAATACATGAGCCACAGTTTTACGTACTGGTCATACCTGCCGGATCGGACATCAGAATCAAGACATAAAGGCTAGAGTAACATATTTTAAGACAACGAGTCCGAAATATATATATATATATATATATATATATATATATGTATATAAAAGCTGGTTTGGTGTTTGGTGATTCCATTCTAGCCTAGGGCATGTGCACCATTGAAAAAACGTAATGAAAACTGTCAAGTTTTAGCTGAGTGTCAGTGGGATTTCCGGAGACGACTGACCTCTTACTGAGTTGGTTGGCCCAGTGGTGCTCCATTCTTCGTACAACAGCATCACTCTTGTCATCATCCATCAAGTCGTACAGCTGATGGAACTGCAGTGGCTTCTTGTAGCCTTTAAATATGAGGCTGTTGGTATATAATCAATTTTTATTATTTAAATCGTGCGGACCATGTGTCAACAGCTTTCCGTGGCACGTTCTGGGTGCCATGTACCTACAGCACGCCGAGGAAAGTTGTTGACTGACATCATAGTGTGGATGACAAAAGAAAAGAAAGAAAGAAGACGTTTATGACACCAGACGCTTCCTGCTTATTCTCAGTGGGAATACGTGCTAAATACTAGAAGTTTCTCATGGATGACTGTTTGATTTCCGAGGTCAATTCCAACATACTTATATATTCATTAATCCCAATTTCCTGAAGCAAAAAGTGATGAGAGTACCTTGGATTCCCGCATGAATACGCTATCCCACATTTCTTCCCCTTAATAGCAGCAGGCTTATCAATATATTTACACTGTGACGTCTCTCATTTTCCACGAGAACGCTTTTTGGCGTATTGTTGAATCAAACCAGTATATTGTAGTCACGCAAGTTTTTATAGGCATCTTACACTAAAGTTGCACATTTGGAACTGGCCTTTTATCTTCATAAGTTATTTTGGATGACTTATTATCATGTGTTTAATGGTTTAAAAAACTGGGATCATTCTGTCATTTCAAGACGTTTTTAAAAATAAATAAATGGCAAAAACACTTTAAACAGGTGAAGTTTTGCTCAGAAACGCTTTGGATACGTCTTCAGTTCTCCATGGTACTACATGTACTCATTATTGAAAAAAAAAAGGATCCGAGTCTTAACCATTGGATGATAACGTATATTCAGCTCATTTCCCAACAGAACTGCTTAAAAGTGGTTGCCAAAAACGTTTTTGTGGTACTCACGGAGTTATCCACGCATACGTGATGTTCGATAGCCAGGTGGATTCCTTTTCTGGACATGGTCTCTGAAACGTAACGCAAATAAGACCTGACGTATTTAAGTGCCACCTTTTAGCGCTGTTAATGCACACTTTGCAATTCATGACACTGATTTTCTTTTGCTATCTGATGCGACAGACTATCACATTCGTTATTAAGCCTCCCTCGCCCATGCAGTTTACGACCATCATCCCTTCTGGCAGTTTTTATGGTGCAACTGTGATGCAGATGAAGTCGTATATAAGTACAAATCTAGGGGAATGAAGGTCCTATTTTGTTAAAATCGCAATTGCAGAGTCAGAATATTAAATATAATACGTTTGACGAACAGCAATTAAGAGCAAGAAGTTAAAGCTGTTTTCCACATGTTGTTAGAGGCACGGAAAAGATAAATAGTTTAGACTTCATTTGATCTTGACCTTACACTTCACATTCAAGCTTCAGTACTGCATACATGAAGACTACAGGAAGACAAGAGAGCCCTGCAGATGAGAAAAAGGAAAAAGAAAATTACAATGACAACGACTTTACGACATTCTGTTTAATGATGTACATATAACGTATATTATGTCGCTTTGAAAGATCAATGAGGAATGTTCTATTGTTCTAAGTTTCACAAACAGATTATGGTCATTATGCGTGGAATATGTGGTCAATTCAAACCGCAACTTACTTCACGTTCTTTGCTCCCTTTACTGGTGGGCGACTCAAAAAGAAGAGGCGTTTCCTCTTCTGAACGATATTTTTGTTCGGACAAATAAAGAGCAGAGAGGTCTGCCTTAAATCCTGAGATAAATAGAATGAGGATGAGTGCATAAGACACATAAAACACGACGAAATGGAAGAGGTCTTGTACCTGGGCCTACAACAAAACAGATAAGCACATATAAATGAGATAACCTTTCATTTCCTCTGATTCTGAAAGTATATATACACCCGGATGAGAATATTTGCAACTAGAATTAATCCAAAATAATTCAGACTTTTCAACTGAGATTAAACCATGAATTGAGGTGCCGGTATCTGCAATAATCAAGCGCGTACATATTTGTCATGTAAATGTTAAAGACAGAGAGAGAGAGAGAGAGAGAGAGAGAGAGAGAGAGAGAGAGAGAGAGAGAGAGAGAGAGAGAGAGAGAGAGAGAGAGAGAGAGAGAGAGAGAGAGAGAGAGAGAGAGAGAGAGAGAGAGAGAGAGAGAGAGAGAGAGAGAGAGAGAGAGAGAGATATTTTCAATTTAAAATTATCAAGACGGTTTCAATTAATAGCTTACAAAAGTTGGTAGTCTGCTAAAACTGATGAAGATAAACGCATGTACATTAATTTCCTAATTACTGCAATTTTCAATTATTTGTTTTATGTATGTGACATTATTATTATTTCAAGCACATGAATCACTAATAACTTATTGTCTCGTCTTCACTTATTTTAGTAAGCCATTACCTGTTATCTAAAATATCTAAATCAAGTAATCAAAAACATTACGTGTACTTTACAATATAACAACAACATGGGCATTTTGTGTGGAACACTTCAGCCACAAGGAGGCACCATCAGTCAAGTGGACACCTGACCAGGTATTCACCAGCGTCCGTTATCCTCGACGAATGATTGCCACTTCAAGTTGCCTGGCGCATGTTGTTATTATATTGTAAAGTGCACGTAATGTTTTTGATTAATTGATTTAAGTACTTTATATACCAGGTGAGTGGGGAAAAATGTGTCAAGTTTTACCGCGGCCTGGGCCTTTAGGATCTTGGAACGGAACGGAACTATATCAACCACCGTCTTGAAAAGCCAGAAACAGAAGATAACTCCGGACGAATGGATTCCCTTGGAAAACTCGTAATGTATGATGTATGCAGCTAACAGCTTTGAAATGAAGATATTACATGATCTTTAATATTCGTTTTTTCAGAAAGTACCTTTGATTTTGCAATTAACCCTTTTTGTTCCCCGCACTACCCGTAAATGATTAGAAATGAAAGGTTTACTGGTACCTTCTTTATGAAAATCAAGACTTGAAACTTATTCAGTCACAAGTCCAGGAGCTCATATACATCATGCCCTAGCCCCGAGGGACCTCCCCACGCTCTGTTAAGCACCCGCAATCTTAACAGAGCGTGGGGAGGTCCCTTGGGGCTAATCATGCCCTTAGTTATTATATTTCAGCATGATCATCATTTATACAAGCATCGTGAAAGCTCACAAGTTTACTTTTGAAATATTTACATCTTTTCAGGCAAGCACTTTGTTAAAAGCTAATATTATGGTTAAATCCTTTTACTTGTTAATACACATGGCAATGGTTTCAGAGCGGAAAACATTTTAACATAACGAATAAATCATGCAGTCGTTGGCACCATGGATACATTGCTTGTAAATGGACATTTTGAAACCAAGTGTTATATATATATATAACCTGATCTGGCTCTGAACATTCAAGCGTAAAGTGTAAATAAAAGACGTGCTTTGTGAAGGTAGGCCTACACAAACTGACAGCGATGAGTCTTAACACACGCCTATGACACCATGAATCCATTATTTTTACATAATTATGACGCCAAGACGAGACTGGAAGATTAATGATCAAACATAGCTCATGTTTGATATAGAAATCCACTTTGAAATGATCGAAGTTTTTTTGTTTGTAGACAATGATTGCTTACGTAAGTTACCGCCGAAACAGCTGGGCTGATGATCGCTACTATTTGCACCGTCGATTTTTCGCCCACGGATGTGTAGATCAACTCAGCAATAGACACAGCGGCAAGCAACAGACTGCACACCTGTTACAACAGAGGGCGCTTTATTTCTATAAATTTCTTTATTTCTATAAACATTTAGCCACACAAATCAAGAATGAGAGCACAATGGAATGTGCCTATCAACACCATACAAGGGAGTTAAAATGGGTTCTTAATTGGGAATTTATCTTGATATGGGTTACAATTCAATTACTTATGAACAAAAACGAGACTGTAAGTTGACCTATAACTTGCATGCACTTTTTACCGATTTTAGAGATTGTAGGCCTACATGTTTTTTCATTTCGATAATAAGCAAAATCAACGGCTAAATGCTGGTGTGTTGCACTAATTTCACCTGCAACATTCATAATCCCATTTTTATATAGTTTTAGGTTTCTGATTGGTTAACAGCCACGAAATGCCTGCCGCACCTAATTGAAATTATGGTATTACCCACATGGGGTTGGTATTCCTGTAGTAATACCATGCGACACCTAGAGGCTAAAGTGAAACCGGCTCTGACAGGGGAACGCAGAAGACAAAATGACAAAACAGGCGCACATTATGACTGGAAAGATCCTTAGTAAGTTAGAAACTACATAAAAATGGGATAAATTCGTTACACACTGGTAGACTGGGTAATACAGCGAGCATCTCCCACTCAGGGAATTGGTATTACCCAGTCTACTAGTGTGAAACTAATAATGTATTGTTTATATTTCCGAATATCCAAAATTTTATCATTATCTTCATTGTCATATTTATACCCATCGATCCTTGTGTTTCATTGTACAAAATGTCAAAACTTTTCACAAAATACATATTGCACTTTCCATTTTGTCCTTTGGTTTTGTCTTCTTTCTTTTACCTCAAGACGGCCTTTATAATGCTGCAATTCTCGTCGTTTGAATAGCAGCCTGTCTCTATTGGCTAATATTCCATCATTTTTATTAATCGCCGCACGATGTCAAGGCAATAAAACGGAAGCTTACTATTTTGAATACGTTAAACTTGCTCTTCTGCACACATGACCTGGTTTTGGTCCTGGCTATTAAATAACTCAGGTAGAAGACACTGGCAATCCACAGGTAGGCACACGGTGTCCATACTAACACTGTTCGTTGGAAACAGTCTGTCAGGTCCGGGTTGTTTGTGTTCACCGTCAAATTGTCGTCCTGAAAAAGAACACCGAGATGATCTAATAACAATGTTTCGACCCTTGCCCTCGCTACCCAATGGATAGTGGTAGATGGGGCACTCGTTACCTTACAAAATTAGTAAAGGTTGATGATACATCAATCTCACGTATCTTTAAACTTTTATCTGCGACGAATATGGACTATAATCTTGTACAATGGAAAAGTCCTAGCTTAAAAGCCTCTTCCGTTATCATGCAGAAACATAAGTTTAATCAGGTGAATATGTGAACTTGGCATTTAGATCAAGGTCACCAAACTTTACATTTCTTTTAGCCCTTAACTAGGACTATATAGCGGTGCAGTATCCAAGTCCTTGCTCAAAAATGTCTTCCGTTATTGTGCAAAAACCACAGGAAGTCTACTGTCTGTGTGACCCTCAAACCTGGGCCAAGGTCACCGATCTACAAACTCAAACTAAGCCTTATAGGCAACCATAAAGCTGAGCAATATAAAAGTGCTACTTCTAAAATGCAAGTTATCATGCATAAACAGTATTCAACCAAGTGGCTCTGTACTTTGAACTTAGGTCAAGGTCATCCATCTTCAAACTTGACCTAGCCCCGAATACGGACAATTATCCAGTGCAATATAAAAATCCTAGTTTAAAAACCTCTTGAGTTGTCATGTGGAAACCAAAGTTAACTCAGGTACCAATGTGACGTAAGAAATTAAATCAAGGTCACCAAACTTTAAACTTCCTCTAGCCCTTAGCAAGAACTATAGACCTGTAAAGTATCCCAGTCCTAACTTAAAAACTTCTTGAATTATTGTGCAGAACCACAGGAATGGCTGGTAGTAATTAGCCAATCATAAGGCTCAAAAAGTGTTGATTATATCCCATAACCATTGATTATGAAAAAGAATGTATTATGAAACTGGATAATGCATCTTTTTTGGGCTGACCTTCACCCTCAATAATCGCAAAAAGGGCCCGCAAAAAGAGTGAATTAAGTAAAACCTATAACTCACTCTTTCCGAATTAAGCCTTTCAATGTCTAACAATAAAATTTATAATGATTTTCCTGAATTTCCATGATAAAAACTTTCCATTCAAGTACCAGCACGCATTATACCATCAGCCACAAAACTTCTCCGGGTCAGTAGTCTTGATGCAGTAGCATATCATGAACGCATTGCAAACTTTGATTGTGAAATTGTAAAAACACTACAAATAAAAACCAACATACCTCCCAGTACTGCCGATGCCGTCATGTCTTTGGAAAAATAATTGCTGAGTTGCAATATTATCAAGTTCAATTAGAGGCACGTCATCTTCCATTTTGTGGCAGCTAGCAGATTCACGAGCTACCTGAACGCCTAAGCGAAATCACGAATGAAGTGACTCAGAAGTGAAATGACACTGTCACACGTGTGTGTAAGAATTTGATTACGTAACTGACAGATAATACGCTTTCAATCATGAAATCACTGATCCGACCTAAAGACAAATGACCATTCCTACCAGCCAATGACAAATGTGTTATAACATGAAGGGAGACGATTATGGCTATTACAACTGTCTCGTGGCTTCGCTTCTCGACAGTTATAAGCCATAATCGTCTCCTTTCATGTTATAACTCTCACGTAAAGTGGCTCTGTGACCTTTAAAATGAGGTCAAGGTCATCCATCTTCAAACTTCGCCTAGCCCCAAATATGGAGTATAATCCTGTGCAATACAAAAGTCCTCGCTTAAAAACCTCTTCAGTTATTGTGCGGAAACCAAAGTTGGCTCAGGTACCACTGTGACCTTGCAAATTAGGTCAAGGTCACCCATCTTCAAACTTTGCCTAGCTTTTGACTAGAATAATACACCTGAACAGTATCAAAGTCCTAGCTCAAAATTTCTTGAGTTATTGTGCAGAAACCACAGTCTAACTTTAATCTCTCTGTGACCCTGAAAACTGGGTCAGGGTCACCCATCTTCAAACTCAACCTAGCCCTTACAGAGAACCATAAAGCTGTGCAATATAAAACTCCTAACTCCAAGGATTAAGTTATCATGCAGAGAGCACGAAACCATACTCAGCAAAGTGGCTTTGTGACCTTTAAATGAGGTCAAGGTCATCCATCTTCAAAGTTTGCCTAGCCTCAAATATGGTCTATAATCCTGTACAATATTGAAGTCCTAGCTTAAAAACGTCTTCAGTTATTGTGCGGAAACCAAAGTTAACTCCGGAACCACTGTGACCTTGGAAATTAGATCAAGGTCACCCATCTTCAAACTGTGCCTAGCTTTTGACTAGAATAATATATCTGTACAGTATCAAAGTCCCAGCTTAAAAACTTCTTGAGTTATTGTGTGGAAACCAAAGTCTACTGACCGACTGACCGACATGTGCACAGCTATATGCCCCACCTTCTTCGAACAGGGGCATAATAATATGAATGATGATGATAATAATATAGTATTTCCTGACATTGTAAAATATCTGTATTGCAATAACAATGATGATGATGATAATAATAATAATAATAATAACAGTAATACTTACTACAGCTACTATAGTGAACATAGCTTGGCACAATTTCGTGACTGTATAACATGTCCATATTGCAATTATATATTTTATTTGCAACTCAAAAAGTTAGAGTGCAGCTTACAAAAGCCCAATACCAAGTAATTATATGTAGTTTTTAAGTTCAAGTGAAGCAAGAACGTTAACAGTGGAATTAAATTAACCATATGGAACCATCCTGTACTTGGCTACAGATCTCTATAAATAAACTAATACTGTAACCACGGTGTACGTCTATGGCAAGCCAACAGGGCCATAACGCATAGGTCTTACGCGTAGCCGAGCCTCCACTACACGTAGTCGAGTAGACCAATCAGATTGCAGTCTCTAATACGCGTAGTCGAGGCTCGGCAACGCATAGTCGAGCCAAAAAATAAGATTACAGTTTCCACTACGCGTAGTAGAGTCTCGGCAACACGTAGTCGAGCCAACCAATAAGATCTCAGTCTCTACTACGCGTAGTCGAGGCTCGGCAACGCGTGGTCGAGCTAACCGATAAGATTACAGTCTCCACTACGCGTTGCCGAGAAAATGTTCTTCTAGAACGCATCGCCGAGCCTCGGCGACGCGTAGCAGAAAAACTATGCCCCCCATACCGTGTAGCCAAACTATCCAATCACTGATGCTCTTGTAAACTTGACTGGCTGTTTTAATATCAGTAATGATTGTAAGGACGTAAATGATTGGTTTGCTTTTCTTCAGCCAAAAGGTGCCATAAGTTGCTCCACTACGCCTAGCCGAAGCTCAACTACGCGTTGTGGAAAACATATTCTCGGCAACGCGTAAAACCAATGCGTTATGGCTCTGTAGGCTTGCCATATACGTCTCGCATTCTTCGTGTGGCCAGGTGTTGTGCAAAAAGCCTTGTTCACATGCACGGGAGCGCATGGAAAGGGTCACCTAGTGTATCTCGGCCTTTATGCCCTGTCCTTTCAAAGATGCCTAGACCGCACAAGGCCCTCTTTTCTATTGTTTTGGGTAGCATCAAAATGTTTTAATGTTGGAGACGCAGTCAGTTTTAACTGCATGCTCATTTGCTGTCAAAAGTAACACCCCTAGCTAGACAATGGAAAACCACTGATAAATATCCTGAAAAAAGACCGGTGAAATGTATGCTATGAAGGACAAGGTGAACAGGGAAGGTCGGTTTAGCCTGAACCTGTAGGCTTCGGGTCACCTGGGCATTGGTAAAGGAAACATATCATGATTTGAAGCGTAAATTCTTATACACACAAATGGACTAAAATAAAATAAAGCAATATAATAATAACAATGTCATGAGCAGTTTTATTAAAGGAAATGTATAACCACGCACGGATACACAGCCTGGTTTCTAATTAAAATGATAAACATTTTGGTTCCGGGAACAAGTGTAGGTTATAAGGCAAGGTGGGACATTAAAACTCACTGTCTTTTCAAAACGGGCTTTTTTTACTCATTGGCTGTATCGTGGAGGATGCTGTTTCACTCACCCAGTCCGGCTTTTCAATGCGGGTTGCTGTACACGTGGGTTGTATCATGGACGGCTCTGTTAAGTCCCTTTTTTTTTCTACTGACTCAACGTGAAATAATAATTCCTGAGTTAACAGGTCTTGCAGGTCTTCTAGAATACCTAAGTCCAGGGGAAATATATTTCCCTCACCCAAATGAGAAACGTCCGACATGACAAGTGTTTCTTTCAGTCGAATGACAAAACTTGTACGCGTGGGGGCTGTGGTTAAAATTAGAGTGGCCAGCATTTGAAGCAGAGAATTAAGACATGACTTGTTTACATCTAGATGGGTGCATGGGCGGTGCGATCTTTAACACCTATTCAAACTGACCAATCAGAGTTGCGCCGTAACCTGGTTGTAAGGCAAGGTGAGACGTCAAAACGTTTCAATGTCCCACCTTGCCTTATAACCTACACTTATATCATCACCATTCATAGAATCATTGATTTCTAGACTTCACTGGGAACAACAAGGGTAAAGCTGCCAAAACTGTGTGTTAGTACAAAGGTAATGGCGTACATCATAATAGCATGCGGTATTCTATTTATAATGGCAATCAAACATATGACTAAAGACTGAACAAATACAGCATGTGGCAGTTATAACGGGGTCCCAGTTTAAAGTACTTGCTGATCAGGCACAAACCAGGACCAAGAAATGCTGTTGACACAGATCCAGCGGAAACACGATTATCATAAACATCCGAATTATCAATAAAAATAAATAAAAATGAAAGCATGTCTGAAGTTGGAGCGCAGCAGTCTCGAGCGCGACATCGGCAAGCATCAGCAGGCGCTGAACTGTCCATCAATTTACACCTATTCCATCAGACATTTCCTTCTCGTAAGGCGATTGGAGAGTGCAAATAAAACAAGAAAGGAAGATTTGCTTCAAAGCAAATCTGTCTCTGTTCCTTCAAAAGTTGTAAATATTAAATGCTACAACTTTAATTCTTTCGTACTTCACATTACCCTAAGCTTCTGGCTGGATGCAAACTTCAAAGTCCAAATGACCTTGACCGTTGACCTTTACAGGTCACATGTGAATTACACAGTTTTACAATACCCACAACTTAATCCCAACATGTACCAAATCGGATGAAAATTGATCAAGTTATGACAAGACGAAACTTTCAAAGGGCCAAATGACCTTGAGCTTTGCCATTTTGAAGTTACATGTTCTTATAAAATGTGCAGTGTTGCAATACGTACAATTTGTGTCCAACATGATAAGAATTGGATGGAAATTGGCTAGTTATGACTGGATAAAAACTTTCAAAGGTCCAAATAACCTTGACCATTGACCTTTAAAGGTCACATGTAAGTTTCAAAAATGTGCAGCGTTACAACAGCTCCGATTTGAGCCCAACATGTCAAAATTGGATAAAAATTGACCAAGTTATTGACAGAAGAAAGCCACCATCGAAAGTGGCCTTTGACCTTCAGATGACCTTAACCTGAAGTGAACCTTGACCTCAAAAATTACATTTTGGCCTAAAATTGACCTTGACCTTGACATGATCTTGACATGTGAGATGACCTTGGCCTTGCTATGATCGAACTCCTAAACACTTGGAACCACATTAACTATAGTATATAAGATATTGAAGATTAAAAACTTAAATTACCCCTCATTTGCATAATTTTGAAAAGCATGACCTCTCATTATAAGAGACGATACTTCATCTATAGAAGTATAATTATGCCAAGTTGGGGGTTTTTACGTGTCAAAGATTTTCAAATGATTGTCACACAAATTTGCCTGTAAGGAAAGAAAGAACTAGAAAAGAAGATTTGCTTCAAAGCAAATCTGTGTGCCTTCAAAAGTTGTAAATATTGCGGGTTACAACTTTTGTCCTTTGGTACCTCACATTACATTACGCTTATGCCTGGATGAAAATTTCAAAGTTTGAATGACCTTGACCTTCGACCTTAACACGTCACACGTATACTGAAAAAATGTACAGTGTTACAATACCCAAAATTTAAGCCCAACATGAACCAAATCAGATGAAAATCGATCAAGTTATGGCAAGATGAAACTTTCAAAGGGCCAGATGACCTTGACCTTTGCCCATTAGAGGTTACAGGTTCTAACAAAAATATGCAATGTTGGAATACCAACAATTTGAGTCTAACATGATTACAATTGGATGGCAATTGGCTGAGTTATGACTGGATGAAACTTTGAAAGGTCCAAATTTCAGTGACCTTTGACCTTTAGAGGCTATATGTACAATTACAAAAAAAAAAAAAACCACGTAGTGTTACAATTGCTACAATTTGAGCCCAACATGATCAAAATTGGATAAAAATTGGTTGGCCGAGTTATGGCCACATAAAAATTTCAAGGGTCCAAATGACCTATATCTTTGACCCTTAGAGGTCACATGTAAATTACAAAAATGTGAATGTTACAATAGGAACAATTTGAGCCCAACATGCTCAAAATTGGATAAAAAGTGATTAAGTTATGGCTAGATGAAAATGTCAAAGGTCCAAATGGTCTAGATTTTTTACCTTTTAAGGTCACATGCAAATTACAAAAATGTGCAGTCTCACAATAGCTACGATTTGAGCCCAACATGATCAAAATTGGATACAAATTAACCGAGTTATGACTGGATGAAAATTTCAAAGGTCCAAATTACCATGACCTTTGACCTTTAGAGGTCATATGTAAATTACAAAAATGTGTAGTGTTACAAACATAATAATTGAAATTGGATTGGTTACCTGTACCTATTATAGTTTTGAAGATATTCAAGATTTAAATTTTCAAATGGCCCTAATTTGCATAATTTTCAAACCGTTGAACTTCTTTACAAAACTCAAGGCTTCATGTATGGAAGTATAAGCATGCCAGGTTTGGGGTTTGTACGTGTAATACTTTTCAAACGAAATGTCGGACAAATTTGCCTGTAAAGAGGAAAGAAAGAAAGAAAGAAAGAAAGAAAGAAAGAAAGAAAGCAAGAAAGAAAGAAAGAAAGAAAGAGAAAAAGAAAGGAAGGAAGAAAGAAAGAAAGTAAGAAAGACTACACTATCCGATCCTGACTGCACAGTGAATTTATCGGGTTGATACGATGATCCCGCTAACAGTGTTCTATTTTTACACGGATATGGAATAAATCCCTGATATAGACAACTAATCAATACTGGGGAGAATCTGAAATTGTGAACGGTCGGGGAATCGAGGCCTTATTAATATTGATTTCTATTTAAAAATCTTGGGAGTTTTGGGCCAATGTATTGTGAGCAGAAACTATTGAAAAGGCACAATCAAATGATTTGAAGAAAAAGCGGGTGGGTGGGTGGGTGGATGGTTGGGTGTTCTCTTGCTTGAAGGAAGTTTGGACCTGTCCAAGATTAATAAAAAACTATTTGTACTTGTTCCAAATGTCGGTATCGCCCATGTGAATTTCGCATTTATAGTGTGCAAATATAATAGGCGAAAATTAACCTAATTTGGGGGATGCATATTATATACCAACGGGAAAAACAAAACATGCTTGATGAGTAAATGTTGTTGAAATCTCGTAGTTGTGTGTCGCTTTTGCATCTCGGATTAAAGAAAAATAGATACCGGTACCCCCTAAGGCTGGGGCTTGTCACAGCAGAATTTATTTTTTTATGATAAAGTTGGAGATGTCTATGTATTTGAGTGGATCGTATGGATAACATATTCAAGGATATTATAATATGGAGGCAAATAAAATTAAGTGTTCTTGTTTTTTTCTAGCTGACCCATTTAGGCGATTAGGAGTAGGCCAAGTCATATTGCGGGCTCTTCCACATAAACGAAAACGGGTAATTATTCTGGTGTTTGCCAACATAATTAACAACCCATTCAATGGCAGATTTTGGGGATGGGGGTGGGGTGAATGGGGTGTCTAGTCATCCTCCTAAATTTTCTTTCTTTTATTTTAGAACTCATTTGGTGTTGCACCACTCTTCAATATATATAGCTGTGAGTAAAAGCCACAATGTTACGATAATTATGCCCACATCCTAGTACCCTAACAACCGGAATTGCACCACTTAAATGTGGCAATGGACCAGGTAACCCAATTCCCAGTCTGGTTTATGGTAATTCCTCATTCCTGCATAATGCTGTATCAAGTAGAAAACAAATTGAGGTAAATGATGTTGGTGTTATAGCTACATGTACATCTGGCTTTATCTTCATCTTTTTCCCTCAAGACATCACTTTACAATCATAACTTGTAGGAGTACCAGTCAATAAAAGACACTTGCTTTTTGGCTCCTGCAAAACATGTTTTAAAATTGTTACATATGTAGCCTATCTTAGAGTGCTGTAAATTAGTAATGTTGAAGCTTGTCTTGAAGAATCTACCTAATGAAAAATACGATAAATTTATGTCGACCTGTTTGGGATTCGAACCCACTACCTTCGGCACACTCGCCTAGCCAAATGTAAAGTCCAACACGCTGACCTCTAGGCCATCGGGACAACCCATAAAAAGGTTGACCAAGGACCCAGGGTGATGTTATAGCAGGTGTGGCTTGTACATTGACACGGTAGGGCACTTCCACAGACCGACAATTTATGAAATACACCTCTAAGACACAATTAGGACTGTAGGTTTCAAGGTTTTATTTGGCAATCCATAGTCAGAATACAATATTCTGTTTACGCATGGAGGCCCAAAACATGTATGAATAACAAGTATAAAGGATAACTAGAAAAGAAGATTGCTTCAAAACAAATCTGTCTGTGTGACTTCATAAGTTTTAAATATTAAATGCTACAACTTTTGTCCTTTGGTACTTCACGTTCCATTAAGCTTAAGGTTGGATGAAAATTTCAAGTCCAAATGACCTTGATCTTTCACCTTTACATGTCACATATAATTGCAAAAATATACAGTGTTACAATACCCAGGATTTAAGCCCCTAAATTGACCAAGTTATGGCAAGATAAACTTTCATAGGGCCAAATGACTTTGACCTTTGACTTTTAAAGGTTACATGTTCTGACAGAAATGTGGAGTGTTGCAATACCTACAACTTGAGTGCAACATGATTAGAAATGGATGGAAATTGGCCGAGTTATGGCTGGATGAAACTTTCAAAGGTCAAAATGACGTTGATCTTAAGAGGTCACATGTAAGTTTTAAAAAATATACAGTGTTACGATTGCTACAATTGGAGTCCAACATGATCAAATAAGAAAAAAACTGACCAAGTTATGGTCAGAAGAAAGCCACCATTGAAAGAGGTCTTTGAGTTTGAAGTGGTTTTTAACCTTGAATGACCTTTGACCTTGAGGTAACATCTATCTGAAGTGAACCTTGGCCTTTAAAAGGACATGTTGACCTTAAATTGACCTTCGACCTTAACATGGTCTTTGGCCTTGATATGACCTTGACATTTGAGATGACCTTTGCCTTGCTATGTTCGAACTCCTGTACACTCGGAACCATATCTTCTACAGTATATAAGATATTGAAGATTTAAAAATTTAAATAGACCTCATTTGCATAATTGAAAAAAAGCATGACCTCTCATTATATAAAGGCAAGACTTCATCTATGGAAGTTTAATCATGCCAACTTTGAAGTTTCTACGTATAATACTTTTCAAATGAAATGTCAGACAAATGTGCCTGTAAAGAATGAAAGAAGAAAGAGAGAGAGAGACAGAGAGAGAAAGAAAGAAAGAACGTACCAAAGGACAAACGTTGTAGCATTTAATATTTACAACTTTTGAAGGCACACAGACAAATTTGCTTTGAAGCAAATCTTCTTTTCTAGTTTGTAGCTATTTTCTCACTGAGTTTTATTTCCATTCCAACCTCAGTTTTGTATCGCTATTGTGTATGTTTTCTCTTGTGTTCACGTTTATGCTTATTTGGATGTATTTATATGCAGTTTTATTTCCTCACCCTTGGGTTTCGATAAAATATTATTATGTACATGGGTATTGTTGATTAAAGTGCCATTTCTTTCACGCCTCTCTTTGGTGTGAAGGGCCACTTGGGTAAAACATCGTGGCACGGCCTTTGAAGGCATGTGTCCGGCGATTCCCGCTGCTCCTGAACATCCAAAGTCTTGCTTCGCTTGAACGCAAAAAGAAAAAAGAAAAAAAAAAAAAACAAAAAAACAACCATTAAGGCTGTGATAATGTTTCCATCGTTTCCCTGCCCTGAAACATACTTTTGGCATGCGGCCTGATTAAGTGGCGCCGCCATGATACCACAAAGGGGGTACTAGAAAGGAAGATCTGCGCAATAGCAAATCTGTCTGTGTGCCTTCATAAGTTGCTAATATGAAATGCTACAACTTTTGTCCTCTGGTAATCCACATTCGATTAAGCTTATGGCTGGACGAGAATTTCAAAGTCCAAATGACCTTAACTTCTACAGGTCATATGTCATTGCAAAAATGTACAGTGTTACAGTACCCACAATTTAAGCCCCACATGAACCCAATCAGATGAAAATTGACCAAGTTATGTAAAGATGGGCCAAATGACCTTGACCTTTGCCCTTTAGAGGTTACAGGTTCTTACAAAAATGTGCAGTGTTGCAATAGCCACGAGTGGCGTCCAACATGATTAGAATTGAATTGAAATTGGCCGAGTTATGGCTGGATGAAACTTTCAAAGGTCCAAATAACCTTGACCTTTGACCTTTAGAGGTCACATATACGTTCAAAAATGTGCAGTGTTACAATAGCTACAATATAAGTCCAACATGATCAAAATTGGATGCAAATTGACCAAGTTTTGGCTAGAAGAAAGCCACCATCGAAACTGGCCTTTGACCTTGAAGTGGCATTTGTCCTTGAAATGACCTTTGACCTTGGGATGACCTCTACTTGAACTGAACCTTGGCCTTTTGAATGAAATGTTGACCTAAAATTGACCTGGACATGACTTTGACATTTGAGATGACCTTTGTCTTGCTATGATCGAACTCCAATACACACGGAACCACATCTTCTATAGTGTATAAGATATTGAAGATTTAAAACTTTAATTAGCCCTCGTTTGCATGATTTTGAAAAGCATGACTTCTCATTATGAAGAGACGAGACTTCATCATAGAAGTATAATTGTGCCGAGATTGAGGTTTCTACGTACAATACTTTTCGAATGAAATGTCGGACAAATTTGCCTGTAAAGAAAGAAAGAAAAAAAGGATGAAAGTAACAAAGAGAGAAAGAAATAAAGAATTCCTAGAAAAACAATATGTCTGTGTTGGCACACAGACATAAATGTAGAATTCATGCCTACCCTTGCGGCCAGGGGGTTGGCGCCCCCCAACGATGTAAAAGGGGGCGACAATTTTGATGAGGTAACAGTAAAAAATGGAGCATGGTATTTTTTGGTGGGGGGAGTAACAAAATGAAAGACATTTATAATAAGATTCAAACCGCTCATGACAGTGTACATGCATAACGGCAAATTCTAGGATTTCAGGTCTGTATCCGTCTGAACCTTCAGAATGCCCCATACAAACTGTAAAATAAAGATCCCAGATCTGCTCATAAAATTTAGCAATTAGTCGCAAATGATATAGTACGCTTCCTACTAAGTTAGTGCAACTCGGTAATAAATAAGGCTTTCAAAAACACGAAATCAACACACTGTGACATTAAGATGGCGTTTGTTCTTGGGATGAGTTCATAAGACTAAAATACAAGCATGCTTCAGGTAACAGTTCTAAATGAGAAATCTGAGGGAATCATAGCGATCACATTTTTTTGGATCAGATATCTGTCACATTCCAGCGCACCTCTCTTTTACACAATTTTTTTCCCCAGCAGAACAAAAGGAAGTCATGAAACGTGGAAGGCAAACCTTTCCCTCGTCTTTTTTTTTGTTGTTGTTGTTGTTGTTGTTGTTTTGTTTTTGTTTTTTTTGTTTTTTTTTTTGTTTTTCTTTGTTTGCCAGACAACGCGATTACCTAAGCAGCGCAGATTTGGGCCGTGCTTACTCTGACATATTTTTCGAGAAATTTGGAAGAGAAAAAGTAGTGTATAACTAGAAAAGAAGATTTGCTTTAAAGCAAGTTTGTCAGTGTTCTTTCAAAAGTTGTAAATATTAAATGCTACAACGTTTGTCCTTTGGTACTTCACATTCCATTAAGCTTATGGCTGGATGAAAATTATAAAGTCCAAATGACCTTGACCTATGACCTTTATAGGTCAAGCGTTTATTGCATAAATGTACAGAGTTAAAATACCCACAATTTAAGCCCAACACGGACCAAATCAGAGGAAAATTGACCAATTTATGGCAAGATGAAACATTAAAAAGGGCTGAATGACATTGACCTTTGCCTTTTGCAGGTTACGTGTTCTTACAAAAATGCGCAGTGTTGCAATACCTACAATTTGAGTCCAACATGATTAGAATTGGATGGAAATTGGCCGAGTTGTGGCTGGATGAAACTTTCAAAGGTCACAAATTACGTAAACCTTTGACTTTAAGTAGATTTGAAAATATACAGTGTTACCATAGCTACAATTTGAGCCCAATATGATCAAAATTGGATAAAAATTGACCAAGTTATGGCTAGAAGCAAGCCACCATCGAAAGTGGCCTTTGACCTTGAAATGACCTCTACCTAAAGTGAATCTTGACATAACCTTGACATTTGAGATGACCTTTGCCTTGCTATGATCGAACCCCTGTACACTCGGAACCACATCTACTATAGTATATAAGAAATTGATGATTTAAAAATTTAATTAGCGCTCATTTGCATAATTTTGGAAAGCATGGCATCTCATTATAAAAAGGCAAGACTTCGTCAATATAAATATAATTGTGCCAAGTTTGGAGTTTCTACGTACAATACTTTTCAAATCGAATGTCCGACAAAAAGAAAGAAAGAAAAGAAACGGACACAAGTAACCTCTGAACACTTGTTGGATTTTAGTTTTCCCAACATATGTGTCAAGAGCTGGTATAGAATATAAATACAAAGTTGTTACCCCATACCATAACGGCTTGAATGAATAAGTCTCCATTGACTGTACCTTTACACATATTGAAGGCATTTTGCCAGCTACAGAGCAGCATGACATATACAGTGTTCTAACGGTACTTGAGCTCACAGATTTGGATTTGTTGAGGTTCTCTTTATCTTAAATATTTACAAATACGTGAACACAAAAGGGACAAGACTGTTGCAAAACACATTCCACACACACAAATACATTAATAAACAAAATAACACTACAGCCGTTGACATATCCCTCCCCCTCCCCCGAAAAGGTAACACAAATTGAAGTCTTAGTCTGTGCAACGTGGCCTGTCCCAGCATCCCATTCAAAAGCATGCAAAATGGAGGAAAAGCTAGATTAACTAGAAACGATTTGCTTCACAGCAAATCTGTCTGGGTGCCTTCAGAATGAGAACAGTTTGAAATGCTATACTTTGCCATTGTTCAAAATAATCTAATTTTTTGTGTATTAACCTAATTTGCAGATATCAAAATGCTACAACTTTGGTTCTTGACTCATTGGATTTGGCATGTCACAACATATAAACTGAAGTTGGACTTAAACCACTATCCATAAAGCTATTCACGATTTTAATTTTGTGTATTTGCTTACTTTGCATAAATTAAAAGCCTACCACGTTGTTCATGGTTCATTGGATGCGGTTAGTCACAAAACTACAAATTGATGTTATGTATAATCATTATCAAGCTATTCAAGATTTAAATATTGTGTATTCACCTAATTTGCATAAACTAAAGTACTTCAACTTTGGTTCATTGAATGCACCTATGTCACAAACCTAAAAATTGAAATTGGAATGGCACCTCTGTGTATAATAGTTTTGAAGTTTTTCCAGATTTAAATTTTGTGTATTCACCTAATTTGCACAATTTAAAATATTACATTTTTTTTTTATTAGATCGCTACTTCACAAATCTATTAATTGATGTTGGAATGGCACCTCCATGTATAATAGTTTTAAAGTTATTCAAGAATTAAATTTTGTGTATCCACTTATTGGCATGAACTACAATTGTACTCCTTTGGTTAATAGTTCATTGGATGCAACTCTCTCACAAACTTATAACTTTTGTCTTGAATGGCACCTCTTTTTATATTAGTTTTGAAGTTATTTAAGATTTAAATTTTGCGTATTCATCTAATTTGCATAAATTAAAATCCTACAACTTTGGCTCATGGTTCATTGGCCTTGCCATAAACCTATAACTTGAAGTTGGAATGGCATCTCTATCTACAATAGTTTTGGAGATATTCAAATTTTCAATTTTTTAGGCCTCGAATAAGCATAATTTAAAATTCTACAACTTTCATTTACTGTCCATTTTATTGGCAGGTGTCACAAATCTTTGCTTGCACATTGAAATTTTGTGTCTATCTACTACATTTGGAAAATATGGAGCTTTAAAATTTTAATTGCCCTCATTTCCATAATTATAAACATCATGGCCATTCCAGACTATATGCGCAATTCCACTCGAAGGTCAGTCACCATACAAGTTTGATGGTTTTCGGAATAAAAGTGTCTGAGGAAAAAAAACCCCGACAAACTCGGTCATACAGAGGAAAGAACAAAGAAAAGAAAAAATTCTTCGAAAACAAAATGTCTGGGTTTGCAGCCAGCCATAAATGGACCAAAAAGAAGGAACTTGTCTGACGTGTTGTCAAGATCAGTTTGCATACATACATACATACATACATACATACATACATACATACATACATACATACATACATACATACATACATGTTTAATAAATATCGTACCGCGTTAGTCCTGGTTTGGGTGGGGGTGGGGGTGGTGGGTAGGCGTGTGGCAGAGGAAAAGTGCTCTGGAAATCTCAGACTATGAATGTCGCATTGACATGCCTGCCGTGTCCCAGTAACATGCTGTCAAATATGTACTGTACAAAAAAAGTTTAGCGTATTAACGTTGAAGTCTCCTATATTTTGATATTCACTTACCAACTATATTGTTTTCATCTCAGCATACACATCCATCTCTTAACATCACTTTACACTTGCTTACAGACACAGCTAGTCATGCATAGGAGAGCACAAACAACAAATACAAGGCATGATCAACTTATAAAATGCCAAGTTTCCTATTGGTCTGAGTACATGGTACAAATTGGGATCCTCATTGCGGCCAATGCGTTGACATTGGCTGCGGTTGTCTTTACCTGTTGAGCCTTGATAAAGGACATATCCTGAGCAGTGTCCAGTTCTTATGCAATATGTCTTGAATCAAGCTCTTTCAAAATGAATAAATAGTGAAGCAGAACAAGGAAGGCTCATGGTCTTCAACTATGCCTTGACCGAGACACAACCTTTCTCCTACAAGGCCTACCCATGCTGTAGGGCTGATGGAGGCTGGGATGAGCCAGAAAGAAGTGGCTCAGATGATTGATGTGACCCAAAGCACCATGGGTAGGGCCTTAGCCAGGTACAGGGAAACTGCTACATTCAAGGATCGATCAAGAGCAGGGCATCCCAGAGCAACTGCACCTGGTAAAGACCGATGCATATGAACCATGGCATTGATGAACAATCTTTTGACAGCTACCAATGTGAAGAAAGAGATGCAGCAGATGTCTCAAGTGACAGTCTCAGACCAGACCATCCGAAATGGCCTTCATAGTGCTGGTACGGGCATACAGACCTCTCCAGTGCCCTGTGTTGAATCCACAACAGAAGCAGGTTAGACTTGATTTGGTGCCAAGCCCATCGTGAAGGGTACCATGAAGACTGGCGCAGTGTGCTGATCACAGATGAATCCAAATTTCTGCTTCACCCAACTGACAGACGAAAGAGTGTCTGGCAGCACCAAAAGGAGTGTTATGCCCAGAATGCTGTGGAAGAGACTGTGGCGTTTGGTGCTGGTGGTTTGATGGTATGGGGCGGCATATCATTTGAGGGGAAACAGACCTGGTGATGATCAATGGTACCATGCGAGACTTGCGCTACAGGGATGAAATTCTGTACCCCATTGTCCGACCGTATGCTGGAGCCATTGGAGACACCTTCATATTGCAAGACGACAATGCACGCCCTCACAGAGCTCATATTGTTACAGATCACCTGCGAGATCAAGGCATCGCTCATATGGACTGGCCGCCTTACTTCCCAGACCTAAATCCCATCGAACATGTCTGGGATATCCTTGGTAGAGCAGTACAAAGCAAGGTTACAGATAACACTACACATGTTGAATTGAGTGGACTTTTGTTGAAAGCTTGGAGGAATCATGACCAAAGAGACATTACAAAGCTAGTGTATAGCCTGCAGAAGCGATGTGATGCTTGTATTGCTGCTCAAGGGTCCACAAAAGGTACTGATTTGCTGCTTTTACCCTGTGATAAGACCGATATTAAACTTGGCACTGTTGAATCTTGACCCAACCTTGAGTTGGTTGTTTTTGCTTTTCCATGCATGACTGCCTGTGTCTGTATGTAAGTTGAATGTGATTTGAAGGGATCAAGGTCTATGCCGAGATAAAAAAACAAGAGGATCATGATGATCCTGTTCTCAGTTGACATGTATCTGCTTCTTTTAAAAGAATAACCCAAAAATTTATGCAAAAATCAATGCAGTATGACCATTTGAATAACATTAGTAGAGACCTATCAACGGTACAATTCTACAAAGTGTGGCATAAATATGGCGAAAATTATCTAAGTTGTTTCCATTACAAGAAATCTCCATGTTCAAGTTTCGTATAAATCTTTTTTATTTTGTAGTTTTTCAAAAAATGAATGAAAATATGAACTGAGTCAACTTTTTGAGCAACTTTGTTTGACCCTTCTACAAGGAACATATCTACCTAGTTTTAGCTTGATCCGAATGACGGTTCTGGAAAAGATGTCGAAAATAACAAAAACACACACAAAATCATCAAAAATTGGACAAAATTTGCAGCACCACCTATTGGACAAATTCTGAACAAAGATTCCCCGGGAGTGTCCCTGTGAGATGTCAAAGCAACTGGGGGAGCAGTTTCGGAGAAGATATTTTAAAATTTGCCCCAAAAAAGAACAAAAAAATTCATAAAAAATATAAAAATCAATGGAGCATGACCATTTGAACAAACTTGGTAGAGACCCACCCAAGGCATATCCCCAACAAGTTTGACTTAAATCTGGATGACGGTTTTGGAGAAGAAGTCAAAATGTGAATTGGCATTAGAATGTCCATTGACTTCGATAGTAATCAAAAGGAAAGCTGCATTGATCAACAAACGCATGAATTGAAAAAAACGTTAAAAATCAGGAATCCACAGCAGTGCCACCTAATGAACAACTCTCTTTGACCCTTCTACAAGGAACATATCCACCAAGTTTCAGCTTAATCTGAGTGACGGTTGTGGGAAAGAAGTTGAAAATAGCAAAAACACACAAAAAATCATAAAAAAAAAAAAAATAGAAAAAATCGTAGCGCCATCTGTTGAACAATTTAAGGTCTAGGGGACCCAGAAGTGTCCCTATGCAATTTCGAAGCATGCACCTACATGAATACTAACAGGCAACATAGAACTGCAATTTATTTTATTTATCACACATACCTCACAGTAAGGAAATACATGTAGTGAAGCTTGATACTTTGAATCCACATCCAAAAATGTTGTGCAGTTTCTTTTTCAGTCATTTTGCAGTGAGCTTAAGCATATTTAGTCTAAAAAAATGACAAAATGTAATGAACTGTAAATATTCCAATACTTTAGTAGGTAAATAACTGTATAGAGCTACTGTGTTGTAAGATATGAAAGTAGTTGTGGAAATTAATTTTTGCAAAAAAACGTACTGTAGGTATACAAGTTTTTTTTTATTGTGAGAATAATTGTGGAAAAAGTTAAAGTGTATAGTATGATTTTATCTTCTTAAATACTTCTAGAGACAAGTCCAGTAGTTACAGTGATTATTTATAAATGAGCTCTGCAGTTCACATTATGGCCAATGAAACTTTATAAATATTTGAAAGTAAATGATTATGTTTGCAGGTAGCATACAGTGTGAAGGCACAGCTAAATGCACGGGGAGAAGTTGTACACAGCCACTGTGAATGCCCTGCAGGCAAAGGGCCATTTGATACTTGTAAGCACACAGCTGCACTGTTACTCATGTTGGAAAACTTCCTTCAAAGTGGACAACTCAACCTCCAGAAGAGCTGTACAGAGAAGCTGCAGACTTTTCACAAACCGAAGCGAAGGTAAGTTATGTTCATATGCATACATATAGCTTTGTTCTAGCTGCATAAAACTATTAAGACTACTGATATACATGGGATAAAACAGGCTTTTAAATTGTCTTTTAAATTTTAGGACAAGGACAAACATATATAATCAAATCAATTCCCAACATTTGCCATTTAATGAATATATAGTTCTTCATTACAGTATAGAAGTTGGCCTTTTAGCCACAGGATTGGGACTTGAATGGTGATATTATTTATTTATACCATACTCAAGTATGTGATTGAATGAATGCAAACTAAGCATTTTACTCAACCAAAAAGT
The DNA here is from genome assembly GCA_964020975.1 of Hermodice carunculata. Lineage (NCBI taxonomy): Eukaryota > Metazoa > Annelida > Polychaeta > Eunicida > Amphinomidae > Hermodice > Hermodice carunculata. The sequence goes on along the minus strand of OZ026616.1, from coordinate 1,252,544 downwards.
GCCAGCCAACATAATATCTGATAACAACAAATATCTAAAGTATTATAAAAATCTATTGATTTGCTTTATTTCATACATATATACATCCTCTGACAGTACAATGATTTATTTTCCAATGTGCAGGATCACCAAAAAAAGCGGAAAACCTGGTATCCTCATCAGTTAGTGGTACATACAATAATCTTAAGGATCCCCGACCTGCCAAGTACAGACACACACAAGGATACAATGACAGAGTGAGAAATCTGATCATAAATATGTGTTCGGATACAAGTGTGGACATGACGATGAAATATGCATACCCAAAGGCTGACCTATAGAATGCAATGATAGACCACCACTACTGTGCAAGGCCATATGCTGAATACTGGGTGGATGTAGCAAACAAGGTTTTTTTTTTTTTTTTAAATTTATTTCAACCCTGTTACATTTTGTATCCGACCATAAGATTTAAAGGAACAGATGTGACATATTTTCATCACAAGATTCTTCACAAATAAAATGCATAAAATAAAGAGACCTTCACAATATTAAGAAGGCACATGGTCAAAGGATGCAGCTGAAATGACAAAAAAAAGTCAAATCCATAGGTTCAACACAGATAAATATTCTAGAAGTGTGTAATTTACAGTAAACAAAAGTCACCTGACTGAAATGTACATTTTCATAGTCTGCCGTATAATAAATATTTACACTTCAAATTCAGCATTTCATAATGTACTGAAATAAACATTGAATGGATTGTCACTTGTTGTAAACAAAAGTCAGTTTCACAATGTCTGTTATTGTAATAAATATTAACACTTGCAGATTGACCATGAATGTCCTTCCTTTTGAACAAAAGTCAAAGGACTAAAACAGATAACTGCAAAGTTTGTCACCTGTGCCAAAGATAAAAAATCACTATTTCATAATGTGTCAAGGATAAAAAATCACTATTTCATAATGTGTAATGCTGAAATCAATATTTACACTTGCAGGTTGACGATCAGAAAGTTGCTTGGATCTTTCCATGATTTGCCTGTCACTGGTGCAGCCCCCCATATGAGTGTCTGATGAAAGTAACAACACCCCGTGGAGAGCACCCAATCATTGTTTTAAGTGTGTTTCTGTTCTTATACGTGGAGAAACTGGCAGTTTGACTGTTCACATTGCGAGGCTTCTGAATAGGCGTTTCAGTCGCATCCGAAATAACCCTTGTTGTAGGGAACAGACGTCCGAAGTCCTTGGGCATGTGGGTCTGAACTTACGTCATGGGGAACCCAAAAATCTATCTCCTTAAGCTGAAAATATAGAAAGTTCAGCCATGTACAGAAAATCTGTGCTACAATTTGGCGGCTGACCTTAAACAAATAAGCCAAAGCTTGGTCCTCCTTGGCTTGTCTCACCTTCAACAAAGTGAGAAAAAGCTGGTTTTCTGTGGAGACTAAAGCACATTTATAGTCCAAGTCATAAGCTGCCGGCCCCAGTAAAGCCATAAGCAGCTGAAAGTGTTTAAAGGATTCTAAGCCTGTGTAGTACAGGATAGCACTGTCATCGTGTTCATATTGCTTAAAGCTGTAGCTTGCTGTGGAAGGTACAAGAATATCATACTGTGACGCTAAGTCCACACAAAGGTGTTCCTCACACACTGATGACACAGGGGCATCCACACTTGGCTCGTCACTTTCTATGATGACCTCCTTGCATATTTCAGGAATATCCTCAAACTCAATCTCGGATCTTTTTCTTTTTTGTCGTTGCTCTTGGCAAGTCTCCCTCAGCCTGTCAGGGGTAACATTTTCTTTGAAACAGAAGACTGACGGTACAGCGCCACGTTTCAGACGTTTTCTTTCTGCTAAAAATTTAAGCAAAAAATTTCATGAGATGACAAGTCTACAAGTATATTGTACATATTTAGTTTAGTAACTTTTTTCAGATTGACATGTTTGACTGATTATTCATGTACTGTGATACCTTACAAAATGTATATACTTAAGGAAAAACATACAGTGGTTTTGTGAAGCTTTTTTCCCCCTGAATCGAAACCGGTCAGGCTTTTGCAGAGCTTTCAGTCTAAACGCCACTGGATTTGCTGGGTATTACACTGTCTTGTGAAGCTTGCATATACTTATTTATTTATTTAAATGTGAACTGGAATTTATTATAAAACTAAAGGCTCAGGTAATGACACTATAATCACAATCACAGGAGGGTAGTAACTAGTACATGTACATGCATGGATGTGCTTATAATGCAGATATATGTGATTATTTTGAACTGGTAGCCAAATTTTATGCATGCTTATGCAGTGTCAATGTCATATTGAGCAGCTTTACTGCTTGTATAATGCAATAAAAATGACATGGAATAAATGTAAATTTAAAATTTGAAAATTTTGTTGCTTTATTATTGTATTAACATGTAACAGGTTCATAAATTTATTATGCATCATATTTGAGCATGTGTTCTCAAAAATACAGAAACTGCTATTAAGTCTATTTTAGTATTTACAAGGCCACATTTTTTCCTGGTTTATGAGCTAGCTGGATGACCAGAATTACAAAATCCAAGAAAATCCAAGAGAGGAAAAAAGGCAATTAAAAGAAGACTCAGATCTATAAATGTACATTTTTTTTTTCTGGCTCTGTCGAGTTTTTATTTTTCCCTTCAAGTTCTACTTACTTTGCCTAGGGAAACAAGTTACCATCACAGATTGCTAAGGCACCTTCTCTGCACATTTTCAAAAAGAAAAAAAATCTGTTGTCTTTAAAGTTCAATCATTTCCCCCCATGCTCTTCACTAAGTTCAATAAAATATAGATGCCTTATGAGCCTAAACTAACCGTGCCAGGTGCCCTATTAGTGTACAGTCGAGTCAACACCAAATACACAAGGGACCGGAGTAGGTTGTTCAGCTAACAAGTTCATGATTGCACCCTTGATAAGATCTGATAGCCACTGCTACTGTGTATTCCGCCAATACACACAGCCGCATTCCTGGCCCCGCTAATAGCCAGTATATGCCAGCTCATAAATGGGCCGTTTCTAATGTTTTGTGGGTAAGCACAGAGATAAAATGCCAGTAAATGATAGTTTATTATCAAATAAATCAAATAACCTACCAAGAAGTGTGCTTCCATACTGTGATGGGGTAAAATGCCTGCTGCAAACCACATCGTGATCGGTTGGTTCCCACAGTGTCCCTTTCTTCTTGGGATCCTCACGATTTATCGCAATTCTCCATTTCAAACGAATGCCTGGGTCTTTGGGGAAGGTATGACCACCGCCTTTGGCAGTACAATTCGGTACACAGCAGTAGGTGGGCATTATATCCGATATCCAGGACACAATCAGCCGTTGTTTATCATTTGATTTTTCGGGGTTTAATCCATGTTCACTATGGGAGCCAAAACGAGGCTGTGGCTTGATTCTTGGTAAAACTGCACCGCCTCCCAGCGAAAGTTCAGATTACCAACGCTATTGGCCTAGTGGTTTCGGAGAAGAAGATTTTTTAAGATTTCCCCCCAAAATGAACAAAAAAAATCATAAAAAATCCAAATATCACTATACCGTGACCATTTGAACAAACTTGGTAGAAACCCACCCAAGGCACATCCCCACCAAGTTTGAAGTGAATCTGGCTTGTGGTTTTAGAGAAGAAGTCGAAAATGTGAATTGTGGACAACGGACGACGGGCGACAGACGGACGACGGATGCCTAACCATCACATAACCTCAGCTGAATGACAAGTCAGCTGAGCTAAAGATAATAGGTGGGCGAATATTCAACTATAACCAACTTTCAATTTAGTATGCAAAACTTTTTTGGACTCTATAGTTAGCATTTTTGGTTTACATGAATATTATTTTGCAATATCACATTGGCCTTATTTGTATTCCGTTTGTCTCTTGACCTAGGATTGGGCTACACTGCCTACATAATTCTGAAGCACACGGTTCTACAACATGTTTTGATCTTTGAAAACAGCGACTGTAGTCTGATTAAAACGATACTCATCCTGTACATCTTCTTCCAGTAACACATAAGAATGTTTTGTAATTCGCTTAAACTTGCTTCAGTTCAAGCTGAAGTGTACTTCATGTAGGGACACCCCCTGGAACTGACTTTATTTCAAAAACACTGTATACTAAAGGCCTTTGTCATAAACATGCTTCAAGATACAAGCAGTGAGAGTATTAGATAGGAGAGCTCATAAATATGTTTCAAAAATTTACAAGTGACTTAATTTATATGAAATGATGTTTTGGTCACACAATTACAACCCAAGGGCACAATTTGGATGGTACTCGTTGAAATTATAATTGAAGTTTTTGTTTGGGAGTTTTGTTGTTCTTGTTCGTTCGTTTGATTTTGTTTTCTTTTAGCTTAATTTTTGAAGTCTGAATGATACCCAGAGCATGTGATATACTCCTGACCAGAAAAAAAAACAACAACTCGCCATTGGTTTAACGTGGGTTGCCCAAAAAGATAAGTTTGTGTGGAAAACAGGAGTGTTGCATGGACTGTTATGTAACATGGACAAGAGAGCTAAAATTATGGCTGAGCGGTCACACAAAAACAAAATTTCCTGGAAATGAGATAACAGCCAGAAAGGTGTCTGGCATTGGGGTCCCTGTGGGCTTCATAAGGGGCCGCTACCGACATAGGGATCAATGTGAATCCATAATGCCATGGCGTACGGGTTACCAGCAGCTGTCTGAATTCGACAGAGGCAGGGTTATTGCTCTATCTATTGGCATGTTGGAGGCTGGTCTATCCCAATGTGAGGTTGCCAGGAGAATGAGATGCCCCAGGTCAGCGGTACAGAGGTGGTGGGATCGCATTCAAGAAACGAAAGGATGCGAGCAGAAAGCTGAATCTGGAAGGCCTGGACCTTCAGGTAGGAGGGAGGACGCAGCACCTGATGTAGTACGCAATGGGACTAGGGTTCCTGTTTGCTGAGAGGTTTAGTCAGCAGTGGTGCCAGGCCTGCAACATTGCAGCATCACGACGTACAATCAACAGGAGACTGGTGGCAGCCAAACTTAGGTAACACCGCCTTGCCATCCGCATCCTTGTTGGTCCGGCACACAAGGCTGCAGGGATACAGTGTGGTCAGGAACATGCTGACCGGACGAGATACCAGTGAAGGTGTATGATGATGTGGTCGGACGGGTCACGATTTTGCTTCAATTTTCATGATGGGAGGATGCAAATAAAGTTATTTTCCTGTGCAAATATAGCAAGTTTTCTTCACAAAAGTACTTTGGCACTCAAGTCCTTCACTTTGAACAAATATAAATCTTTCGGTTTTTGGGACCTTTAACGACCACTATTTCTTCCCAAAACAGATGTCAAAAGCAATGATATGATAAAGTAAACAAACTTCCCACACACTTACTCCTAGCACGTACATATTTTTGAAAGGGGGGGGGGTGACGACATTGTTTTAACCAAGCAGTATTATATTCCCACAAATGTGAATAAACCCCTGCCTTTCTTTTAGGTCGTAAACACAAGGGTCACGGCGCCTGTATTGCAGGGTCATTCTGATGACATATTACAGTACAGCAAGACGATATCGATGGCAGACATTAACAATAATAATTTTCAAAACCCCCTTTCTCGGAAATTACGTTGAGGTACGAATACATCAAGATCCACGCACAGGGGTAGAAATTAACTATTTTTTTCAAGTTTCCCCTTGGCAGGCACATCATTTTTACAAAGTTGCCCAGGCCTCCAGAGAGTTGCTCAGTTTGCCACCACATGCGAATTGTAGTTACTACTTAGCTTGTTAAAAGACACTGATATTCAAGGGTTGCAAATATTGATGAACAAGAGCTATACTTGTCACCACTATGGAAACAGCGTTTCCACGCAAAAGAAAAATATTTTAGGATGTATATAATGACCCCACTATTGTTTGAACTTACATGTTCTGCTGAAGATATAAAGTTGCCGTATGGGAAACCAGCTAAAGAAATAAAGTTGCCCGAAACAAATTGAAGTTGCCCGGGTCACCTAAACACCCACATAATTTCGAACCCTGGCGACGCGCTAACTTTACCATATAAAATACAAACAAAGACATAAGTTCAAAACACTGTAAAAACATTAATCCATTTTATATCATCACATTGCAGGCAGGGGGCACTATTTAACATAATATACAGATCATAACGGCTATTTTACACTATCACATCAAGCGGCACCATAAGACGTACACATGATACAATACACTTAAAAATTGCTCTAGCCCTGTGAAAGCTCCGGGCATAGAGTTGGGACACTGCAGGGCCCAGGTGCACATGGGATCATGAGGCCAAGGCTGCATGACACCATTGGCAGCCGGGACCACCAGGGCACAACTCAACCACAAAAGCTTAACTCCATGAACTTAAAAAGGTCTTGCATTACAAATGAGCATGAATGTCATAATTTATGCACAACGACAGGAATACATGGGGGGGGGGGGGCGCCACCGAGTGGAGCAGGCCGCCCCGGGGACCCACCGCAGAGGGAGGCCACCGGGAAGAAAGCCCCATCCACCCTGAGGAGACCCCTAAAAAGCACGGGTGATAAATTTAGTTAAAGTGTATTCTGGCGACCATGGCTTTATGTAACTTTCATGCCCAAATTACATTAAAACCCTTTTAAATCTAGATTCATAGCCGGTGCTGCAAAATGTACAACAAAACAATTATCAAAGGAAGTAACTTGGGGTTTGACTGCAATTAGGAGTCATTTTCGTAAATACTGTAATGCAATTTCTAGAAACTGTGAAATAAATTGTTTTTGGAGTATTAGCAATTCTTCCGAGTTTGTATCTAAAATCAAAGATGTTAAACCAAAAAATATCAAATGTTTTGATTTTTCTACACTGTACACAAATCTACCCATAGATGAAGTCAAAAGTTCTCTTTCAGAATTAATAAGCAAAATGTTTAGACATAATGGTAAACCATACATTAATATCAATTCATATACTAAGAAAGCATATTGGTCACACAATAAATATTCAAAACGTAACGTTAAATTTTACACTGTTGAAACTTTGGTAGATGCTATAAAATTTCTTTTGGATAATACTTTTGTTCAATGCGGACCATTGTTTTTTCAACAAAGAAAAGGCATTCCAATGGGCAGCAACTGCTCCCCTTCACTGGCAGATTTGTATTTAACCTGGCTTGAATTTAAGTATATGGATAAAATGATGAAAAAGGACTTTCAAATGGCTACAAAAAATATTAGTGGGTGCACGGTTGGCCGAGCTGAAACACGCTCGCCTTTCACCTCTGCGGCCCGGTGTTCGATTCACGGCCGGGGAAGCATGTGGAAAGAGTTCCTACCACTCTGACTGTGCACGGTGGTTTTCTCCGAGTCCTTCGGTTTCCTCCACCAAACATGTAGGTAGGAAGTATACGCCACGATCTGTGCCATGTAGAGTGATTAATATAGGCTTTGCCTGCTTCGCAATCCATGTAAAAGATATGGGTCTATACTTTTTTTTTTTTTTTTTTTTTTTTTTACAAAATTATCAAACAACGCAAGATATATTGATGACATTGCTTGTGTAAATGTTCAAAATTTCAGTGAAATTGCTAAAGAAATTTACCCAAAAGATATCCCTTTAAAGGGTAAAAATTCAGATGGTTTCAGAGATGTGTTTTTGGACTTTGATATTCAGGTCACTTATGACAGGTTTTGTATTAAAGTCTATCACAAAATAGATGAATTTCAGTTTGAAGTAGTTAATTATCCTTTCCCGGACAGTAATATTTCGGATACTATTGGATATAATACATTTTTGTCACAGATTTTGAGATTTGGTCGTATTTGTTCTAAATTTCAGGACTTTGCATCAAGAACCCAATTTATTTACAAAAAACTCGAGTCAAGAGGATTCAAACGTGTACTTTTGATCAAATATTTCTTCAAATTTTGCTGTAAATATCCCGGGATGGTTAGAAAGTTTGGCTTCAATAATTTTAGAGATTTTAGACTTGCCTGTTTTGCTACTTAATTTTATCTTTTGACACCATTATGTTTAAATGTTCACCTTTCAGGCATTTTAGGCTAGCTTGTTTTCTGTTAGGTAAACCCCCAGGGGCTACAGGTAGCAAGAAGCGGCCTACGACAGTTACAAGCTTGCCTAATTGTACTTGATATCTGGTTAATATTTTCATTGCATTCTCTTGACATAAATACAAAAGACTTTCATTCTTTTCTGACTTGCCCTATAATTCTACTGTTAACATCCAAAGATTATTAGAAAGTTTGGCCACAATAATTTACAGTTTTTAGACTTGTCTATTTGCTACTTAGCTTTATCTTTTGGCATCTTTCTGTTTTAATATTCACTATCAGACATTTTAGGCTTACATGTTTTCTGTTAGGTAGACCCCCAGGGGCTACAGGTAGCAAGAAGTGGCCTACGACAGTTGCATGTTTGCCTAATTGTACTTAAAATCCTGTTAAGAAAAATTGTTTTGATAGCAGGTTTTTGGCATAAATGCTAATGACTTCAATTGTTTTCTGATATGCTTAAATGCACGTTTACTCAGTATTAAAAAATTACTCAAAATTGACAGTATTTTCTCAAGTGTCACAAACCTGACACATTAAGTTGACACATTGACTCAGGGTTGGCAGTTAAATAGAGCTTAATTGTTTGAGGAGTAGGTGTCATCATGGAGTTTGTTTTAAATCTCTGGTGCAGGATGTAAATTGTCACAGTCCTTGTTAGGATTTCCCTTGGTTTATACAGGTGGTCTAGCCGCAACTATTTATTTTACAATCACTGGGACTGAATATAATGCCCCAGCTTGTTTCCACTTCAGTTAAACATTGGCGGATGGTTTAACTAGGATAAGCTGTCCAGCTAGAAAGGGTACATATTGGTCCAGGGGAAGTCAAATTGTTCTTATCTGAACCTGTACTATGAAAATTTGGTAATTATGGTTTGTTTGACAGGTATTCTTCTTTGATATGAAGCTCTGCATTTATAAGCAAAACTTCACATATTTAACTAATTCATCAATTGCCACGTTCATATTTATTCATTATTTTGTGGGTTGTCTTTGTTGAATATTTAGCTTAGACAAGGAGCCGCTACTCAGAGAGACATGTACGGGTAAAAGGCTCCGAAACATGTTGAGTAGTTACCCGCTGAAGACCCTTTAATTTATTTGGGTTAATACAGGCTATGTCAAAATTTTACAGAGGAACGTGTGCAATATGGACAATAGAACTTCTATGTATATAAGTTATACAGGGACAGGTTAGTTTATGGAGAGTAAAGAGTTCGGACTGCGGAATAGGGTAATGACTACTGGGAAGTGGTTTTGGACAAAAAGACACAAATACAATGATGTGTCAGGAATCATCGGATTATAGTCACTGAGGCGGTGGAGGGGCATGACAAGAAAGGCCATCGCAACGGGGGAAAGACCGAGATAAACCATCCGCTCAATCGAAGTGCCCGGAATAACCTCTTTGGCTGCTATGTATCTCGTCGTTACACATAACTTTCTTCAAGGACTTTCAACTTTGAATACAGTATGGGTGCTGCAACACGCTCGACTTTCACACAGCTGCCCGGGTTCGATTTACGGCCGGGGAAGCAAGTGGAAAGAGCTCCTTCCACTCTGGTTGTGCACGTGGCTTTCTCAGTCCTTTGGTTTCCTCCACCAAACAAATAGGTAGGAAAGTACACGCCACCATATGTGCCATGGAGAGCGATTGATATATGCTTGGCCTACTTCGCAATCCATGTAAGGGATGCTTGGCCTGCTTAGCAATCCATGTAAGGGATGGTTCAACATTTTCATTTTTTTTCTTACAGTACGCAAGGGGGAAAGGGGTTAAATGGTTCTGTACACTTTCGGAGAATATGGAAAATGATGATCAATTTTGGCCTGTTTTTTGCAATTTTGCCATGACTTTTTTTTGAAAATCATCATTTTCAACGTACTAATTTGGGGGGAGGGGGTCATGAAATTTAGACCCTAAGCACTTATTCAAAACTGATGATAACGTTAAACCATCCCTAAAAGATATGGGTCTATACTTTTTAATACAGTGTTATAAAATTTACAAAATTTGTGACAAATGACCTGCAACAAAGGTAAAATACCAATGGCCTGATGTAAGTTAGAATGATGGGATCTTTTTCCAATACCCATAAACTGTTTCACAAGAGTACCTTGGCATGACACAGTTTTCGAGAGCTAAACTTTGGCATCAGCTGACAAGCCAGAATGGGACAGACCTACATTGGCAAGACTAAAGAAGCCCTGTCTGCAACTTTTAATACGCTTTTCAATGTGGTGTTTTGAATCATTGCAACTGGAAGAACTGGTAGAACTAGTCCCGAGAATTTCGTGACACTCTATAACAGCTATCACTGAACCACCGAGATACCAAGTAGGCGGTTTATTAAATATAGTTTTAACATATTTCATACACTTAGTTTTCTTAATACCAGACTTAAACTTCCGTATGTGCTACACATATATCAATCAGCCTCTGCAGGCTTTAAGCCGTAGGGCTGGGGAGACGTTATCCGCCATATGAAAAGTTATTAAATGTATCATTACCAATCCGCAAGTCTTCATGGACACCATTATGATTTAGTAGTATATCGTTCAAAATATTCAATAAATATAGGGAAAAAATGCTCCATTGTCTTACTCCGCGTTTTGTAAAAAAATTGTCACTAAAACAGTTATTCCACTTAACTATACAATTAGCAACTCCGTACTATCTATAGAAAAGCATCCAGTGATTATTAAGCAGTACATGATCAGTTTGGACATCAAGCCCTCCTGCCATACCGTGTCATAATACTTTTTTTCTGCATCGACGCAACATACAAACACATAAGATTCATTAAATGTGTAATTTCATTATCGAAACGCAGTGATGAACGCAAACTCAATAACGTTTTACGACATTGTAAGACTGAATATAAAAGACTTGAACCAAACGTAGAGATAGGCATTGACTCGATCGTTTTGTTGTAAAGTAAGACTGGTAGGCAGGAAGACGTTGTCGAAACGTACGGACACACCGTGGAGGTATTCGACTCGATCGTGCCGGAAGGGATGTTGGCTTATGGAAAGCAATTATTTTATTTTTTCCAAGACATGCATAAAATTGGTAGTCCGAGTTGCTCCTGTGCTTGTGGACCATATATTGAAAGCCAGTGTCATAATTTATTTTGAATGTTTTTGGTATATTGGAGGAGACGAGCCATTGTACTGGCGTACCGCATATTTTTATTTACCGTACTTTCGCATTGGAAGACCCTTCATTTTCTGTACTACGTATGAACCACTATATCTAAATTTTCGCATTGTCCTTACCTTCTACTGGAGCAAAATTAGTACCAGACTTGCACAAGTCCCTGGTGCATGTCCCTATTTTCCCAACCCGCGGTCCCATCCAGAAGTGCGATACATTTTCCCCTCCACAAAGTTAACTGAATAATATTATGCCAACTACACGGTGTTATTGAGTCGGTTCTACTATTATTATCATTTTTTTTTTTTTTTTTTAAAAACCTGGTCGACACGGCCGTCGTTTCGGTTTCAACAGTAGCAGCTATTGAGTCCTAGTCAGTTCTAATCCCATTATCATTGAGATAAGGATAAGTGGAAAGTGGTCTTGATGAATGCATGGCTAGTCACTGGCCACTCAAGCGAGACAAAGCTGGACGCCCTCCGCCTGACGTGGTGCACTGTAATTAATCCTTCATTACACAGTAGCTCAATTAACAGCTTCTGAAGAGGGGTGTGTATGACAGCTCGCTTGTCTGTGTGATAAGAAACACAGTGCAGACCGCCCAGCGCTAATCATCTGGAGTCAGTGTTATCTGGTTATATACACGTTCCACGCCAATTTAGTGAATTAGCTAGGTAACCTGAAGGGCCTACCTGTATTGTAATAGAATAAGGCTACGACGTGTGTTTACTTAAAATTTTATTTTGCAATGAATTTGATTTTAAATAAAATACGGAAGACAGTCCAGTGAGATTTGAGCAAGTCTAAATTAGTACCTGCACCAGTGTACCAGGACCACCTAATCTGCCAGCCTTGTATTGCTGCCCACAGTACCCTGCACATTTTAATCACACCTGAGGCTCCTTTTATTACTTTATGAAGTTCAAAGTTTTCCATATCAAACAATATAGCCATTCATTAACATCTTTCTGCAACATTGATCAAGGTTTCACTGGTGTTGGGTTTGTGTGAGCCGACATTCCAGAATGAAGGGGGCAAAGGGGTTTTCCGCACTGGTGAAGTGGACATTTTTATATACCGTACTTGGGTACGGAAAGCCCACTTTTTTCCCTGATTTGTCCCAGCCATTCTGTCTAAACTTTGTTATTTTCGGCACCTTGTGCTGAATGATCAAGACCTCCCAAGTGAAACATAGCTCTGTTTCACGACAATCCTGCCTTAAAGCGTGCTACTCGAGCTACATTACACTTCGGTTAAGAGAAACAAAATGTATTGAATGAAAACACGAAGAACTGGTTTGGCGACAATCTTTCTTGAGTATAAACAGTCGACTCTGAAGTCCAGCACACTGCCGTTGCATAACTGGAAATTTGCCTGCGTGGCATGCAGACACATACATGTGCAACGGAGGCAGGGTAGCTCACAGGCGCTCGTAACGTTCAATCAGTCAAGTATGTGTGCTAATATACGCGGGGGGGGTGTGAACTTGGAACATCTGTACGCGCAATGACCCACATAGGGCATATCTTCAATAGAGTATTGTGTATTCATCAGTGAGGTCAATCATTCGTGCTAATGACACAAGGAAGGTGGCGCTAGACCACTGCGTCGTCACACTGAGCTTAAACATGTTCATGCATTCCTGTTTCAGGTCAGTCTGCACAGAAAACTGTAACTTAACGCCCTCTGTAAATCCGAAATGGATTTCACCATGTTGGAGACAAATATAGTACTAGCACCACAGTATTTAGAATACCATAAGAACCATCAAAATGAATTACTGGAGACTACCAGTCCATTCATTATGTCTGTGCGTCAAAACAGACATACAGTTTTTCTAGGAATTCTTTCTTTCTTTCTTTCTTCTTTCTTTCTCCTTCCTTTCTTTCTTTCTTTCTTTCTTTCTTTCTTTCTTTCTTTCTTTCTCTCTCTCTCCCCCTCTCTCTCTCTCTCTCTCTCTCTTTCTGTCTCTCTCTCTCTTTCTTTCTTTCTTTCCAGGCAAATTTGTCCGTCATTTCATTTGAAAAGTATTATACATAGAAACTCCAAACTTGGCATGATTATACTTCCATACATGAAGCCTGGACTTTTCATAAAGAGGTTCAACAGTTTTGAAAATTATCCAAATTAGGGCTATTTGAAAAAGTTAAATCTTGAATATCTCCAAAAATATTACAGATACAGGTAATTAATCCAACTTCGATTAATATGTTGGTAACACTGCACATTTTTGTAATTTACATGTGACCTCTAAAGGTCAAAAGTCAATGTCATTTTCACATTTGAAATTTCCATCTAGCCATAACTCGGTCAATTTCCATCCAATAACCAAGTTGGACCCAACCGGTAGGTATTGCAACACTCCATGTTTTTGTAATTTACATGCAATGCCTAAAGATCAAAGGTCAAGCTCATTCAGGCCTTTTTTTAATCTAGCCGTAAGCGTAATGGAATGTGAAGTACCAAAGATTTTGAAGATTGTATCAGTCAAGATTCTGGGGCCCGCTTTGGTAATTGATACTTTTAGCCAAGATAGTGTATGGTTCTTTTGTTTTGTAGAGGTTTTTATTTTCAATAAAAACCCCAGAACCTTTTGTGTATGTTCAGTGGGGTATGCTGATAAAGACCTTAACGGCTGACCTGTTGAAACAAAGGTTACCTTACTGAGAAGAAGCTGAGCGAATACATACAATTGCCAAAAAACAAAATGCCGTAACTTTGTTCATAATCCTAATGAACTGAAAGCAAAAATGGTACAAAAAATTATGTGTAACTTGAATTTTGATAGCATTCATTAGAAAAACCATGATGAGCACAAAAAACCTTCTTGGTGAAATGTTATTTCCAAAGGTGTCTGAGGACGATCAGACAGAACATGCAATTAGCCACTGGCAGATGCAACAAATGCACCACTGCCAGAAGCTGCAAACTTACTTTTCAGGTACTAAAATTTAAATTTAAAGTACCTCGCGTACACCGTCTATACTCGCACCTGGCTGAAATGTTATGTTTTCCAGTGCCAGTGACAGTATGATGTCTGAGCCATGAGGGATCTGTGGATATATTTCTACGCCTTGTCTCGTTCTGCTCTGCCAAGTCAAGAGCTCACGATAAAATGTTGTCCAGAGAGTTCTCAGGAATGTTACCTGTTCACACAACGTGAAAATCATGAGACCCTCCTTTCTGCGTCCAGATCCCCAGAACCGCAATAGTTTATTTTTGACCAGTTCATTGTTATTTTTGTGCAGCCAGTCATGTGCAACAGCTACTGCACGTGCAATGGAAGTCATTAACTTTAAACAGTTGACAGACTGGTTTGTTAAGAAGGCACATTCGTCTTCAGCTGAAAACCGATCACATTCAATTTCAAGGAAGCTAACAATAGGGTTGTTACATCACCTTTTCGGACTGGAAGAGTCTACTCAGATAACAGCATGGGGGATAGGAATCTCATTTCATTACCTTTTTTTTTTTTTTTTTTTTTAATATGCAAGTATTTGTATGTTTATTTCCTTATGTGGTACCAAGCATATATTTTGTGCAGGACCATACACTATGTAGGACAAGACCTTCGCTGACTGTTTTCTCCTGTATAGAGACTCAAGAAAGCCTCCCCGCCCTTCGGGCGCTCAGGTCTTTCTCGAGTCTTTATTCAGGAGAAAACAGTCAGCTTTGGCCTTCTTCTACACATAAGAGAGCCTGGGTTTGATATCAGGCTACGGGCAGCATGCTTGTCTGTATGTGTGTCCCTCGAGTAACACACAGAATGCCGTGTGTGACTGCTTTTGCCATGTTTACACAAGACAGACAAAGTATTACTTAGAAAATTGGAACAACACATAATTAATTAATAGGGTATATAACAGATTTAACTGAAAGCCACAGGAAGCTGTAGTTTTCATTGCAGTGAGGTTGTCAGGTTAGGAACCGTACGAGCACACCACCACACTCCACTGCCACAGGCAGCCAGGTCAGTGTTCAATGTAAACAAAGCATGGACAAATATGAATAGACTGACGTCTACAAGTTGTATCATGCTTAGAAGACTACTTGAAGCATGAAAATAAAATGGAAAAAAATGATGACATGTCTTTCTTTCTTTCTTTCTTTCTTTCTTTCTTTCTTTCTTTCTTTCTTTCTTTCTTTCTTTCTTTCTTTCTTTCTTTCTTTCTTTCTTTCTTTCTTTCTTTCTTACTTTCTTTCTTTCTTTCTTTCTTTCTTTCTTTCCAGGCAAATTTGTCTGATATTTTATTTGAAAAGTATTATACGTAGAAACTTCTAAGTTGGCACAATTAGACTTCTGTAGATGAAGTCTCGCCTTTTTATAATGAGAGGGCATGCTTTCTGAAAATGTGCAAAGGAGGGCTAATTAAAATGTTAAAATCTTCACTATCTTACATACTATAGTAGATGTGGTTCCGAGTGTATAGGAGTTCAATCATAGCAAGGCAAAGGTTATCTCAAATGTCAAGGTCATGTCAAAGTCAAAGGTCATGGCAAGGTCAAAGGTAATTTCAAAGTCCCAGGCCACTCTTGATGGTGGCTTTCTTCTATCCATAACTTGGTCAATTTTTATCCAATTTTTGATTATGTAGGCTCAAATTGCAGCATTTGCAACACTGCACATTTTTAAAAATACATGTGACCCCTAAAGGTCAAAGGTCAACCTCATTTGGACCTTTGTAAGTTTAACCCAGCTATAACTGGGCCAATTTCCATCCAATTCTAATTATGTTGGACATAAATAATGAGTATTGTAACACTGTACATTTTTGCAATTTACATGTGACCTATAAAGGTCAATGGTGAAAGGTCAAGGTCATTTGGACTTTGATATTTTCATGCAACCATAAGCTTAATGGAATGTGAAGTACCAAAGGACAAAAGTTGTACCATTTAATATTTACAACTTTTGAAGGCACACAGACAGAGTTGCTTTGAAGCAAATCTTCTTTTCTAGTTGTATTATTGCATTCCTGTTTCAGGTCTGTCTGCACAGAAAACTGTAACTTAACGCCCTCTGCAGATCCGAAAAGGATTTTACCATGTTGGAGACAAATATAGTACTAGCACAGTATTTAGGATATCATAAGAACCATCAAAATGAATTATTGAAGCATACTACCAGTTCATTCATTCCATTTGTAAATGCCGGGAAGGATCAAATTTGAGAACGAGGGAGGAACAAGCAACTAAAAAAACTAAAAAAGAAGCAAAAATAAATAAACAAACAAACAAACAAACAAACAAACAAACACACATACAAACAAACAAACAAACAAACAAACAAACAAACAAACAAACAAACAAACAAACAAACGAATAAATAAATAAATAAAAAAATAATACACATTTTAGTGCAATACCTGGATGGCTTATTTACCCACAGATTACATAACGTATGCAGTAATTCCACCGTAATTGGCAAGCGGCCAGCTGGTCGAATGTCCATGGTAATAGAGAGCACTAGTCAAACGAGGACAAAGGTGGAGCATCCACATTTAAATGTTTGTGCAACAGGCGAACGCCACTTATGTAGTTTGTTATAGCTCTGTATGAGCAGAATGTGCGAGATATAAAACTCTGCATCCATGCATATGGTATGAGCGCTTGGATTGATGGTCTCAAACTTAAAATACGTGCAAAATGCAACATATGAAGAGGATACATCCCAAATTCAAGGGATTTATCTGGAATCCTGCTTTTTTAAATCCCTACGCTTCGCTCCGGGATTTAAAAAAGCAGGATTCCAGATAAATCACGAGAACAAGGGATGTATCCTTTTTATACCGTGTCTTCTTTGTTTTCATGAATATTATTGCATTTTACAATGTATTCACCAAAGCAAATCCGTCCTGTGTTGAAATTTAGCCATAGAAATTTAAAGCAGGGAAATGATTATGTGTAAGCAGGTGACATATATATCCCTTGAGAAAACAAAGGAGGCATGGTATAAGTACGAAATAAAGTCTGATGATAACTGACAGTTCCTGGACGGAAGGCAGCACGTTTTTTTTTTTTTTTTTTTTTTTTTTGGTATCCTTAAATAAGAGGACCAATTGTTCATCATGTCTTAGAAACAAAGTTATTCCAGGGGCGTGTTATAGCACCTCCCTGGTTATTCTTTGCAAGCGAACAGTATATTACAGGGAGGTCCAGGTTTAAACATGTCAGGGTCAATTCCCCTAACGACCATTCTTTAACTGCTCAACAATACTCTGGGAACGAGAAATGAAGTGCATGCAAATAAGCGCATCTGCTAAATTGTCATGGCGAGACAAACAATGTCGACTGGAAATGGTATAATCATTTATAGCTGTTTAGAGCCAAATGTCACGGGCACATTTACGTAGATAAGGGTCACAATCCCTGCCGGTGTTGAGAACAAACACACAAGCAGCATTGTCACAAGATATGACTATGTGAAGTCCCGACCACTATCGCTACCACAGCTTAGTAGTGATTAAAATGTTCAGCACTTTTAAGTGTGTAATATGGTGACTTCTGTCTCGTTGTGTTGCTTCAGTTTAAGTCTCAATACATGACGGTATGTTATGTTACCCTTTCCTCTTAATTGTGTTGTGTCCCTATTTTGTATTGCATTGTTCGCTGTTGCAGTTCCACGTTATTGACCTTGTTTTCCACAATAACCTTTATACTTGTATTTGACTATATCATGGAGTCAACGGCGAACTATATACTACTACGCTAAATGTATATATCGTGGATACTCACAAATATCTGTTACGGTGTGATGTGTGTTTCATACTTGGTTACTAAATGACACTAAAATGTATTCTATCATGCTCCTAGGCAGTTTAAAAAGGCCCTATTCAAATATGTTCAGAATTTTACTTATGTATTTGTACCTTTTTTATTATTTTCTTAGCTGATATTTGATTTTACAACTGTTGCACTCCTGTTTGCAGTGGCTGTTGTCCTACATTTTCTTTCCATTCTTGTTTGTCCCTGTTTTGTTTACCTTGTTCATCGGTCTTTTTTGATGCGTTTGTATATTCCCTGTACATATTATGTGTATACAAGTTTTTGTTCACCAAGTACAAGTTAATTTCTTCATTTCCCATAACCTCACTCAATTTCCTCCCGCCCAGGCGCAATATTTGTGCGATCTACGTCACTGTTCCTCATTCCCAAACTTACTCGACTTTAAGGGTACTGCTACATTTTCCTTCTGACCTACCTGATTATTCATACCTGTGTGTTCCTCTGCTCCGCCGTCCCTCCAACCAACACAATATATGGGCAAAAGTATAGAGCAGTACAGAGTGACCATACGTAATGTTTTTCATTAAAGTGTGTGTGTCAACGCACACTTTTCTGTTTTTCTAGGAATTCTTTCTTTCTTTCTTTCTTTCTTTCTTTCTTTCTTTCTTTCTTTCTTTCTTTCTTTCTTTCTTTCTTTCTTTCTTTCTTTCTTTCTTTCTTTCTTTCTTTCTTTCTTTCTTTCTTTCTTTCTTTCTTTCTTTCTTTCTTTCTTTCTTTCTTTCTTTCTTTCTTTCTTTCTTTCTTTCTTTCTTTCTTTCTTTCTTTCTTTCTTTCTTTCTTTCTTTCTTTCTTTCTTTCTTTCTTTCTTTCTTTCTTTCTTTCTTTCTTTACCGGCAAATTTGTCCGACATTTCATTTGAAAAGTATTACATGTAGAAACTCCAAACTTTGCACAATTATACTTCTATGGATAAAGTCTGGCCTTTTTATAATGAGAGGTCATGCTTTTGAAAATTATGCAAATGAGGGCTAATTAAAGTTTTAAATTTTCAATATCTTGTATACTATAGTAGATGTGGTCCCGAGTGTATAGGAGTTCAATCATAGCAAGGTAAAGGTCATCTCAAATGTCAAGGTCATGTCAAGGTCAAAGGTCATGTAAAGGTCAAAGGTCAATTTTAAGCCAAAATGTCATTTTTGAGGTCAAGGTTCACTTCAGGTAGAGGTCATCTCAAGGTCAAAGGTCATTTCAAGGTCAAAGGCCACTTTCCTTGGTGGCCTTCTTCTAGCCATAAGTTGGTCAATTTTTATCTAATTTTGATCATGTTGGGCTCATATTGTAGCTATTGTAACCCGGCATATTTTAAAATTTATGTGTGCCCTCTAATGGTCAAAGGTCAAGGTCATTTGAACCTTTGAATGTTTCATCCAGTCACAACTTGGCTATTTTCCATCCAATTCTAATCATGTTAGACTCAAATTGTAGGTATTGCAACACTGCACATTTTTATCAGAACACGTGACCTTGAAAGGGCAAAGGTCAAGGTCATTTGGCGCTTTGAAAGTTTCATCTTGCCATAACTTGGTAAATTTTCATCCGATTTGGTTCATGTTCATGTCAGTTTAACTTCTAATAGGGGGTTCCTGTCCATTGTGCATGTAATGAATCTAAAACAAAAGTTGTAGCAATTTGAATTATGCTAAATAGCACCATTAGAAATTTTAGATCTTAAATAACTTCAAAGCTGTAATAGATAGAGATGCCATTCCAACTTTTACTCCTGTGTTATGGAATAGTTGTACATTGCCATACCAATATGCTTTGAAGACACACACACTGATTTGCTATGCAGCAAATCATCTTTTCTAGTTATAAATGTACTCCTGCTAAAGTCTCTTATTCTTCCCGTGAAACTCGATTTTCAGGTCACTATTTCCTTCTGCCTACTATCATTGTTTCTGATTAACATCGGTCTAAATGGGTTTCTTTGTTTTCAGCATATCTTAACGACTTTAAATAATTTCTTCGTATGTCCTACGGGTGTTCACTAGAATCCTGGTCCTACTACATACCCTAATAGCCATTTTAGGATCTACCACTCAAATGTATCAAAAGTCCCGAAAAACTCGACGAAATCCAACTCCTTGCTCAGTCACAAAATCTTGATGTTATTACACTCCTTTGAGCATGGCATGATGCAAGTTATCCTGGACAACTTCTTTTGCTATGAAATGTTCACACCCCGTTCTGAAAGGAAACCGGCCTTCTGGTAGAGGTGGTGGTTGACGTTGATGTTTGTAAATCTCACTTCCATGTTTAAGACGTACTCACCTCGAAGATGAAAATAGTGAATGCATTCGGATCAAGATATCAACGCAGCGTGGCAAGGTATTGATTGTAAACTGTCAAATACCATGGTGTGTATTTGATTTTTCCTGGCTTGTCGCTGTGTTTCGTATTTTCGTTGCATCATATTCTCATGTATGTTCATTTGTTCACGTATTTTCTTCATTTGTTATGCTATTTGATCGTTTTCATGGTTTTTGCAGTCGTTGTTTGGGAGGTTCCAAGATATTTCGAGCTTTATTATAATTGGAGCCTATTCCTTAAGTATCCCCAGGTCCGTATTTTACATTGACCAGTTTTGGTGGTATTAAAGGTTTTGCGCGCTAATTAGCAGTCTCTTGCTTCTTCAGCTATATGAGGTAGTGGACTGAGCATTTCTCTGTATCATCTCGGGTTGGAAGCGCCCGCTTCTACTTGTATTCACCTATGTCTGCTTAGTTTTCATTATGGGGTGTTTTCCGTGATTATTTATTTTAGTTGAAGTCGATTTGCATATGTGGTTTCTCGTTAATTTGCCCGTTTTTAGTTGCATTATGCTTGGTAGTAAGCCCACCTTTCCATTGTGTTATGACAATCTTTCCCTTGGCAGTCTTGTTCATGGGCCATGTTCCAAGCAAGATGTGGTTTCCATTTGAGTAATGGATCTATTGGATGTTCCCTGCAGTTTTGGGCAACATGCTTTTGAGCTCAGCCCGCCTTTGTAGCGGAGATCGCCACTAATGTTCTGTACGTATCAGGTGTTTTTTGTGAGCTTTGCGTGCGCGATATGGCATCCTTATTTATTTTTTTTATATATGCGCGCGTTTTGGAATTCTCCATTCTTGAGAAAGATGTGCTTTCCCTGCCATTTTGCTTTTTTTTTGTGCAGAATAGGAAAGATTAGGTCCTAATCTGCAATACGGCCGAATGTTCAATTTTAAAAATGTCAATTTTTATGAGAATTTTGGAGCTAAAGAAATCATGGTTTTGTATTTACAACAGAATGTAAATGAGCTGTCAGTCAGACTTGGGTCTGCCGGGCAATGGGAAGTAATCAAGCTGCTCATAGGTTGGGGAGAACAATGAACCGGTGGGCTAGGGAGAGAACAATGGACCGGTGGGCTGGGGAGAGAACAATGAACGCTCCAAATCTGTTCTTATAGCAGCTGAAACCAGCTATTAGGAAACCACATCTTCCTGGTCTTCTCCTGGAAAAACTTCGAAGATTCCTTTTTAAACATAGATTTAAAAAAAATTTTTTTCATGACACCACACCAAAAAGTATAGTATTATAAGAGTACTTGTCACAAGACAAGTATCAATCAGAGAGAGTGAGTACATTTTCCATAATTGCCAGTTTACCGCTGTCAGAGAGCCAATTAGACCTAAATTGCATTTTCGCAAAATTCTAATTTTTCTTCAGAATTCACAGAGGTTTTCAACAGATTGCTCGTAAATGGTTTAACCTTTTCTGATGACATAAAAAGCTGTTGAAAATATACATTCTTGCCTAGGAACGGTATGTGGCGTTTGTAGATATTTTTATATTTTGTATTTTTTGTCAATGTTAAATTACACAAAGTTGAAAATTGAAACAATGCCTCTTAATAGATTTTTTAAAAATCGTTCCTTTTGCTTTTAAAGAAAAAACAAGAAAACTGTTCCTAGACATTACATCAAAGTTTTATTCTACTAAAGTTGGAGATTTTATGTTACATATTATGGTTTGTAGGTCCAGAAAACCTCTGAAGTGGACCCCTTTATAATACATCGCCTATCACTTTAAATAACGAGAAAATGATGATTTTTTCTTCATATAATGAAAATATAGATTAATATCTAAAAGAATTTTTTTTTGGGGGGGGCTAATTGTAATATTTTAAAAAGGAGAGTAGAATAAAATACCGCGACGCTTTATGTACTGAGCTTTACAGAGGGCATCCAAGCTAATTGCCATCATTGAACTCCTGCAGACCAGGCAAAAATAGGGGAAAATGTCAAGTACTGCCATCATTATGCGACATTACACTGACAAGATCACTTTATCCATACCATAGTGTATTTTTCTGAACCTAAGTTGTCTCCATCGGCCACTGTATAACCTTAAAATAAATATCCAACGTGTATTCCCAGGTAGTCAGGCAGCCAAAGCTGGTTTTTTTTGGTCTAACCCTGCACCGAGTGATAAAATATTTTTCTCACTTGGTTATATATCTTTAGGAACTCTATAATGAATATCCGGTGGATATCAAGCAGATATCCTTGAGCAATCTGAGAAATTCAAGATGGCGGCCGGTGCCCCAAGAACTTTTTAACTAATGTGCCTAGAATTGCAAGCAATACCATTTGTTATAGGAAATCAATTGTGATGCCCCCAGAAATGAAATGCGGGATGGTTTACTGTTTTCAGCTTGTCTGACCATCGGTGCATGCATGTGTGTGAGTGTGTCTGTCCACCCAACTGTCCATCCCACATCTTGGGCACAAACTATATCATGACCACTGCTAATAAGTATCTCCACTAATTGTTTTTGTTATAACTTTGGATTTCTTGAGGTGAGTATATCTTTTTGACCTTGACCTAGTTTCCAAGGTCACAAGGTATAATGTTTTTGTTAGGCTTCCGTGTCTGATAAGATGGCCATTTTTTACCATATTTCTAGCTTTCCTCTACCCGCAACTGCGGACTACAGTGTTAATTCATTGATATTATGTGTTTCAGAAATGAAGACATCTACAGGAGTGATGATGGTGTGAATAGCAAAGTAGCATAGTGTAGAACAGTAGTTGACTAGTATTAGTGCTTCATTGGTGGTGGACACTCCGTACAAATAAAAAAATGGATGAAAAATTTTGCTATCATTGCTCTGACAATGGTAGGATGCAGGTGAGCCAGATTGAAGGAGACAGATTGCAAAATATTATGGAAGCCAGTAAAATTCAAGGTGATAACTTACAAGTAGAACTTCAAGAATTACTGTGACAAAATTCCACATGCCAAGTAAAATATCATAAAATTTCACTTGAAATCTTTACACACGTCCACCGTTTTTTACTTTTGATACATGAAGACAGCATGAATCAAAACTCTGTTTTGTTGGTTCTCCACTAATACCAAACGGGGCCAGAGGTTACTAGCACATGGCCCACCAGTAGTAGAAGTCATTTAGCACTCCTCCATAACCACAGTAAATGACATATACCCTTTTTAGCTCAGGTGATCATATCACCTGAGCTGATACCATAGTCTCAAAATCCGTCCGTCCGTCCATCCATTGTCCATCGTAAACAATTTACATTTTCGACTACTTCTCCAAAACCGCAGGCTAGATCTGCTTCAAACTTGGTGGAAATGTGCCCTGGATGGGTCTTTAACAAGTTTGTTCAAATGGTCACGGCCCAGTGATTTTTGGATTTTTAATGAATTTGTTTGTTCTTTTTTGGGCAAATCTTAAAAAATCTTCTCTGAGACCTCTCAATTAATTGCTTTGATACTCCTACTCCTAGGTTTTGATTTGTTCACCAGGTGGCGCTGCAATTGTTCCTAATTTTTTTTGAATTTTTGTGTGTTATAGCTATTTTCGACTTCGTCTCCAGAACCATCACTCAGATTAAGCTGAAACATGGTGGATATGTTCCTTGTAGAAGGGTCAAATAAATTGTTCACTGTGTAGGAATCCTGCGGATTCCTGATTTTTAACGAAATTATTTCAAATCGGGTACTTACGGTCAATGCAGCTCTCCTATTGATTACTATGAAAGTCAATGAGCATTCTAATGCTAATTCACATTTTCGACTTCTTCTCCAAAACCTTCATCCAGATTAATTTCAAACTTGGTGGCAATGTACCTTGGGTGTATTTTTGGTACCTGTTGGTCAATGCATATATTCTGATTGTTTACTATGTGAATCGATTGGCCTCTGATACAGATTCACATTTTAAACCTTCTCCGACGAAACCGTCATCCAGATATACTTCATACTTGGTGGCAATGTTACTCTAGTGGGTTTCCTCCAAGTTTGTTCAAACCATCAACTTATGATTCACCTGAGCACAGGATCAGTCCTGATCCTCTAGTTTAAACCACCTGTACCGGACCATATGGCCGGGTAATACAAAAAGATATATTGTGCCCCTTATTTCATGTTACTGACAAAAGTAAAGTATATGTGAACTGTTGGTTGCACAAGGGGATGACACATAAGCATTAGCAGTTATATAGTTATTCGGAACAACTCTCTCTTAGACAGATTGCCAGTCAAGGGTAAGGGACTCTATCTATCCCGGACTTGTACACAAACTCGCCACTATATTTTTAGTAAAGAATATACAAACTATAGTTGTCCACACAAGTGGATTCGGTTCAGTTCAAAGACAAATAATTTACTTTCAGCAAATACCTTTAAAAACACACATGAAGAAACAAATCCATAGGCTTCAGTTAGGTGCTAAGCATAACAGAAAAACAGTAAAAATCAGCATTGCATTCGTGACCTGTTTTGCCATCATAATTATGGAGTCTACTCATTAAGATACCAGCAAACCTGACCAACGGTAGATGTAAATCTTTAACTGGTTCTTGAAATAACAAAATGACCACTGCATCCTTGAAAGGGCACAAATGATTTCAAGTAATTAAGGTGGCCGCCAACAGAAACAAATAATTATATGTGGATATAATAAATATTCACTGGCTTGATATTGCATATATATTTACAGCACAAGAACTCCCTATTAACCTTAGGATTATACGTGCCTTGCACTCCATCTATCAATAACTGAGATGTGCTACCTCGTCCGGGCAAGAAGGTAAAAGTGTAAACAAAGCATTCATCTCTACATTACTTACACAAGTAGTCACGAGTATGTAAAATACCAACATGATCCTTGCAGTGTGACCATCTGCTATTAGCCCTATCGGCAGTGTCATTCAGTCTCCCATCTGGTTTTAATGGGGGCCAAATGAGTCCCAACAAGCTTGCATAACTGTAAGGCACACTGAGATTCAACTACTACCTATAAATGTATATATGACAAGCAACACTGCTTACAAGTGTAAATTAAAAGTTTTACTTAAATGCAAATGTACTTTGTATCATAAAATCACAATATTGTCCTTTAAGACGAGTCCCTAGAGCGAACATATAAGGAGTGTTTGCGCCCTCGCAACTCGCAACCGTACAACTGTTTCTGACTTCTAAAACTTTTACCCCATGAGACTCCATGGGTATATATAATAAGACACTTCTCTAAACCCCTCAGGCAGGTGCAGGGAGCGCACTTTACACCACTGTCTGGGTCTCTGCATTGGACTACAGTAGTTGGACTGCATTGTTCAAGACTTAAGACCAACTCAATGCTGTGCAGACGAAGAATAGGGCGTACTCTGTTAACAGCTATACAGTTACTCGTTAATTGAACATATCAGTTTTATGTTGTTGACACTTTAATGTATACAGCGTGAATAATCACCAATAAATGGAATTTCTGTTATTCAACGTTTTCGTGAAGGTCCAAGGAGAACACCATTAGTACGTGCCAGCTAGACAACATATGCGCATCTGCCGTATAAATGGAATTTCTGTTATTCAACGTTTTCGTGAAGGTCCAAGGAGAACACCATTAGTACGTGCCAGCTAGACAACATATGCGCATCTGCCGTCATTCACTAAGGGGAACCCCCCACCCCCACCCAACTCCATGTGGCGACTTCCCCAAGTGAGGTATGGCTAGGTCCAAAACGTTGTTTCCATGAAACCTCTTCTAAGAGAAGAGCTAATTTAAGAGTAGAAAGGAGAGAAGTGGAATGCGTAGCAGAGGTTCCTGTATGTTGATATCCATTACAGAGGTCACAGAGATGTAGAATACAATAAGAAAAAAACTTTATCAGTCGGTGCAGGGTATTGCCCTCGCGTGAAAGACGGGTAAACGTTGGTACGATAATGTGGCATAGCTCGTTGTGGCGGGGGGGGGGGGGGGAGGTTCATTCATTGTAGTTGGTTTCTTTTGCAACTGTGGGGATACTAGGCAAGTGATAAGGTAATCCAATTTCTTCCAAATAATTATGCCAAAACCTACTGCTATTATAAGTAAAAACAGCAACATGAATAGTATTCCAAATGAGATTCTACTACCATGGTGAGTCCAGTTAAACATAGGGGATGGAGTGGGCAATGGCTACTAACCTTGAACCTGATCTGGGGCATTACTCATGACCTCATACGACTCAAATAACCCTAGGAATGGATTTACCATAGCAAATTTAGTTGGGCCAACTGGTTGGAAATTTACATTTCTTGTATGTCTCGGCAGCCATCTTGGCAGCCATATTGGATTTCTCAAAATGCTCAAGGATATCCTGTTGATATCCGCCTGATATCCATTATAGAGGTCACAGAGATGTAGAATACCATAAGAAAAAAACTTTATCAGTCGGTGCAGGGTATAGCTATCTGGCTGCCTGACTAAGGTATAAAATGAGTTGGGAACACGTAGGTTGATTAGAACACACAGCATGACAATCGGGCCCACATGCGTGTTTCTACGTCAATCTAGTCTTAGGGGCACTCACCAGGGCATCGGTTTGGCATCGGGAGTGCCCACGTGACCATACACAAGCATGAGGGCCCAACTAATAGCATCAGATGACAATTAATTAACATACTAGTAGGGTAATGTCTAAAGTGTGAGGAGATTAATGTTGTGTGGGCAAAACGATATACTGCAACCACTGAAGTATTTGTTTAGTTTAACACTGAAATGAAATATACAGGAAGCCACTGAATTCATATTTAACTTGCTGCCAAAATGAATTAAAACTCATTTTGGTTGAGTCCCTGGTATTATTACTTGTTAATTCTGGGATTAAGAAATGTAGTTTGTTGGAGGTCAGAACACAAATACATCTATATGATTATGCTTCTATGGATAAGACCCAGTGATAGAATTTTGTATTGATTTATCAATAACTCAAACAGCTAGGGATCACTATTCACTCAGTGTCAGATCTTTTTTATTTATAGGTATATGCCACCCTTGATTGGGTCATCATTTAAGTTTGCTTGAAATCTTTTACAGTGAAACCTCTCTTGTGAGACCACCCCTAGGATTGACCATATTCTGGTGTCTCGAAACAGGTGGTCTCTCATAGAAGGTAGAAAGATAAGCACTTGGCAAAGTATGTTGAAAATGTGGTCTTTTAAGGAAGGTGATCTCTTAAGGCAGGGTACCAATGTATTTGTGTGGGGGTTGGGTATAGCTTGGTTTTATTGAGATAAAGTGTAATCAAGGGAAGCTAGGACACCTACAGATGTGCAGACATGCAGGGATTTTTGTGTGGCTTATGTAAGGTGATTTACCTGACAACAGCATTTTTTGTGGTTTTTCTCTTTTGGTATGTGGTGAACTATGTCATGATGCTTCGTACCCAGCAATATAATGTTTTCTCAATTAAACTATAATAACACTCACATAAATTCCATCAAGAACCGTCATCATGATGGCATCTGTTTACCTGTATCCATGACACTTAGAGCCACTTGCCTATGTAAGCCAATCAGATTGCCCGATTTGGGTCATGTGATCCTCCCCCTTCAACTTTTACATCACATACTTTATTGCCAATTTCTGCTGCAAACTAATTATTCCTTTGCCTGTATGGCTCTCTTATACGGGTCAGAGTTGACGATGTATAGTGTTGAGGATTACAGATATTAACAGGTAAAGATTACAGCAAAAAAGTTGGGCCCCAACACAGGGTAAGGCTGAATCTGACCCACGGAAGCCTGTCTGCAGCGTGATTTTTATTCAGGATGGAAACATGACTGTGATTGGGGAGACAGTTACACATCTGGATGTAATTAGTGACCACAAATATGCACCGTTGGGCCATGGGACCCAGGGGGATAAGCCTGGAAGAAGATGAATCAGGGAGAGTTCAATTCGCAGATTTTCTGTTGCGGGGGGGGGGGGGGTAGATTGAACTCGAATTTCTTTAATTGGGATTAGCACACATAAGTTACTCTTATGTATATGTCAGATGTGTTTGTGGCCCATGTTTTAAAATGTTTCTGAGCTATTTATTTTCAGTGTTCCCATGATTTTAGCTAATTTTCGCTGATGAGCGCCAGTCCCCTGTTGAAATGGCCTTAAACCCCGATTTTATGAAAATAAACTTGTTTTCCAGTACAGAAACACCATACATGGTGAATTAATGTCAAGATGTATACGGGATGTATGTCCCCAGGAAGATATCACCCCTCTTCAGAAATATGGGAAAATGAGGTCATCCCAGACTCCCTTGTTCATCAAGCTAACAAGTTGGCTGAGTGCAAAGGGGATATTATTTATGGGTACAGTAGATATCTACCTTTCCAAATCTGTAAGGGATTAGGTTTTCAATGACTCACTCCAGCAAGTTAAGCCAATTTGAATGTAGGGCACAGTGGAATTTGTAGGGGGTACCCCTTAAAATTGAATGTTTGAGCTGCCTGTCATTGGGCCTATGGGCTGACTCTATGTGTATTTTATGCATGAAATGCACAAATCAAGTCTCAAAAAGCATCAGACATGCACAATTTATGCTTTCATTTGTTAAATTACGGATTTTATACAAACATAAAAATGCTGGGGCTTTGGTCCGCCATATTGGATTTTTATGGATGCTGATTAGCTGGCTCAGTATGGATGCATTTTGATACCGAAGATGTTCACAGTAGGTGTGGACTCATGGGGATATGTGTGTGTGTGTGTGTGTGTGTGTGAATGTGTAAGGTACAACAGAACCATTCTTGTTGGGAACACTGGCATTAGGTTCATGAACGCATGGTGAACACATGTGGACGCGTCAATGCGTCCAAATAGTTTAGAGTGTAGTGTTATATGCCATGCAGAGTTTGGCTGGACCCATGTTGCAGTTGTAGAAAAGCGAAACGTAGGTCAGACCGAATTTGCCAGCAGACAAACAGCGATTGATGCTGGTAAAGAATTTAAGTCTTGAAAGGAATGACTATTTCCAGTGTCCGGTCCCTGCCTCGATGGCAGCAGATAGAAGATTACCCCTCGTTCTAATGCCGCGTAATTAACCCCACATCTGTGGTCAATTACCCCCAAATTACCGCCTGTACTAGCCAGCGGGGACCCCCACGCCCACCTCTTTCTAGAATGGATAGGCTCTCTGGTGTGAGTGGCCACGTGAGAGCCAACAACAATAATGATTTTTATCCTGTTATTAGAAGACTATACGCACTTCTCTGCATGGATTCTGGACAATATTGACCAGTTGAAGCGTTCTTTAAAGTACCATTGCGCTTTTCGTTTTGCTATGTCGGCGTTCAATAATGTTCCACAATTTGTAATGTGATCTCAGCTCGTACTTATTTTATTTTTATTGTTGGTTTTCTGAAGAGAATTCATTTACGCTATACCTGTTTACAAATCGCTCTATTTCAAATGCTGATAGCTGCTTTTGTGACGATTATTTGTTTAGGCAATGCACTTAATTACCAATTACTTTTCAGAACAAATTATGTTTTAACGAAGATTTCACGTTATTGGGTAAATGTATTCTGGTGAACATTGGAAAAAATTGTGTTGGTCTGACGATTAATCTAGACCTTTTAGACCCCAAACGTTCATGGAGAATAAAATACGTATGTAATTCAGGGTTTAAATACTTAAGAAATGTTGCACAGGACTAAAATAGGTCTGTAATAGCTTTTTAGCTGCTTGTTATCTTTATCTTTTTATCTTCTCTCTTTCTTTTCTTTTCTTTCCTTTTCCCTCTTTTTTTGCTTTCTCGCTCTTTATTTTTTAAAAAGGGGGCATATATTCCACTATTTCCAAGAATCTGGAAGTCTAGAAACACCTAGGCCAAGGTTATAGTGTTCGGTAAGTGAGGGACAGATGTTCGAGGCGGTATTCTTCAAAAATCAGACTAGACCGCAATGACCTTAACTATTCTTTCACGCTAATTTCGTCCATTTAAAAAGTACCTGCACCAAGCCTCGTAAATGGGCATAGGATGCTAAGCCCCAGGAAGTTTACATTGGTTGAAGACAAGAGTTTAGAAAAGTTCGCATTTATTTTTAGAAAAGCTTGCACCATTTTCGGGGGGGGGGGGGGGGAGATAATGATAAAGCTTGGAGCGAAGGAATCTTTTATTTAGGTTTTTACCATATCTTGAGGTTTACATCTTCTGAGCCAAGTTCATCACGAATTTTGGAAAAAATAGAGAAAAATAGAGCCTCATAGAAACATGGAGGGCATTAACAGCTGCGTTACGTTTGCGCTTGTGGAACGAGGAGTCAGACCTGATTGAGAGGTTCAGAGAGAGTAAACGCACGGAATTTATCGCTGAACGCTTAAAAAGCTTCCCTGTAGTAACTGTTTATCGTACTTGTCACCTAGGCCTTATTTTGTTTTTGTGACTTTAATATCACGAGAAGAAATAAATTATCTGCAGAGATAGGTAAACAGATTTGTCTCTAAAAACACCATAGCATTTATCGTCATAATAAAAAAAATTGGAATCTGTGCCCAATGGGGCATAAGGACAGCACTGCTTAAGGGATGGTTCAACATTATCATCATTTTTGAATTAGTACTTAAGGTACTAAATTTCATGACCCCCCTCCCTCCCCCCAAATTAGTACTTTTAAAAATGATGATATCCCTTAAAAATCATAGCAAAATTGCACAAAACAGGCCAAAAATTGACCATCATTTTCCATATTCTGTGAAAGTGTACAGACCCACTTAACCCCCTCTCCCCTTGCGTACTGTAAGTACTAATTCAAAAATGATGAAAATGTTGAACCATCCCTAAACTGAAACTCATTCTTGTGTGATCCCATGTTTCAATGGGAAATATGGTGAAAGGTCGAAATTAAAACTGCAGAATACAACCGAAAGATCGGACACAGAAATAGCCGGCAAAATGTCAAAATCTAAAATACTACCAGGTGTGATCAGTGATGAATTGACAAAGGAGACTTTCTGTCAAATTGTCAAAATGGGCGGAACCCGATATTAACTATAATTAATCATTGTAAGACACAAGAATTTAAAGTTGCTGACCTTGTGATTAAAGTCTAGGAATAGTATTTATTTATTTATTTATTTATTTATTTATTTATTTATTTATTTATTTATGTATTTATTTATTTATTTATTTATCCATTCATTCACCCATTTATTTATTTATTTATTTATTTGTTCATTCATTCATTCATTCATTCATTCATTCATTCATTCATTCATCCATTCATTCATTCATTCATTCATTCATTCATTCATTTATTTCCAGATATTAAAGTTGCTTACTTTGTGATCAAAGTCACGGAGAAGTATTTATTTATTTATTTATTTATTTATTTATTTATTTATTTATTTATTTTTCTATTCATTCATTTACTTATTCATTGTGTGTGTGTGTGGGGTGTATGGATGAAATATCACTAAGAAATAATAATAATAATAATAATAATAATAATAATAATAATAATAATAATAATAATAATAATAATAATAATAATAATAATAATAATAATAATAATAATAATAAAAGGGGAATCAGTTCCCCCGTAGATATAATGGTGATACTCACCCAAAACGCGTCACGGCGGGAATTTTCTCCACAGACTTCTGGCCAAAAAATTACTCCTTCGATCTCCATTGCCGTCAAATTTTTTCAGGCTATAAAGTAGACAAAAAAGTACAACGGTGTCCAGTTTGCAAGCATGATCCAAATTGTCAATGCATCCCGATTTCCAAACGAAGAGCAGTAGATTTATGTTTGATGTTATAAAATCGGCTATCAAAAGGCTTATCAACTCGGCGTGTTATGTATCAAGGTTTTAGTCCATAGTGTACCGTCATCGTATCCTACGAGTGCGGCAGCCCGAAGAGCCCACTGATTTTCCGGCGGCCTGGAGTATGTTCAGGATACCAGGTCCTCCTGTCAACCGCAGCTCATTCTTGCGTTTTAAAGAGCGAGGTGATATCGTAGCATATATAATGTAGGACAGAGACCACCTGAACTGCATTGCTATTTATCAGCCAGGACAAATCAGCAGGTCAGCCCAGTCCATCAGCCCTTGCTGTGTCATTGGTGTGTGACCACGTGACCCACTTTATTTTGGAGCTACGTACATGATGTGTACAAAGCAATGACAGGTTGTCCTGTTTTGTAAATTATACACGTTTTCAAGTGGCAATGACAATATGGCATACAAGTGGAAAGTGATCAATATAAGCTTGGCCTGTTGCCAATCCATGCAAAACACAAGGGTCTATACTTTTAAATTTGCACGTTTGAATCGCACGAACTTTACCGACTGAGGAAAATTTGAACAAAAAAATTGAGTTTGCAGAAACATCATGACAGACCTTGTAGTGATTCCCCTGTATATTCGACGTCAACAAAACGTACCAAGAACAGCTATGGGAAATAAATTGTCGCACAACATAGCTTTTATTTGGAAGTACAGATATCTCACTTCAGATCAAATATGATACGGAGACACCACGAGGGCGTCATATCTAGGGTCAGAATTGAGGAGTAAGAATCTTTTTGACCACACGTGACCAGCGCGGTTTATAATTTGTTCTGACACAAGCACAGTGCAGGCCGTTATCACAGTGTAAAGGTCTACCTGGTGCAGATTAATATGCCCACCTAACGCATCCGGCTAAAGTCGCCTGCCAGACGTGCACATTCAAAGTAGCCCACCCCAACCCCCATACAAAAAAGACAGAAAAATGGATCGACATGGGGATAAAGCACTGAGAATAACATCAGCATCGCTGAAGGGTGAGCCCAGAAGGTTCCCCTTTTGTTTATATGCAAAAGTTTTTATGTTACATGCATCTACTACTGCTACTGCTAACAATAACAATAATTTGGTAAATTTGGTGGCCAACCAAAAAAAAAAAAAAAAAAAAAAAAAAAGCAGATTTTCAGGTTTCTGATTGATATGACCTCTTTTTACGCAAGATTAACTTTAGAGTACAAGTAATAAAGTATAAAAAGTAGCCAACTGACAGATCAAGAGCAAGATCGCTTTGAAGTTTCCTATGCCTTTGACGACGGTCTCAGACAAGGGCAGTGGTCCTTAGGTCGAGAAATCACCCCTCAGTTGTTGTACACAAGAAATGAGCTCCAAAGACAGATGTTATGACATTGGGGGAAAGGTATTATGGCAAGAACGGGACATGGCATTTTGTGAAGAGGCGTTTCATTCCATATTTTCTCTTATTTAGACGGTCTGTGAAATTGTCTGTGGAAGGTAATTGTGGAAAGAAACATGTCACCGAGTAAGCGGTTAAACATTTGTTTTTAGGCATGTGACATGGCGTTTAAATTTCATGCCTCCAATATTATGTCTGCGCGCTAACACAGACTTGTAATTTTTGCGTGGAAGGACTTATTATGTCTGTGTGGCAACACAGGTAATTTTTTCCCTACAATTCTTAACTCTTATTCATTCGTTTTAGCCAATTTGTGCCTGAAGTTTCTATTAGACACCACAGCACCAAAGAAATATGATATTTTGCACAATGATTGATATAACAGTGAACTGTGCAA
Source organism: Hermodice carunculata (assembly GCA_964020975.1). Lineage (NCBI taxonomy): Eukaryota > Metazoa > Annelida > Polychaeta > Eunicida > Amphinomidae > Hermodice > Hermodice carunculata. The sequence continues at coordinate 1,218,678 of OZ026616.1, read as the reverse complement.
GTGGTTTGGAACAACAACATACTCCAAATTATGCAAATCACAGGTGATTATATTTTTAATATTCCAACTCTCCAAAGTTATTCTAGCTAGATTTACAAGTTCAAGTTCAATTCGTTGTTTTGTGCAATAGGCATACCAAACGAACCACACACAAAAATTTTAGAATGTTAGTTTATATTGATCAGGGAAATTTGAAAAGTTTAAATGTTGAATATTTTCAAAAGCGTTACAGGTCAAAATACTATTGCAACTTCAATATACAGATTTGTACTTTAAGGACATCCAATGAGCCACAAACAAAAGCTGTACAAAAGGCTTAGTCAGCTGCCAAGGTTGGCCACCAGGTGGCTCTTGGTTCACAAGGAGAACATGGCTTGTGCTTTATTAGTACTACTTTAGTGTGGAATCATGAGCATGCTCATCTTCAATTACCAAGATGGAACATCCACCTGGTACATTGTCTGTTGTTTATATAAGTACAAGTTCAGTTTGTTTGATGGGCAACAATACAATGTAAAGTTTTATGGCTGACAGTGTAAAGGCCAGGGGCATGCGTTGTTGCAATGACAGTTAGGACAGGTGGACTCTGGAGCTAACACAATATATATATATATATATATATATATATATAGTGAATTCTCTAAATGTCGACTGGTATTTCTAAAATACCACCTGTATTGAACAGCCAGTCATTAGCCACATAAGACGGGTACCACTACAATATAGTATACACACACCATCTACTATACAAGACCTGCCATTCTTGTCCTGCTCCAACTCCTGTTACTTTACCTGTCATGAGAGATCATAGTTTTGAAATACAATGGCCCCTGTCTTGAGATACCACCCCTATGGTCAGTCAAAATATGGTGTCTCAAAATAGATGGGCTTTCATTACAGACACAATAACATGTAAAAGATAGCACAATATTCCAAGAGGTGGTCTTAAAAATTATGTATTCTCTCATTGGAGGGGCCTGTCAAGAAAAGTACTACTGTGCAGCAAAATTGTCTCTCAAGACAGGGTGGTCTCTTACGACAGGGACCACTGTGTTATTTTATGTGCTAGTGCAGGAAAAAACTCAACATACAAACAACTGTATAGTATAGAGTGATATTTTTCTCGACACTCGTCATGAAAAACTATCCTTCTTTGAGAGACCGCTGTGTGAATTCCAAAATTCTAAATTCATGTTTTTTGATTGCCTAGAGAGACAACCTGTCTTATAAGACCACTTTTAATCTGGTACTATGTTCTCTCAAGCCATAGACTACATCATTAAAATATCTGTGATAAGAAACCTGCCACTCTTGAGATACCGCTTTAAAAATCCCAAATACTCGTTTTACCATGCCAATTTACCTGTCATGGGGGACCACCTGTCTTATGTAACCACTGAACTTGGCAATGAGAATTATCTCTCAAGGCAAAGACTATTGTATAACATCTGCCATAAGAAATATCCCTTTCTTGAAAGACCACTTTGCCAAATCACATATTCTGTTCTTACCATGATTATTTACCTGACATGAGTGACCACCTGTCTCAAAAGACCACTTTTACCTTGTAATCCCCCACCTCCCACTTGTCCACCACCCGTGCTAACCCCCTCCCCTTGAACACTGCTCCTATCTCCGGCCTCCTCTAGTTCTAACTGGAGGGTTGCTAAACTGGACTTCTAAAGTCTCAGTCCTCCCACACTTCCCACACCTGTATCTTAAACTCTCCTCCTTTGCCTTCTTAAATGTACAAGACAGTTCAGAGCAGCTAAATTCGTCCCGCATGCATCACCCCTTACACTATTTGTACCCCTCCCACTATGCCCCCTGTCCACCTCCGTAACCTCTGCACCTCTCCCGTCCAATCCATAAAAAACCAGGGAACTACAGAAACACCATATGGAGAACAGCTTTATTTGACACTTCCACAAGTTTCATTTCTGCCAGGTTTCAGCACAATCTGCATGCAGGTAATCTACACACGGAACTGTCACCAGTTCTCTTTTTTCTTTTATCTTCTTTTTGAGATGTTTACAGGTAATGTTTGCGGTGTATTTTCCATATAAAGTATTGCTTACTTTTGATTGGAGTTAACTTTCGTACAAGCTACCATTGAAAAATTAATTATTACAATTTGCTTTGATTACTTAAGGATGACACCATTGCGCACGCAGTACATATTTCAAAATGGTGAATCACACCTGTAATAAAGAAAAAAATTCAAGTAGGCATATAATGCAAGGATTTTTCCAAAAAGAATTGCTGTGATGCCTCAGTCAACTTTTGTTTCTTATCAGTATTTGAGGAGGCAACACAATGCTATATTGTATCCCGTTTTAGATTATAATCTGATAATTTCATTGGCTTGGGCTTATGAAATGCTCAGTGTATTTAAATTATCCATTCCTGTTGCACAAGCTGCATCCCCCTCCCCCATCTGCTGTATCCCATGCTGGCCATTAAGTTCTATCTATTGACCCAGGTAATGTTAACTCTGTTGACTCAGGTAAGGATCAGGTAAGTATTAACACCGTTGGTCCAGGTTAATATTACTGTATAATAATAATTTTTATAGGGATAAATATTCCCGAATTTCCCCGAATAGACGATATTCGGCAATATGAATAACTCACGAAAACTTTGGCAGAATAAATCTGATAAAATCACAACACGAAAATATCTTCTAAATATTACTTGAATTAAAATTGAAACTTCACACAAACGGGGGTGGGGGGCGTCTCCTACAATTCATTTTTTTATGGGGTGGGGGGTAGTGTCAATTCGGGTAAAAACTCACGAAAATCTCTTTCGAGGCTGTTTCGGGACATTTTGTGCTCGAAAATGTATATGATAATGCAATAACTCTGTCGACCCACAGAATCCGTCAGCCAATAAATGAATCTGAGTCTCACTCAGGTAAGCATTAATTCTGTTGACCAATGTAACTGTTTACTCTTTTGACACACGTAAGAAATGTTTAGTGACCTTGGTTTAAACATATTTTTATTTCCAACAAGAAAAGAAAACTGACCAAGTCTGTATGAATTCCTCTTGCAAACAAATAAACTGTACATATTACAAAGATGTGAACACAAGTCACTGGACGTCACTGTTACGTCATTATAAAACAGAAATAAGAATGTAGACGCCACTGGACATCGCAGATAGTGATACGAGGTGTGAGAACGTACACTCGCACAAAGAAGGACGACATGTAATGTGTTACAAGTTATAAAGAGTCAAGTTAAACCAGTTCGGGCCTTAACTCAATGTACCAGTGCCGTTTATGTAACCTTTTCCTGCCTCAAAAATATGTATATTATCTGCTTTAAAGTATTTTGAATATCCATGAAGTAACGTATTTGAAGTAAAAGGAGCTTTAGGCATGATAGATAGAGAGATAGATATTATATTAACATCTCACCCTTAGTACAAACAAGCTAAAAAAAAAAAAAAAAGACAAAATACAGATTCACAGGCCACGTACTCAGGCCTCTCCCGTTGGAGATATGAGAGACGGTAAGACCATCATCAACTATTAAAATGCATTCGGAGAAAAAAATATGTGATAGGTAAAAAGGATGATTCACCTAATCACAATACATGTAAAAGAGATCATATACGATCTAAAATATTTTTACTGGTCTTGGCAGATGCATTACATGTACACAGCTCGGGTTCAGACAGTAAAATACACAATTTGTCGTTGTCTGTTAACCCTCCAAAAACCCCGTTTATAAACATAGCTTCATGTAATAATTCTGCTCGTAGATCAGAGTATATTTCACAATGTCGGATGACATGCGATTAATTTTCCACCTCAGAACAAAAAGGACAAAGTCTGTCGGCTTCAGTCAACCCCTCATATCTACCTGTTTCTAATTTGATGGGGCTATCCTGCAACGGAATTTGGATAAGTCTCTCCTTTTGCCAGGGACCAGTACGTTTTTTACATAATGTTCCGTTCCAAATTTTTTTTTGAATAACTCATACGTCCGCAATTTATTCCTACCTTGACCTCTTACTGCTTCCTCCTGTTGCAGTTTTGAAACCCATACCTGTTCTCTTAATTCTTCTAAGACCAAGTCCATATCTCTTAAAACTTCTTTACAGTCAAACTCATAATTAACGTTACTTAAATGCTGCATCGACAACTCATTGAATTTGTTCCTCACTCTTGAACACCAGTTTTTCGTTTGACCGAAACCCCATAGAAACACACGCTTATTGATCCTACAATCAGATTTTTTTTTGCTTTCAAAAAATTAATTGGTTATGAATACAATATTAACAAGTTATTCTTTCAACTGTCTTGATGTGGATTTGATGCTACTACTTTTTCATGTGTATGCTTCATATGCATATACACAGTAGTGTGAATGAAGATCAGTTCTAGCTTGGACTGGTCAATTAGTTTTTCTGTTACGTGAGAATGTTAATTTGATTAGTCGTAAGACCCCAAGCTCTGTTTTTCTTCTTTCTTTGCATTCACGTTGTGTTGCCCTGTGCTGGAAAACTTTGCTTTTTGGGGATCGGTATTTTGCGATTGCCTAATTTGGTGATTTTGTTTGTCATATTTTTCTGGGTGATGACGGATGGAACTCATGCTCATGATTTGAGAGTTCACAGAAAGGTGGATTATAAAACTTGAAATGAAGGATAAGTTAGGGACATGAGTGAAGTGAACCGAACTAGACAGTGTACAGGGATCGATGTGGTGTCAAATTTAGGATTTGACAGTTATGATGATGATCCAGAATATACTGACATTGAGGAATGTGATGAGCTTTCTGAACAGAAAGGAGTGGCTTGTGTGGATCTTGAGGCCACTATTGGTAAATTGGAAGACGAGTTGAGACTGAAAAATATTAAGCTTGAAAGACAGAAAAAACTTGTCAGGATTGATGCACTCACGGTTAGTGTGGATGATATATGCGATCAGATCGGCAAGTTGAAAGTTTCTCATGATCGTGCAAAACACAGATTGAGTCATGGCAAACTATGTCAAGTAATACCATTGAGAAGTGTGTTTCCGGTTCCGGTGGCAATGTTACACGACATACAGAAGATTGCAATTTGGAGACTGTCAATGTACATTTTTTTCGTCAAAAGGATAAATTACAGTCCAAAATTGAGGGATGTATGTCAAATCTACTTTCAATAGTCGAAAGAAGAGCCTTAAGAATTTGGATACAGGGTGTCATGATGACGACAGGGTAATCAGGTCCTGTGGTAAAGATGGCGGCGCCCATGGTCGAAAAAATGTGAAAGATAATCATCGGAGGTATGCAGACAGTGTAAGTGTGACAGATGGCAGTGATGAGAGTAGTTCAAATTATTTTAGTGAGAGTTGCTACAGCCAAGTTCGCGGGCATTGATATCGGAGGTCAGCGCGAGGAAAGAAACTTTAATCAGGCAGGTGAAAGTCTGTGGGAGACTGTGTTAAAAAACAGGAAATACGTCCTTAGGCCAGTCTTTCTCTCCAGTATGCGAGTAAGGATTTAAGGACAGTTAAGACACCAAAAACCTTTGCATGGCCGATTTTGAAATTTTAACGGTTTTCACAAGATGAATGTCCTTTCTATTAGTTGTCAAAATTTCGAGCTTTTAACTATAGTAGAAATATGAGAAAAACGCAAAAACCACAAAGGCATGTGGACATCTGAACGTCCATGTGTCATTCTTTTAGTTTTCAGCTGCCAAACGGAACAATGCCACCCGTCAATCATACTTTACAGCCTGTCACGTGGCTGCAGGTAGCAACGGCCCATGGCAAAAAGAGAGTGGTATCAGGGCGGCAATGCGAAATAAGGCAATATGCCGAAAGTATGTTTGTGGGCAGGGAAAATATGCAAACATGCTAACATTATCATAGCCTTAGTGGTTTACTTTATAGTTATCTTGCTTGTTTTGCGTTCTAATGAAGGGAGACTTTAAATGTTCAAGAGGAGCGGGAATCATCAGACGATGTCCCTTCAAACTTCAAATGCCGTGCAGCGATGGATTACCCCAGTGGCTTCACACCAAAGACTGGCGGGGAAAAAAACTGACACACTAATCAACAATACCCACGTACATAATAATACTTTATCGGAACCCAGGGATGAGGAAGTAAAAGTACAAATAAACACATCGAAATAAGCATAAACGTGAACAGCAGAAAAAACACACAAAATAGCGTTACAAAGCTCAGAATGGAAAGAGAAATAAAACTCATTGAGAAAAAAACAAAATAATGACGAGCTAACTAAGTGAAGTGTAAAGACAAGTCTAACAAGCTAACTACATAAAGTATACAAATAGGAGACGAGTAAATACAATAAACACTATCCCTAAAAACGGGATGAAGAGGTTGGGGGCGGAAAAGCGAACCCGCCATCCGTACACTGACCACGAGTGGCCGCAGGCCGCCCCACCGAAGCAAGGCAACACAACTTTCGTTGCCAGGCTTGAGGTCACTGGGCCGGAAGGGCCGCCTCCATGACGTCACACTTTGAAACCAGACTGTCACTGTCGCCGTTTGACAGATCGTTGAATAAGGTTTTCCGTACTTCAAAGGCTCTTTTATTTATGTTATTGGTCAAAAATTGATTGACAACCTCCCCAAATGTTCAGGGACAATGTTTACTACGTTTTGTACAAATATCAGTTCAACTTGAGCAATGGTATTGTTTCAGAGGCAAATGATCAGCATCAAAGGCCTTTGAAGCTTGTTTTCTCAGAAAGGATAATAGGACGAGAGACCCACTTAAGAATGGTTATTCCAAGAAAACTGCTGGGCGAAATTTAATCCGGTTAACAGCTTTCGATTCTTTAATGTCTGAACTGCAACAACGATTCAGCGATTTTCTAAATTTTGCTTCGTTCTTTTTCTATGAAATGAAGAAAATGAACATCCTGAAAATCAAAGGAAAAATTGAAACGTCAAACTTTGAGAATGGATAACAGAAAAACAAAACCAACATAAAAAATAGCAGGATCGTTTTTTGTTACCAATATGTCAGGATTAAGATACAAGTGTAATTATGATTTTATCACAAATAATTAGTGACTTATATCGACATTTATGGGGTGGATGCTTTGCGGCCAACTTTCAATTGTTTATTCAACAATTAACATCACAGACACCCAAATACGGGACATATAAATTCTTTGGAGTATGACGAGTAGACACATATATGATATGTTATCCTAACGCAAACACATTTTGAACTATGATTGAATAAAGTGGGATTTATTTTTGGTGTCTTACCTGTCCTTAAAATACGGTGATTTGTATATGCCTCTGTTTGTGACAGGGTTTGTAGAGGCAGTTTTGGCAGACATGAGTGAAGACAATGATTTGGCCGCTTGTAAATTAAGGCATTCACGTTCGTTGATGTATGCTTCAACCCATCAGGAATGGAATATTGTAACAGAGACTGGAATCAGTCTTTCCTTGACATTGAGCACAGAGTTCTGATTTCACCGAGAGTAAAACCTGTCAAGGACAAAGGTGACAAATGTTAGCATTCTGGCAACAAGGTTTATACCAAACCAAATTCCATTATGTTTTGTAAAACGTTTCAATCTGGAAATTTAAGAGAAAGGATCAACATAATATGGTGATAAATGGTAAAGAATGTATTGTATCTCACATTTGCGCCACGTGTTAGTTGGTAGAGAGAAATCACCAATCACACAGTGAATCATCATCTGATTGTAAATATTATGGCAAAACTTTAGAAGAAGTATGTAATTCTTTTCAGGCTTGACTATGTGAGGATCATTCTTTTGGCAGTTCAGATCAGTTTTTTAATGCTACACTTGGTCATGAAGAATGGACTTTAACTTGTGTGTTCATATAGTGCAGGTGGTATGATTTTAGATGGAATAACACATACACACCCCATTTGTTCTGGTTTTGCTGGTAGTGCAATTTTTGATGTGTGACTATCCGATGAAACAGATGTAATTACTGTATACAGTTTTTGATGCTGCATCCTATTATAATCATTATTATTCATCTATGTGATATATACGCCTTAATTTCATATATATACATATCATGTTTGTCCTTATAGCTTTCTGTGGTCCAGTTTGTGATTAGCAACGAATTTCAGGAGCATTCTGTGATTCCAGTATAAGGGTGTATAAATTCATTGTTGGTAACATTGTGATATAAAGAGTTTATTTTATTTTGTTCCATTTTTGTTGGCCGTTATTTTGTTTGGCGGTATATTTACAGTTTCATTGTATATCATTTGTGATATGATTTTTGTCGATGGTATCAAACTGGGAAATTTTTATTACGGCCAAAATAAATATGTCATATTTTTTTAGATGATGACTTTTTTCTTAATTGTTATGAATACGTAATTGTGTGGGTTTTTTTTGGGGGGGGGGTCAAAAACAAGCTATTCTGTAAACTGTCTGGATGTGGATATGATGCTACTACTTTGTCATGTGTGTGCTTCATCTGCATATACACAGCAGTGTGAATGGAGATCAGTTCTGGCTTGGACAGGTAAATTAGGTCTTTCGTTACGTCAGAATGTTAATTTGATTAGTCATGTGACCCCAAGGTTAGTCTTTGTTCTTGTAGCTTTACCACATTCAGCTCCCGCCAGGTCTCTATAAGTTTTTTGCAGTGTCATGCCCTCATTCAGTGACCCTAGGTCATTGTTCAGCGGGTCATCTGGAATGCCTTGTGTTTGTGTATCTGTGTGCTCATCCAAGCCTGACGCTATCACCGAGCTATTTAACAGCGAGATGAAGTTGTTTTTCCACTTATGTAACACCATATCCTTAAACCTTTTAGGCAAACCAAGCTCGCCAATCACATTCCATGGTATAGCATTCGTTCGTTCTTGATTTATACCTAATTTACCAATATATTTCCAGAAGTCCCTCGGGCTGCTGGATTGCATATTCAGAATATTTAGTTGCATTTGTCTCCAGTATTTGCGTTTACTACTTTGCACTCATTTGTCCAAACTTCTCTGTGCTGCCTTCAACTGGCCCTTCAAACTCACCTTACTGGGGCCTGAGGCACTTTGCCATTTTTTCTCAGCTTTGCAAGCCTCATTCCCCCTGAAGGTAAGATCATCAGACCCCCATGGCTTTTTCAATCGACGACGTTTACTGGAGAGACTAAAACTTGATATCAAAATGTTACTGTACAATGACACTTCAAAACACAAGAAAACACAAAGAACTACAAATACGCGGTTTAAACAGACCTTGGTATCTAAACTAATGGAAACTTCCAGATCATGTCATTTGTGTCCAGACACAACCTCTGTTATAAGGATGATTAATTTCATGTACGAGAAACATAATTTAACACTGCCTGTGTATATTTCGTTTAAAGACTGGCAGTGAAATCTATTTTAACATAAATACAACCCTTCAGGTTCCGTGACACCTGGAAGATACAGGCATTGTTTATTCAAATTTTGGTAGTGTTGTTACACGATATATTGGTCTGAAAGACTAATAATTTTCAGGACGAAATTTCTTCAAAAAATTTTCGTTTGAAGGAAAATTGTTGGTTGCAAGTTCAAAATCCGCAAGGACCTTTGGTGAAATATTTAGTCCAAAACTGTTCAGGTGTCAGGCTCACACAAATTACAAACTGTACTTGTACCTGAAAGAAGGAAACAGCAACAAAAACAACCGTACAAAAACAAAACTAGAACATATCCCCCAAAACAAATAAAATAAAATAGATCGATAGACAGACAGACAGGTAGATAGATAGATAGATAGATCAATCAACAGACAGACAGACAGACAGACAGATAGATATATATATATATATATAGATAGATAGATAGATAGATAGATAGATAGATAGATAGACAGATAGATAGATAGATAGATAGATAGACAGCACAAAAATGTCGAATTAATCGGCGTTTTGCACATTTTGATTTCAAAATAACTAATTCACTTGAAAATAAATAGAGTAATAGTTTACCTTTACAGATTGTACATAGATTTTTCTGTTGGGCGAACTGTTTACTTTTAGAGACTTCAACTAACATAATTTAAAATTTCAATCACATGTATTGTGTAAGCCCAAAAGTATTCAATAATATTGCTCTAAAACCCATGTGATCTTTCCCCCCGAAGCCTCATCATTTCTTGGTCTTTCTTTGTCGGCCGATTCAGTCAGCCAGTTTTGTTAAACTGAATTCATGCCAATTTTTTTTTCTGTGAGACCCTTTTTCACCGTGGACTGCTATGCGGTACCACGTATGCCACAGTCATCAATCGTAATAGCATTTGTGTTGTTCAACTTCTGCGTTATGCTGGCCAAACGGTTAAGCAATTACTCTGATCATCAAGTACAATGTCACAGAACGGATCAGAATTGTATGAGTCGTCTGAACACGAATTCCACTAAATATTTGACTGGGTCGGTATCTCAAGGCTTGGCTTTGACTAATTTGGATTTATCAATCAAAATTGAGGACAAGGTCTGCTAAAGAAAATAAGAACTTCCTAAGCTTACTAAGCGGCGGTGCTTAGCTCTTTACACTCTCTTTTGCTAAGAATGTAGCTTTTTAACCACATTTCCAAATTATGGTCCTGTTACATGTCAAAGAAGACACTGAATGACAGTTTAATACAAAAACTGAAAAAACCCTACCGTAATTTGTACCCATGAACAGTCCCAAAGGCAGGAATCGATCACGTCATAGATTCTGTGAACGTTCAGAAAAACTCGAACATGCACTTCATGAAAACCCAAATGCGTTCCAGTTTAACTGAATACATTAAAATATTATTCGGTATATGTTTAAAGCAATTAAAATCAATTAAATGGAAATAATATAATACAAGTATGCATAGCATGCGAACAGTAACTATACATATAAGTGCTGTATCGCGTGCTAAGACCAAGGCCAAATGTAGCAAAGTTTGAGGAATAGCTGCATCATACACTGGTACCGACAAACTAATTGACGATAATTATTAGTGATATCTTTCTTTATTGGTGGAGGTGACTTTTCCAACTTTCAAATATCAGAAATCTTAATGTATGTCCTTCCCAGTCATCACTATCTCAATATTAGGTATCACTGTCTACGATAGGTGGCTTGTGATCATTACAATTTAACCAAAGCTAGGACATATAGAAAGTGTTGATTGTTTTGTATAAACACTAATACAAAATACAAGTGGATATTTTTTCATGGCTGTGCAGATAAACATTGCAGGTCCGAGACAACTGTACATACTTAATCCAGTTAAAGTGCCAACATTTTTATATTTCCAGAAGAGTAAACGAATTCCTTTATGTAGACCATTTTCTCCTCTTTAAAATGAACAGATTAGCCTCAAGAACCTTTGATACCTTTAGAGTGCATTGTAATTTTGCTTGCGGTCAGTCATTTTCACAAGGTGAACACGATTTCGTGCGTAATATGCATTTTGACTATTTAAATGGCATTTATGGCAGTATATTAACTTATACATGCAAAATTTGGTAACGTGCCCCTAATTTTCTATATCAGGATCACTTATGTTTTTTTTTTTTTTTTACTTCAATTTTTGCACGAGTAGCCTGCATTTTGAAAGGGGTGGAAACACGATATGCAGAGAGAACAAGTAAACTTAGTGTCTTCTGGACTACGGCAAAGCATGCTACATATTTTAAAATATTATCGATCAGTGTAAGATTCATCTAAATTGCATCTTTACTACCCCCTTTCTTAAAGCAAAAACCTGCTTCACAAAATGTTCTAAAGCTATATCTTGCGAAAGAATATCTTTAAGAAAGAAATAATGACCTAGAAAATGTGGATGGACACGTTTTTAACTTCTCTTCTTCACTTTTATCAATTTAACGTTAAACGTCTGGCACCTGGAGAAGTTAACAGGGTTCCTTTTATAAACCAGTGAAGCATGAAGACTAGTACAGACCCCCATAGAGATCCTCATTCCATAGAGCATTATGAAGTAACGCCCACAACATTATATAGCTCCAAAGGTGGTACATAAGCTCAAGAACTGGTTGAAACTCAAATCTCGCATAATTGATATTGGATGAGGATTACAGGTTTTCTTTGATAACCGATGTTGATAAACAACATGAAGGCCTGACTGAAAGTGGAAATTTAAAACATATACAAGTGTCTGTTAAAGTGTGCCCTTATTACATAACATCGCCTGCAGCATCGTAGTGCAGTTTTTTACTGTCAGATACAATTAAATATGCTACTTGTGACATACAAAACCAAAGGTTATAAATTTCACAAGTTACTTCTAAAACAAGAAAGTGTTCAAACCCTTATTGATGCTCCGTTAGTTACCAACATAAGAAACGAATAGTTTAGTGTTCATCAAACGTACATGCCGTGTTTCCGTCGATACCTACTGCATATGCAACCGTTCTGATATAGGAACAAGGTTGCCTTAAACAAAAGTAAAATTCAACATTTAAAACACGACATCTTTTGGCAACAATCCTTTTAAAATTTGCCGTACCAAGATACCCAGTTCATTAAAAGATGTCAGGTACAATTAATGTGAAGGGTGTCTTGTGTCAAGTATTCCATGAAGGTAGTGTTTTCAATGGAAGCCTTGCCAAATGTGGCTGGTTGTCTCTGTTTGATAGACCATAGGCTGGAACGTTAATTAATTTCTGAATCTCATAGATCAACACCGTAAGTATAAATTTTGATATCGATATGATATAGTGATTCAAGCAAATCATCATACTCACTCTGTTTTATCAGACGTATTATTTTAATTTAGTTATATTTGTGTAGGTGGCGTCGTTACTTTTATATACACAAGGAGAACAAACGATGAATGGAGTGGAAGCTTGTACATAGATACTGGGCAAGTGAATGAAGTGAACCTATAATCTTGTACTCATTTTAATTTATACAAATGCCGTGAATAGTTTCCTCAAACAGAAACAGAAAAAAACCTAATCTGTGCCATGGCAAAATAATACAGTCAGGAAATTGAAAATGTATTGGGGCATATTGTCGCTTTTATAATGTACCTGTAGCTGCAGTCATGTCTTTGTCCAGAGGGTCGCATAGCGTGCAGAAAGTGAATGTGTGACTCACATAAAAATCAGAAGTTATAATGTTTTTAATTTGTCAACAAAATATCGTTTTTGGTGCTTCGTGTATTATTTGTTGGTTTCATGCATTCTTCGAGTTAAGATGGTTAACAATATACTACTTTATTGTAGTTTTATTTTTCTCTGACGCATATCCACTGTACGGTTTGACGGGGTTATGTGTATCAAGTAACTCTTACCTTTGCTGTGCACTAGATGTTCAAGTTGCCAAACAAAAAGACGTGAAGAATTAGAGCACACACAGAAACGTATATACATATGTATGTATGTATGAATGCATGCATGTATGTATGTATGTATGTATGTATGTATGTATGTATATATTATGGTATACTTTGTTGGCAGTATGAAGTATCCAGTGCGAGTCGATATACTTCATATTACCAACAGAGTATGGTGTGATTTTTTTATCCTATGTTTGCGTCGAATAAGTTCAAATAACACCATTTAGTAAATACTGAAAACTGCATATAGCCTAGCATACCATGCGATTTGAACTAGGCCTACGTCATTTGCACTCTTGTTGTAGAACTCATATGTTTATCGGTATTCCCGGAAAAAGTATTATACCATTGTGCATAAAACACCCTTCCTGTCTTTTGCCAAGGTCTGGACCTATATGATGTATATCAAACCCTTTTATGGTACTAAACTTGACACAAATATGAGATAAATATGTATTTATATATAACCTTTCCTTAGTTAACAAATTGGAGAACACACATACTTTTATCGGTATTCCCGGAAAAAGTACTATAACATTGCACAGAAAGCACCATTCCTGTGTTTTGCCAAGGCCTGGACCTTGGCAAAATATATATCCTGGAGTTCGGACTGCGGAATGGGGTAATGGCCATTAGGAAGTGGTTCTGGGCAAAAAGACACAAATACAATACAAGTACGAAATATAAGTAGTTCTCTGTACGGCGGGAAGACTTTCCATCATGTTGCTATGATATTTATCTATTCCTGGTACGTAGAAGGTTCATGGGTATGTCATAAACGATAACATTGCTATTGATTTCACGTGAAGAAGTCCCAATGTCCACAGTAAGAGAATGAAGCAAAAATTTTCTGATTAAGTACACAAAACTTCATTTCTAATATGTGAAGTATATATGGGTATTGGCTTCGGGGGCGGGGGGCACATACTCAACATCAGGGGGTGTGTGTGCCTCGGACATTTTTGTTTCTATTCCCTATCTTAATCCTTCACCTGATGTAAAAAGGTACCCTTTCTTAATCCTGTAATATTAAAAGGAGTACTGCATTGGTGTATCCCAATTGTAGCCCCTATTCTAATCCAGCTGTGTGCATTTTGGGTACTATTCTGATCCTGGTAGTAATGTAAACAGGGCCTTTCCCGCGGCACATACCCAGTACAATCTCACATGGAAGCCCCCCCCCCCCCCGTTTGATTCTTTTTGAGTCACTTTCTTAACTTCAGTATAACCTTATTTTTTCACATAAGCAAATACCTATCCCAGTGAAGAACATTTTTTTTGGATATGGTGTATGTCGCACTGTAGCACTTTTCAACACTTTTATGGCAAATATGCAACTATGTTCGTAATATCCTTTTCAGCTTCAGCTTCCTATGTTTTCGTGAACACACCGGCTACCTCCAGCTGATTATATATTTGAGCACATGCTGAGACTACACCCTCCCTACGAAAATGAGGAGCACTTCCTACTGCCTATATTATCATGACTAAATTGAGATACGGTAACCCATTGTTCACACCAGAAGTGTCCAACTGGCTCGCAGAAAAGGACTACGCTATGTTGAAATTTGCAAGACAGGCCTAGTGGAGAAACAATGTCACAATTCAAACAGTTGATTGATGGTTTTCTAAGCAGAAGCTCACATATTATGCATGTTTGCAAATGTTTCGGATGGCTTGTGGACGATTTCTGTTCAAAAGAAGTAGGACATAACTTTGGAATAATGATGATGATGATGATGATACTCCTACTACCACTGCTACTACTGTTTATAAGGATGATACAGTTAAATGTCAAACAGTTGTATCTCTGTGCATGTATGAGTATTCCGCACGAGACATTCGACAAAAATGCGGTGCTACTTTGGCCCATATCAGGAAACCATACGCATGTATGAGAAGATGTCTTTGCGAAATGGACCACATGTGTAACTTGAAAATACCGAACTGTTCAGATAGTCTTCGTCACTTTTTTAAGGACACATAGAGCTCAAAATATAAAAGGAATCCTCATTTGTTCTCTATAACCTGTCTCCACTACTATAAAATGCTACCAACAACCATGGTATATTCTTTCTTGAATAAAATCCTTTCATAACAGATAACGGGCGGTTTTTGTCTACAAGACAAGCTTGGAGATTTGCACAAAAAATAAATATGCATGTCTCTTATGAGAACAGTTGGTCTACTTTAATAATTGAAACACGGAAGCAAGTGACACTTTCCAATCAGGTGCCTTTTGACAGTTGGGGATGTCTCATGCTGGGTGCGTTGCCCTTACAGGTATTACACCCACAGTGTTACCATTGATGATTTAAATAAAAGGTAAAAACACCAACACATGAAGCAACTCACATGAAAATTTTGTACACCATGCATTGATTTTATTCGTAGCATTTTCCTTGCCAAAACTGTGAGTGACTGAAATTAAAGAAGATGCTAAATATTATATTTATATCATTCTCGAATATGGATGAACATTGACAAAGCTCAGGTCATACGTCATATTTCATCTCAGTGTTTGGCTAATAGGCTTAAAATATGTGCAGTTGAAACAAGTATATTCTGTAAAATATGACAACAGTCACGGACAGAGTAAATACTGGTTTAATTCCCTTATCAGTTTCTAATGCTTGAGCTGTTTTACATTAAAATTTAAACTGTAGTTTTTGTACATATCAATTGACTTTTACCAGTTAGAAATCACTTAAATCCCGGGTGTCGGCCATCATAATTACAGTAGAAGTAACCAGGCATCTCCACGCATTGGTTCAAGGTTGTATTTTTGTTGCATAGAAGACCTAAATAAGACACTATCCCTCCCCCCCCCCCACACCATAGGCACTGTTTGTATGTTGTAAAGTTATGGTTCTTGTGATGTCGTATTTTCTTTAATATCCTTGTTTATACATTTCTTGTACCAAGCCAATGAAGCTCTTTTTAGCTAGGTAAAAGAAATATGTAAATTGGGACCCTAAAGAGGATTGTAAATAAATGATCTCAAGAATGCATAATAATGTTGCTTGGTATGCTTTTTCAAATTTATTCTTGCTGTTGCAAGATTGTTTGTGATCCGTAGTTGAATCTCTGTTAATTCAAATTTTGCCATAATGCTTTTTAGAATATCCTTCCATGACTTGGCAATATCGGCTTCCGTGTGTGCAATATGTGCAGCTTCAAAGAGCAAATGGTGGGTGGAAATGGGTTAGTCTCTTTGCTAACGCTAAAACCATCAATCCCACCAGGACCAAAACAGCACCCATAGACACAGCGTTGAGGAGCAGGTCTTAAAACGCAAAGCCGGACATGTTCCACCTAATTTGACTCCCCTCTCTATGATAGCATGCCGAACAGAATTTTCAAAACAGTTCTTCTTACTTTTTGCGATTTTTTCCCTTAAAATCGGCTAGCATTTTAGTTTCAAACGTTACCATACATTTTTTCACAAACATCTTTATTCATCCTCGCTGGCGTGAGCTGTACCTCATTGTTAAAATAGAACAGAGAATAGGCAAGATTGCGATGGACGATAATAGGGGTGTTAACGTATGGATATTTTAAAAGCTTCACTCGAGCTCCAAATTTTAGCTTTACTTATACAGTACTCCCGTTTGTATGTCCACTGGACTTATTTTCACTAACTCCTTCCTAAAGCATAATCCTGAAGTACTGGCAGTGTGGACGTAGTAATATATGTATGTGTAATAATCAGAAAACATATATGTCTAATGTACTTTTGTCTGCTATAAAGTTGTCCATATGCATTTTAAAATCTTTTCGATATCGACAAACGTAGACATGTAATCCACCATAAATAGTATTCAGAATATAAGTATATTTGCTTTTCAAGTTTACATCACTTTTGCCTTTTTCTGTCCATGCTTACTTATCTTTGACTGGATATGAATCAGAAAAAAATTACCGCATACGGCTTATTGAGGTATCTATTAGAGTCTGCAGAAAATGGACCCAACAACTCTTTTTTTACATCTCATGTCATTAATCTATATGGTTATACTTTTGTATTTTACCCTTAACAACAAATTTTCATAAGCTCATATCCTTGATAAATTGCCCACATGCGTATAGCAATAAAGTGAAACTTTAATTTAGTGTGCCCTTTGCAAAGGTACAAAAATGTAACTGGTAATGTAATCAGTTGCTTTTAATCTTTTTGTATTAGAGGCAGTCTTTGAGAGAAAAATATAATCCAACTACTTCGACAGTTGAAAATGTTCTTCTAGCCAAAAGCTTGAAAGATCCGGATGAGAATAACTAGGTACATTTATACTTAGCTAGTTTATCTACTAAGAGGAGGTCTCTTTGTGGCTGCAGAGCACCTGGCGCACAAGGGGCCGATTTGGACACTCTAGGTTTGTTTTTATAGTTCAACACATAATTTATGCAATCAGCCAAAAATAATTTGCAGCTAAGATTCACACTTTGGTCACACTTTCGGGAGAGGGATGTCAATATGCTGGTACTTTTGCATCTTGTTCATATTTACTCAAGGAAAAAAAAAGTATAGACGCACGTTTTCACGAGCAACTGTTTTAACATATAAGTATTTGTACTACTTGCCTTGTTTCATGTGCCTGAAAACCCAAGCAATTTGATGTAAATATGATCTTTTTCTCGTGTAAAAAAATAGTGGAATTTTAAAGGGGAGAGTAAATCAAGGCAAACTCACATGAACAGCACAAAAGTGGAAGCCCCATGTCAAAATTATTAGCTGCTAGGAAACTAGGTTTTTTTGTTTTTGTTTGGTTGCTTGGTCATATACACCCAAAACACACACAAACACACACATACATGCACAGAGGCGCAAAATTGAACAAGGTAATTTCATTTATGGCTGATGTAGCTGGTCGCCAATTGGTGTGTTATATATACTTATGTCACGTGGGTATGGCTAGCTAGGGCTGCCAAACTAGAGACTGCGGCACCAAGCGACCAAGCCCAACAAAGGGTTAATCTCGTGGCACCATTGATTTGGAGCTCATTTCAACTCCGACATTTAGAGGAGAGAGAGGCAAACTTATTTGGAGTGTTCCAGTTCCCAATTGCTAGTTGAAAGGTCATTTATTCAAGTATTAAGTTTTCAAAATTCATCATTGGTGTAGACTCAAACAATTCCTCTTTTGTACCTGGTTAGTTTTGGTCAACAATCTGTTGCATTATGTTTCACTTATGTTAGCCGCCATAGTCGACTTGGTGCCCACATTGTATCCGCTGCACATCTGGAGAGACTACAACAATTGTCAAGTAAAGTATTCCTTACTTTCGATCAGTGGTTAATTTCTTGTTGGTGAACTCAGGTTTATTGTATGTAATCAGGGCACACAAGTAAACTAAGCCACCATGACG